>OZ035873.1:63219334-63320745 GCA_964034865.1 Eristalis intricaria | reverse complement strand
ACTCTTGTCCACGCGTTGTTCGCTAATATTTGATCAGCCTCGTGTCGCTTATTTAAGTCCTTTGATTGAGAATAAGCAATGTCGTGTTGTTTACATGCAGCATCTAATGGATTAATTCCTTTATCGCCTCTATCTAAACGTTCTTTAAGTTTAGTACCTGGTCCACAAAATTGATATCCAGGTAGATGAAGTTCTATTGGTAGAGAATTGATTATTTTATCTAGCAAACCTCTTCCGACAGCGTTTCTATTACGACTGATTGATTTTCTATAAACCATTGCCATTTTTTAACACAAAGGTACGATACAGACTGAAAAAAAATCGATAAAAGCATACACTTAAATATATGTCATGTAATGTTATATGTTTTAATTAGTCGTTGTAAATATGCGTTTCGTGAAACAACATGATGCACTGATGGTGCGAAATATTGATTTGGCTAGTAGTAACAACAGCAAGAGGAGGCATAGTTCTCTTTTACCAAGTACAATTAGAGCTTTATTGGTTGGTCCTTCAAATTGTGGTAAAACAAATGCTATGTTGAGCTTAATAGAGAGTCCAAATGGATTAAAGTTCAAAAATATCTATATTTATTCAAAATCATTGTATCAACCTAAATACAAGTACTTGCAAGAATTAATACAACCCATAAAGGGTATGGGATATTATACATTCTCTGAAAATGAAGAAGTTCTAACACCAGATACAGCAAAACCGAATTCTATTATAATCTTCGATGATGTGGCTTGCGAAAAGCAAAATAATATAAGGTTATATTTTTGTATGGGACGTCATAAAAACATTGATGCTTTTTATTTATGTCAGTCTTACACACGAATTCCAAAGCATTTGATACGAGACAATGCAAATATGATTATAATGTTCAAGCAAGATGAGATGAATACAAAACATGTGTACAATGATCATGTAGGTGCGGATATGAATTTCAAAGATTTTTTATATATGTGCAGCGAATGTTGGAAAGATAGTTATGGATTTCTTGTTATCAGCAAAGATGATCCTATAGATGGCGGACGTTATAGAAAAGGGTTTGATATTTTTATTCATCTATAAATGGCGAACTATCCAGAATTCTAAAATTAGTATATAAACACTATTCAAGCAGAATTGACCTGATCTGTTAACTGATAATCATCAAAGCTGATGTATCTGATCTGATCTAATCAATAAGCTGATATATCTGATCTGATCTAATCAATAACTAATCAATAGACTAATCTGATAATGAGTAAAAAAGAACGAGTATTAAAGGATGTTATAAACACCAGGAGAGTGTTGAGGAACAAATTTAATAGTATCAAGAATCAGGGGTTAGTAACAGAAGAGCTATTAGAGGATACCTTTAAACCTATCACTAAGCCTCTCAAGAAACTAGTAGAAGGTATTAAGCAAAATAATGATCAAATTAATATGCCCTTCGATGCTGAATTTCTAAAAGTAAAAGCGAATACAAGCACACCCTTAAAAAGTATTAAAAATAAATCAGATACACTGGATACGATTAACGATTACACTTTTTATACACAATCGGGTGAAGAAAGCGGTGGTTCAAGCAATCAAGCATTGTCATTGGATTTAACCCTGTTGGAAAGGGATAATAAATTAGATAAATTATATGGTCCATATAAAGATTTAAATGATAAATGGAAATTAGGTAACGCTGATTTGAAATTAGGAGCAAATGAGATTACCATAAATGATAACAACTGGTCTATCACACCAGGTCTCGTTGAATTGATGTTTCACAAAACACCTAAGCACTATACCGATAATGATTTACAAGAATATAAGGAAATTTTAATCGAAACAAATGCCCATAAACGCCATCATAATAGAAACGAACAAATTAAAGGAACTAGAGCAATCAAGTACAAAAAGATTATAAAAACATTATTCCAGAATGAGAATAAAAAAGGATCTGGTTTAATGACAGTAAATCTCAAAAAAACAAATTATATATACTGGGATAATCCTAATGAGCTAGTCGATCGATTACGACTTTTGATTTCATCACAATCAGCTGGTCATACGAGTCATAACAATGAAATTATGTCTATCATTGAAGAATTGAGAGAAAGCAATATAATTGCCTAGGTTTAAATTTACGCCTAGTCAGTATAAAAATGGGTGTTGACAAGTTTGGTAATTCAACGCATCATCATCTTATTGATAAAAGACTAAAACACGCTTTAGGTTTTAATTTAGATCGTGACAGGAATATTAATCTTCATTTTAAACGACTAAAAAATGTAGGACTTCCCATTGACGATAATGATGCCGCCTCTATGATATTTGTTACAAACAATGTGAAACAGATGATATTGAAAGGTCAAAAAGACTATACGCTGTTGAGGAATAAAATTACTGAAGAAATTGAAAGACTAGCAGCGAGTTATCAACAGGACAAAGACGTGCTTACAAATTCTATTAACTTATTAAGGCAAGAGACCGAAAAGGAATCAGAATCACATAGAAACTATATTGAAGATAGACTCAAAGGAATCGAAAATTATTTTTTTCAACAATTTGTTAAACCAAAGTCTATAGAATTGTTGGAGAATAATTTTAAAAAAATAAAAAAAGATTCTGTTAAGAAATGAGTACTGTTAACGAAAAGAGAGGTATTGTGGATGAGCTTCATAGACAAGCTCGTAGAAACTTCAAAAGACGACGAGTTATAACAAAAGGAATAGATGATCTTTGGCAAGCAGATCTAGTTGAAATGGGTGCGTATTCAACATTTAATAGCGGTCATCGTTTTCTTCTAACAATCATAGATACTTTTTCCAAATTCGCTTGGGTTGCACCACTTAAGACTAAAACTGCTTCTGACGTTACAAAAGCTATGAAAAATATATTTGTTAAGCATAAACGATCACCTAGGAATTTACAAACCGATGACGGAAAAGAGTTTTTTAATCGGAACTTTCAAAATCTAATGACCCAGTATGATGTCAATCATTATTCCACGTATAGTATCGTAAAGGCATCAATAATTGAACGATTCAACAGAACCCTAAAGAGTCTAATGTGGAAGGAGTTTAGCTATACGGGTTCATACAGGTGGTTAAAGACATACAAGGACTTGATTGTGAAATACAATAACACAAAACATAGGACTATTGGAATGTGTCCAAGTAATGTGAATTCCTCCAATGAAAAGCTTATATTAAACTCGGCTTACAACAACATGAAAACATATGACAAACCGAAACTTGTTGTTGGTGATCATGTGCGAATCAGTAAATATAAACATACTTTTGAGAAAGGCTACACACCAAATTGGACAACAGAAATTTTCAAAATTAAAACAATTCAACATACAAATCCGACTACATACATTTTGGTGGATTATCAGGGAAATGCGATTAAGGGAGGATTCTATGAATATGAACTGATGAAAACGCAATATCTAAATAATTACCTCGTTGAAAAAATTCTACGCACAAGAGACGACCGAGTTTTTGTGAAATGGTTGGGATTCTCAAACGAACATAACTCTTGGATTAATAAAAATAGTATACTGTAATATTTATATATACACATACATACACACCACGCAGACACATACACATCCATACATATATTCAATAAAAAATTTTTCTTCAAAAGCGTTGTCTTATAATTTTCTATTTCATTTTGTAGCTAGTCGTGAATATGTCAATAACATTAACTTTAAGTGGAAATACATCGAGTCTCACTACGAATTACTTCCCACCAATCGATTTGGATAGGGAATATGAGTGTGGGCTGGTAGACTTTCATACATACAATTCAGTACCCAATATTGATTGGGATAATAATTTATTTCATATAGGTAATGAGGTGATCGAACTTCCTATAGGTTCATACGAATTTCAGGATATTGTTGAATATATACGAGAAAAATATGGATCTATAGATAAATCGGCTGAACTTTTCATTGATGCTAATTACAATACCCTCAAAACAGAAATTTTATCTAACGATAATATTGATTTTAGTCAAAATCGAAGTATTGGTTCATTGTTTGGATTTAGCAAGAAGATTTTAGAAGGTGGTAAGGCATATGAATCAGACATGCCTATTCATATAACAAAAATCAATGCAATACGTGTTGAATGTAACATTGTGAGCGGATCATATATTAACAACTCACCAGCGCATACACTTCATGAATTTTCACTACATGTTAGTCCTGGGCATAAATTAGATGAAATTCCTAAAAATGTTATTTATTTACCTGTGACCGTCAGACAGATAAGTTCGATTACAGTAAACGTTGTTGATCAAAACAGTGGTCTTATTAATTTTCGTGGAGAAACAATTACTATTAGATTACATTTAAGACCAAAGGATAAATGATTATTTATAATAAAAACAATAAGAATTTCGGAAGTCTTATCACTTCTTCGTTGTCATTCAATCAAGAAACATTGACGCCGTTAACATCATCGTCATCAACGAAAAGAGAAAAAAATAAAAAACTGACTGCAATCAATAAAAAATTCCTTAAATCATTAGGACTACAGGTTAAGTGAAAGAAACAAAAAGGACATGAATGAAGTTTTAAATGTTTTGCAAAAACCCGTCTATGATGAAAGCATTATAAAAAAAGAATATCATAGTTATATACCATACTTACAATCATACAAAAATAACGATGAAATTAGAATATCTATTCAAAATCAGGACCTCTATCTGTTGCCATGTGATAGCTACATTTATATTGAAGGCTTTGTAACCTTGGACAATGGAACAAAATCAAGTAATATTAATTTGAAAAACAACTGCATAGCGTTTTTATTTGATGAAATTCGTTATGAAATCAATGGAATTGAAATTGACCGCACCCGATATACAGGAATAACAACGATGATTAAGAATTTCGTTTCATTAAATCATAATGAGAGCATAATGCTGAAAAATGCTGGATGGTTTGCAACGAAAGATCAATCTATTCAAAATGGTTATTTTAATTTTTGCATACCACTTAAAATACTTCTAGGATTTGCTGAAGACTTTAATAAGATTATTTTAAATTCGAAGCATGAGCTTATACTATTACGTTCAAAATCTGATTCGAATGCTGTCTACTCGACTGATGCAAAGGAAAAAGTTCTGTTAAACATTCTGAATATCACGTGGAAAGTTCCTCACATACAGTTGGCGGATTTTTCAAAATTGGAAATTCTCAAAATAATAAGTGCTGGGCAGAGTTTAAAAATACCATTTCGAAGCTGGGATTGTCACTTTAATCCCACTCTATCGCAAGGAGTGCACCACTTGTGGAATGTGAAACTTTCTCCACAGAGTGAAAGACCTCGATTTATATTAATAGTTTTTCAAACTCCAACTGGAGTACAACATTGTGATGTGTCAGATGTAAAAGTGCATCTTAACTCTGAGACATATCCATATGATGATTTAAAAGTTAATTTTGGTCGAGATCGTTACGCTCTTTTATATGATATGTATGCTAGATTTCAACAGAGCTATTACATGCGGGAACCTCAACCATTGTTATCGCGAGATGAATTTGCAAATTTGGCTCCAATTATTGTGATCGATGTAATACATCAGAATGAAGTTGTTAAAACGGGACCCATTGATATCAAAGTGGAACTTACAACCAACAAAAATTTACCAACAAACACAACAGCATACTGTGTTCTCATACATGATCGGCTCGTAGAATATACTCCACTTACAGGTGAAATTAGAAGACTAGTTTAGATTATAATTAACCTCGAAGCGAATAACACATAAAAATGAGCGCAAACGATTTTATAACTATAGACGTGCAAGGATATAAAGTCAAAAACAATAAATTCATTGTGAAGGAAATAGCCGTCTCTTTTAGTTTCTATGAATATCAACATTTTCTTATTAAACCACCATATACCTTCACTGTATTATCACCTAGAGATCAGAAACAAGTGAATTGGTTGAACAAAAATCATCACAATCTTTCTTGGTGTCTCGGTAGTATATCCTTTAATAGCATACAAACGTTTCTGAGACTAAATCTAAAACCGGATGTAAGAATTTTCACAAAAGGAATTGAAAAAGTGGAATGGATCAAACATATCCTTGTTAGTACTAAGTTCGAGGTGTATAATATCGAAGATTATGAGTGTGAAAGCTTTAAATATCTTCAGCAGCACCATCCAACATATTCAAGATGTAACTATCATCATCAACAACATGGAAGTTGTGCCTTAGAAAATTCATTGTTAATAAGACATGTTGTAAATAGAAAAGAATTTAAATAAAACATTTTTTTAGAAATTTATTTAGTTTTGCGTTTTTTTATTATTTATTGATTTTCTATAGACATTGCATTGACAATTTTGTGGAAAGTTTTACTTATTAATTCAAATGTTAATGTATATCCTTTCTGATTATTGACTGCTTGTATTGTTTCCTCTAACATTTTATTATATCGAGTTGGATATAAGAAACTGTATAAAAAGAAATACATATTTTTATTTTTTTTTTTTTTTTATTTTCAAATATCATTTATTGATATATTTTTATGTCCCCAAGCATAAGTACTTATTCCGTCATTACATATATATCTTTTGCTGTCAGTATAACTTAATGATAACTTATTAATATGCTGTGTATACACATTATGTAACTTAGTTCTAAATATAAACATTGGCTTATAAAACAATTGTTTCTTTATTAAACATTTCCGATAATCTTTTATATCTAAACTATTAGTAACAGATTTTTTAACTCCTTTTGCTTTT
Source organism: Eristalis intricaria (assembly GCA_964034865.1). NCBI lineage: Eukaryota > Metazoa > Arthropoda > Insecta > Diptera > Syrphidae > Eristalis > Eristalis intricaria. Next base: position 63,313,987 of record OZ035873.1, on the reverse strand, counting down.
TTTACCACTTCATTGGTCTCTGTGACAAAGGAATACATTTTGGCTCTTAATCCTATAAATTCTAACATTTTTAGAGAATTATTTTCATCTTTAAATTTACCAAGAACTTTATCATTCGTTTGAGGAAAATTATGTATATTGTCTTTAGGATATGAATAGGTATCAAACCTTGATTTCTCGGGATCAATGACGTCATCATATATGTTTGAATAAAAATCATCTGTTATTATTGAATAAATAAACGAGTCTGTATCCATATAGTTCAATCGAACTGATTCGACAAACTTGTTCTTCATATACTCATAATGAAAATCATACATAAGCCATTTTGATAGCTCTAATATAACAAAACCTAAATAGATAGGTTTATCATATACCACTCGTCCCTTTAACATTTCAATAGCACACATCTCTGGTGTAAATATAGATCGACTATGGAAATTAGGATTTGCAATTAGCTTTCTAGCGCTAAAAGAATTTCGTTTACCATACCATTCAGTCACAATTTTCACAACTCGTCGCTTTTCTACATTTTCCATAGTTTTACCGTAGACACTGTTGTTCATCAATTTGAAAAAGTCTTTTTCAAACTTATTGCTAGCCCTTTTCCTGTACTCAGTATTAAGACTTATATATTTCTCTAACCATTCAGATTGAGTGAAAGATAACACTCTGTGTACTTTTGTTAGAGTTAATCTATTTTTCAGACACTGTTGTAAGTTCTTAAGATGAATTACATAATGAGTCTTTGAATTTAAACTAGCTATTAGCTTAGGAATATTACTACCCGGAGTTATCATATTCTCTGGACAAAACGGAAGATCATTGTGGTAATCATGAAGATCGATTGGGTAGTCTAAATCTACTTCCAATACACAACCAACTTTATCCTTTTCCCAGCTTAAAATGTATTCTGTGGTGTAGATCTCCGGATCTTCCCACTGGAAATTCCCATCAGGAAGCGGTTGAGACATTGCCCACCCATATAAATTATTTGCGTCGAGATACATGAGAAATTCACTTGATTTATTTTTATCGAATTTATCCAGGTACTTATTATTAGCGATGGCATGTCTATGACTACACTGACATAGACCACCTCTGATACCTTTCTTAAAGAAATTGTACATGCTAATGTCTGTAAAAAGTTCTAGATTAATTTTTGTTACTTTCAACATTGCATCCCAAGATAAACCGGGAGATGTATAGTAGTGACATGGATCTAACTCATATATATTTATACAAACCTTACGAAAATTTTCATATATATCAGCTAACAACAAAACATCGCTCTGTAAATATAAAAGCATGTAATCTTTTAAAGATTTACAATTGAAATGTGTCCATACTTTTAGAGCATGATCATAATCCTTATCTATACAATCTTTGTCTGTTAGCTTATTATAAAATTGAGAAATTGGAGGAAGAGAACAATCATCTAAGCGATCCCATGAATCAAGATAATCGTAAGGAAATACACCTTTCCTAATCATTAATTTAAATGAGTCTTCATTTTTGAAAAATCTCTTGGTTACTATAAAATCATGTTCTGATAAATTTTTCGCTAACGAGTCTATACTAGATGGTAAAAATCGAAATGAATCTAAAAATCTAATTTCAAAGCTGTTAATTTCATTTATATACACTCTCTTAGAAAGTGATATATAGTTTTCCTTATTTAATGGAATTATATTTATTGTACCATTAATAGTACTTAAACTTTTCACAAACAGATGACAGTCATAACCCGAAAAGTTATGTAAGAAAATTGGAAAAAAATTTGGTACTCTAAACTCTAAATTACACTTTGAATGTGCTGGTCCTCTATATGCACCAGTGAAGTGACAGTGATCTCTTACCCTTACTTCTGTTTGATTAAAACTTTGTTTGCATATACTACACATAGTGGCTGTTTGATGGATGTAGTTCTCCCGCTGTGTTAGTTGAATCATCGGTTTTGGATTCATAATAACTTCCTGATAGATACATTTCAGATCTTCAACTAAGCTCTCAACAAATTTATCCGATGCGTTTTCACCTAATAACAAAAAATCGATTAATGCATTTTATTATGTGTTGTTATAATAAATTCTTACCGACAAATGTTCTATGCTGGTTCAGCTGATCATCAAACGAACACTTTATGTAATAAGAAAATGCACATGGTATGTGCTGTTGTACATCAGTTGTTGATGAAGTCTCTGGATTTGGTATGCAATGACTCACGGGACATAGAATGGACTCAAAGTCTGCATACACAGCAAATGGAACTTGTAATTGTCTGTTGTATTGGGAAAAATTGATTATATTACTTCCTTCCTCTGGCATAATCGTAACCAGTTTACGACATTCACTTTTATGTTTTTCTAGATTGGATTCGTTGCGAAACAGTTGTAAGCAACCATTACAGAGATGGATTCGATTTTGATGCTTAGTTACTTGGTTGCGTAATAATCGTGATATATTTTTGATGTACACATAATGCGTTTGTTCACCATCATAACTTTCGCAATAGAGCAAGTTAATATGTCTTGTCTTTTCTTCATGTGTATGATAGTAGGGTCCAATTATATCACATTCCTCCTTCTTATTGATTTCATAACCAAAAACGCTTACACTGATGTTTGGATTATTTGTTTCGAAAATTTGTGCATCTTTTACCTTAAGAGGAAATTCCATATTTTTGAAGGAAAGAATTTCATCATTAACTTGAATAATTTCACTTGTTATGTCGTTTATTTTATATGATGATGGTCTATCAAAATGACATGTGACTGTGTTATCCAAAGCAGATATAATAGCCCATTTAAAACAATATTCATCAGTGTTTTGGATGTTTATACAAGCTTTTTTAGCTAATATCTGCGTTGGTAATCGAAAATATGAAGAACCTCGAAACGCTTCGTATTTATTGATGTTTATTTCGATTCTTAGAAATGATAGTAAAGCCCATCCGCTATCTTTTTCTTGGAATTCTTCTAATTTGATCTTGATGTCATTGATCATAGTATTTAAAGTTTCCGGTATATTATCTTTTTCTATGATCGTGTACATTTTGGTCTGCATACTTTTTACATCTAGGATCATCTCATCGTTATTTTTATCATGTTTCACAAATTCTGAAAATAGCTCTATGTTAAATTTAAAAGCTTTCAAAATTTCAATTTCATTTTCTAACAGCTCTGTAATCACGCCCATACTTTTTTCAAATAATTTATCTACATTCAATATGTTCTCATCATTGTTAGAAATGGAAAATGTTTTGATTCGATTCTTGAAAGCACCTTCTATACAGCATACGTTTTCGCTTATAATCTTTTTAGCCTTTATTTTATGAGTATTTTTCCTTTGATGTTGAGTCCAATGCCTTTCTTCAACATCCTCTTCGCAAATTAAACATCTTTTATAAACATTTAACCTCAATCTTTTTCTATGTTGCACTCCTGAAGTTGATGGTTGTTCTTTGAGATTTGTCATCAGTTCTTTTTCAGATTGCATTCCTGACATTGATGACTCTATTTTCTGAAGATTTTTTCTTTTTTTATCACAACACCGATTTAATTTTGTATGACGAACAAAAGATGATTTATCCCAAAACTCTCTTTCACATACTTCGCAGCGATACATTTTTCTTGTTGGTCTTCTTGTAGATACCTAGATATTATTACCTGACACTTATCTTACCGCTGATTCACAAGCACTATACCACTTTTTAACACTTAACACAATGTTACTGATAGGATGGTGTTTTCGAAATGTCCTCATGAATAGATATTTCCTTATTTATATGGTTGTTATTATCTGTTCAACAAATATTTTTCTATAGTTTTAGCATGTACTCTACATATCACAAAACAATATTTATCTCGGTTAATGAAAAATATCACTGAAAACCTAAACACATCACTAAATACTCAACCTATTATATTCTTATTCTTCTCTATCTTTGTGTTGAAGGTCATTTACAATCATATATATTCATGTTAATATTCTTAACACACAAAGGCCACTGACCGCAAAAAATACTCCCAGAACACACAACTCATATTCAACATTACGCAACCATATGTATATCAAATGTTACGCAACGCTGAGAATATGAGTCACTGACCGCACAACAGCCGTCAACTAGGTCACTCGCAACCTCTTATCAATTCAACCACCAGCTCAAGGTCCCCGAACAGTCACAAACAGCACACGACAACTTCTAATTGGACTCTACTGATAAGAAAAACCACAACGAAACGACCACAACTTTCCTGGTCCAGAACCATCCAAATATAACTACTTATTGTAACTGTAAAATATCACAGAGAGAGAAACTCTCTCTTTTTTTTCTCTCTATCCATGTTACAATATAATTACGCTCTTATAAGTAGTTTGTTATATTCTTGATAGGGAACTCGATCAGTTAATCGCAGCTTAGATATTTAGGTTTCTATCAAGAAGAAAAAGAAATAAAAATTAACACAGAAGCTTTAGTCCGCAGTTCGTGATGCTCAGAAGTACAGAATTTGAGAAAAAAATCGATGAAATATCTGATCGAATACCTAGTGTAGCAGAAGTGTATCAGGATGTGAAAATAATTGAGGGCATTCCTCGCGCAGTCTCTTGACATCATAATATCAGGACCAGAGTTTGATGACAGACAAGAAGCTTATGTCTCTTGGCGATAGGCCGCACATTCCGCTCAGAGGCTTCTTGAAAAATTGAATGGTAGTTCAAAGCACTACCAAGCAGTGACTTTTTTATGAAATAAAATTAGGGGTCAAGCTACTGCCACTTTCTCGTCATTGAACACGTTTTTAAACCTTGAGGCTATTATTGCCCGCTTAGATTTTACGTACGCCGATAAACGGCCACTTTCAGTGGCCACAAACCATAACCGCTTAACTCGAGGTAGGACAAAATTGAGTTATTAGCACCACCGTGCTTATGATGCCCAGATTGATTAGCAGTTAATTTTGTTTGTGTGCAGCATCTATAAATCAGAAGTTATTCTCCAAAAACATAATAGCCAAAGTCAATTTTGCTTAACAGTAAGTTTGGTATAACGGCTTAACTCAGGTTTGTGTAGAAATAACTTCAACGCCAATTTCCTAAAGCAACCAATGTTAAGTTTGGTTCTTTTTCATTTTCAATTTTATGAAATCTTCATTTTGGAATAACAGCATAAGTTGAGATAAGACGTTCCGAGTCAGCTTATTATTTAAAACTGTATACCAAACGAATTTGAAAGTAAAATATCTGAAAAAAGTCATCATAAATTGAGTTTAGTTAGTTTGAACAGTTGTAATATGTACATGTCTTTTCGCGCAAGTAAAATTTTGGAATTAGCCAAGATATTGAACGAGCGTAAAAAAGCTAAAGGTAAATACTAACTATTTCAATTTAAGTGACTAACATGGTGAAATATTATTTTTTACCGAAGTTAATGAGAAAATTATTCTTGTTTGGTTCTTGAAAAACAAAAGTGCTTGGGTTAGCATTCAAGTGAGCATATAATATGTAAGACAAAGTTCGTCCTACTCAGTATTATTTTTATTTTGCTCATAACGGAAAATGAGTATGTAACAAAATTTTGAACTTGAAATATTTCGGGCTCTGAAAACAGTACGTTTCAAAACGAAAGTATTGACAGCGGTACGTAAATATTTTGCACAATATTTGTCCAAAATCTTAATAAATTAATTCAAATATATCATAGGTAACATCGACCAATCATTCTACTGCATTTCAAATGGAGGCAGTGGTTCTGTAGAACGGTTGTCCCAAAATGTACTTCCAGAATAAGACCTTACACCATATTTCGTACCTTTAGTACCAAATGAAATTCAATCATCAATTGATGAATGCAATTTTGATGTTGAATTGCTTAAAAGTAAGAATTTAAATTTAAATTGCACTTATTTTAATCCGTTTCTCAATTTAATTCAAAATATATTCTTTCATACTCTCTAGATGCGCCTTTAACCATTATGCAACTGATAAAAATTTACCCGAGTGGGAAAACTCAGATGATTCCGTTAAAGATCCAAATTTGAATTTATCGTCTACGTCGAGCGATCAGTCTTCTCAGGAAGATGAAGAAATGGTCTTATTAGATGCCCAAATTGAGAATGCTTTGACAACTCCAAAAAATAAAAACAAACGATTGCTTCGTTGAAGGCTTCGAAATAGTGGGCGATCTTACAAAGCACTTTTAGGAAAGAATGTAGAGGCAAGAGCATGTAAGCCTTTTGACATGTGTTGGAAAAAATGCCATGAAAGGGTTGAATTTGAAAAGCTTATTTTAACACTATTGGGCTTTGGGATCTTACGATCAAAGAATTTTATATATTGGATCTTTAATAACAATTGAAGATAAAATATGTGACACAATAGTAAATTCCAAAGAGCGTAAAGAGCGTAGAAAACGATAAAACACTGTGAAGTATGCACTAGAAGTCGTTGACAATTTAATACCTGTATGCAGAAAACAGTTTTTGCAAATTTTTGGTGAGACTGTTGGGTTCCCCAGGACTGTAATTCGCAAAAAAATTGGTTGTCCTTTAGTTCCATTCACTAATCTTCGGGGTAAACAAACGCCCACCACTAAGATCAGTTCAACGAAAGAAGAGCAGATTAAAGGACATATTTTGAAATTCCCAGCATATGAAAGTCACTATAGCAGACGAGATACGGCAAAAAAATATTTACATGCTAGCCTCAGTCTTTCAGCTATGCATCGTCTATATGCAAAAGAAGTAGAAAACCCAGTAAGCATCTCAAAGTATTCTTAAGTATTTAAGACGATGAACTTAAAGTTTATAGCTCCGAAAGTAGACACTTGCGGAACTTGCGACACGTTTGTTTCAAAAATTAAAGTAGCACAAGCCGAGGAAGAAAAATCGGTTTTAATTGAGCAGAAAAAAAAGCATTTAGATAAAGCTGACATGGGATATGACCAGAAGCACACAGATAAAGCCGACGCCACAAATTTGAAAAATGTGAAGGCGTTCGATTTACAGCAATGCTTACCAACTCCTTTTCTTAGGAATTCTGTAAGTTTTTACAAAACAGACAGACTTTTAATTTAACCGTCCATGATCTGGAAACCAAACGTGCTAAGTGTTTCATGTGGCATGAATGGATTGCTCGTCGAGGAGGCAACGAAATCGCCTCTTGCATCTATAAGCACTTGTAATCGATCTATTCTGAAACGAACAGATTAACATTTTACAGTGACTCGTGCTCAGGGCAGAATAAAAATTCGTTTGTTGCTACCATGTTTCTTACAATCCTGTTTAACTACCAAACTATTGAATACATTGGTCATAAATTCCCTTGCTACCAATGTCGAAGAACGCAATACTCATCCCGATTTAACCATGGTGGACGATGAAAAGGATGAAGATAATTAGCCTACGCTCTAACTTTAACTATCTTGCATGTGTTTTTTTTTTTGTATTTACCTAAGAATGGTTTTTTATGTATATTTTTCTTACTTGTACTTTTGTTTCTCTAATTATTTATTTTTAGTATTTTTATTTAGTAGTATTTTATTCAAAACATGGAAGTTTATTAAGTTTGAAACTAGCTGGTAAGGTATAACGACCTAACTCAAGTTAGAAGCTTAAACGATAGATATGTTGGCAAGGAAAAGTAACCTAAGTAGAATTAGTGTAGACAATATTCTGTTCTGTTCACAGAGAATAAGAACCTAAATAGACTTAAGTTTCGCAAACTTTGCAAAATAAAAAAATCATATAAGCTTAAGTTGTAAATTTTTTAATAGCGTCTTAACAAGCAAATTAAGCCCAATTGTGTTTATGTAAGTATGAAAAGTTATAAAATACCAACAATTCTATGAAAAAATGATGTACAAAAAAATCGTTAAATTATAAAATAAATAGCAGTTTAAACTTTAAACTGCTCTCCTGAAAAGTAAGAAAAACCGACTTTGGTTGTTATGCCTTGTGACCACTGATTTATTTAATCGAACAGGAATTGAGTACTTTAAGACAGGGTAATCAAAATATCCATCAGTACTATGACGAAGTTGAAAAGAAACTCACACTTTTAACAAGCAAAACAATTATGTCGCACGGCAGCATTTGGATGCACTTCGGGTGTTTTTATCCGGCTTAAACAAATGCTTAAGTAATATCTTATTTTCGGCTTCTCCATCTGATTTGTCCGCTGCTCGGGCATTGACTCAAGAAGTTGAGTCTAATCACGAACGTATATGTTCGCAATGAATAGGATAGCTAGGAACTCTGAGGAGAGGACCCAAGGATCCGAAGGACTGCGATTCCAAAGTCTACATCAAAATAAAGCTGGTGACAATAAAAAGAATAATGGTAATAGTTACAATAATCAGTCAGCTCACCCAGGCACCCAGGACAAAAATCCTGGGTCCCTAGTAATCAATGAAATCAATCAAATGGATGTATATCCTACATCGGTGCGGCATAGACCTTAGGAGATCTGCAGTGAATATAGCAAACAATATTGGGAGCCAACAGCCCCCTGTTGTAGACCATTATTGATATTAAAGACTGTAGTAGAAGTAACGCCGCCACTTTTTACGACGAACTTTCTACCTGTTATCATATCATATATTATGTATAGCAATGTTTTATGTAAACCAAGTCTGACGAGCTTAAGGAAAAGGCCCTCTAACCAAACGGTGTCGAACGCCTTCTCTAAGTCGATCAGACAGGCACCCGTACACTGTTTTATTTTTATTCCATTGAATGTCGGATACCAGCTTTGACGCGGCATGTGTGGTGTCATGCCCGCCCTAAATCCAAACTGGTTATCCGGTTTAATATTGTTGTCCTCGACCCACCTTTTCAGGGCTCGTATAACAATCTCTTCGAAGACTTTACTGATGCAAGGAAGAAGACTTATCGATCGGAGGTTTGACGGGATGCTTTTATCTTTGTCCCGTTTAGGGATTGGTTGCACCACAGCTGTCTTCCAACGTTCCGGGTAATATGCATTACTGAGCGCGTTGTTGAACAGTGTAGTGTAAATTTCGACTGCCGCCGGAGGGAGATGACTAAGCACGATGTTCGGGATACCATCTATCCCAGCTGATTTCTTGTTCTTCATAGATTTAAGGATCTCCTGGAGATCTTCTTGGGAAATCACTATCTGGTTTCCATCATTGGCGACGGCATTGTTTGCCATGTTTTCGTCACTGAATCTCGTAAAACCGTGATTCTCGGAACGCCATTGACTGATCTCGTTACGAAGATTGAAGTGGTCTAACAAGACTCTGTTCTCCAGGTCGTGGTTCGGCCTACGAACCTCGTTTACCATATACACTCCCTGGAAAACAGCACCAATTGTTTTAACCTTCTCCTGGGGATCTTCGACCACGAAAAAATCGTTGTCTAGCACAGCCTCATCTGGATCAACATTGATTGAGGTCAGTAGTTGTTCGTTTTCAGTTGTTCTGGGAAGTCTAACGATCTGAATGTCATTTTGATCTTTCCTTCTGAATATTTTATTTACTTGCGGGAACATACCCGGGTTGCTGGATCGTACAGCCCGGATTTTATTGCACCAGTGCAAGCTTATAGCTAAATTGTAATTGATTTTTATTAGTTGTTGGAGGCTTTTGATCTCTGACTTCAAGAATCTGACTTCCGGACTTCTTGGATCTGTAAACCGTCTGTGCAAGAGCTTTAGTCTTGACAGCAATCTACTTTTATGCACGTGAAGTGCATCGATGGTGGCATTCCGATAAACATCAGAGTCATCGGAGTGCACTACCTTCGGAATTGTCTTGTCCATTGTTCGTATTATGGCGTTGTCCATTCGTCTGAGGTACCCGTCAACCTCTTCGTTTGTAAGGTTTCTGTTCGTTGGTGGATTGATCGCACTCGAACGGAGTTCAGTGGATAAAGCCATGGAGAAACGCGGCCATCGAGCCTTATTGTAATTGTAAGGGTTTCTCTGGACATATTCCCCCAGTTCAACCACCTCGTTCGGGATCTGGATAACTGCTGAAAAAGCACGATGGTCACTATCGTACTCTATCGTGTTATCGTATCTATGTCATGTAAAGTCAGTCGTCTGTCCATCAATAGTAGATCCAGATAATTTCCGCTTCTGGGAAATGATGGTATCTCGGTTGCAAGCAGGTCTGCTCTCAACTCGTCATGCTCAGTCAACCAGTTATTTAAGGCGTTCCCCCGGGTGCAGTTTCTATTACATCCTCACTCTCTATGCCTAGAGTTCAAATCTCCTGCTATGATAAAGTAGTTATCTTCCGAGCCCAGTCGTAGTATTGCAAAAAGAGTTTCGAGCTCTGGAATAAGGATGTGATCGAGATTTGAATTATCCGGTGCGTAAAGAGCGATGACATATAGACGCTTACCACCTAATCTAATCACGAGTGTTATATGTTCGCAATGAATAATGCTAGGAACTCTGAGGAGAGGACCCAAAGATCCGAAAGACTGCGATGGCAAAGTCTTCATCAAAATAAAGCTGGTGACAATAAAAAGAATAATGGTAATAGTTACAACAATCAGTCAGCTCACCCAGGCAGCCAGGACAAAAATCCTGGGTCCCTAGTAATCAATGAAATCAATCAAATGGATGTATATCCTACATCATCGCGTTTCCGACGACCTAATAATTACCAGCAACAAAGATCTGCTAATAATACTTATAATTACGTTAAAAACAACAGATTTAAAGGGCCAAATGGCTCAGAGAAATTCTCAAGTCAAAAGCGGCAAGAAATCATTCAATCAATCAATTTTTTAGGGGCAACTCTCTGCTGCCTTTTATACAACGGAATAGGGGAGAGGTTTACAATTTTCAATTTATACTAGAGCATCGAAAAGCTATACCAAACCTCTACAAGAGCTAGAAAATGTAATATTGAGCCATATTAATGACAACAGCATTGTTGTTTGATGAGCGCGATCAGATGTTGAACTCTTCGATGTACTGGCGTTAGATAGAGCAATGACCGGAGAATAGAGTTTCTTCGCAGAGAAATGCACAACGAACATTTAAAAGTTTGATTACTTGACGTAAAACATAATCTCTTTTTTGTCGATTTCTTCACACTTTCCATGAAAAAATTCTTCGCAACCCGCACATTAAGGGGGATTTTAAGATATGTCGATAGACACACGAAGACTGCGATGTAACCCTTCATTAGTAGGTATATTTGGATAGTTCTGGCTCAAGGAAAGGTTGTGGTCGTTGTGGTTTTTTCTTATCATTAGTTTCTCTGGATTTTATGTGAGTTAGCAGAATTCCAGGAAAGTCTCATTATAGATATTCATATATGAAAATAAGAAAACACCCCTTGATGTGATCGTTTCGGTAGATTATCAAGTGAGAACTTGGCGTATTTCATTAAATCTATATCGGTAAGTGCTCGTCTGGGTAGGTTCCTTTTAAGTTTCTTTCCTCAGGACTATAAAATAAACCATAACCCTTTTCGTGTGGTTTAAGACATAATCCTTAAGCCAGAGCAATGGTTTACACAGTGTTATTGTGATGATTTGATTCTTCAAGTTGTTTTCTAGCAGGTTTAGTTTCGTTTATCGCATCATCTAGCTAGAGCTCCCAATGATCCGAACGCTGATAGAATGGGCTCTAGAGGAAGAAAACCTCCAATTTCAGGAATCGGTATTACACGTGGAATTAGTTTTGTTTCTCTTAAATGTATTTCCTGTTGTCTTTCCAGCAATTTGTATTGCCTCTTGAATGTCTTTAGGTTTGTGTTTACGTAAAGTCTTTGTACCTTTTCGTAAAGCTTCACTGAAGATATTCTTTACACATTTACTTTTTGTTGTTCTAGTTTTCTTAAACTTGCTCATAGTATTACCAATACCGAATTTTAGCCTTCATTGCATTAGTCACAAACCATGCGTTTGCACGTTCCGTTAAGCTACTGACTTTCGACTTGACTCTTGTCCACGCGTTGTTCGTTAACATTTGATCAGCCGCGTGTCGCTTATTTAAGTCCTTTGATTGAGAATAAGCAATGTCGTGTTGTTTACATGCAGCGTCTATTGGATTAATTCCTTTATCGTCTCTATCTAAACGTTCTTTAAGTTTAGTACCTGGTGCACAAAATTTATATCCACGTAGATGAAGTTCTATTGGTAGAGAATTGATTATTTTATCTAACAAACCTCTTCCGACAGCGATTCTATTACGAGTGATTGATTTTCTATAAACCATAACCATTTTTTACCACAAAAGTATGATATAGACTGAAAAAAAATGATAAGAGCATACACTTAAATATATGTCATGTAATGTTATATGTTTTAATTAGTAGTTGATGCACTGGTGGTGCGAAATATTGATTTGACTAGTAGTAACAGCAGCAAGAGTAGGTATAGTTCTCTTTTACCAAGTACAATTAGAGCCTTATTTTCTTTTATATTGTGGTAAGACAAATGCTATGTTGAGCTTAATAAAGAGTCCAAATGGATTAAAGTTCAAAAATATCTATATTTATTCAAAATCAATGTATCAACCCAAATACAAGTATTTGCAAGAATAAATACAAACCATAAAGGGCATGAAATATCATTTATTCTCTGAAAATGAAGAAATGCAAATATGATTATAATGTTCAAGCATGATGAGATTAATCCAAAAAATGTGTACAACTATCAAGTGGGTGCGGATATGAATTTCGAAGATTTTTTCTATATGTGTAGTGAATGTTGGAAAGATAATTATGAATTTCTTGTTATCAGCAAGGATGATCCTATAGATGGCGGGCGCTATAAGAAGGGATTTGATGTTCTTATTCGACTATAAATGAGGAACTCTCCATGATTCTAAACTTAGTATATAAACACTTTTCAAGCTGAATTTATCTGGCCTGTTAACTGATAATCACCAAAGCTGATATATCCGATCGATATAATCTGATCTAATCAATAAGTTGATATATCTGACCTGGTCTAATTAATAACTAATCAATAAACTAAACTGATAATAAGAAAATAAGAAAGAATGAGTAGTAAAGGATGTTATAAATACCAGGAGAGTTTTGAGGAAAATGTTGATTTGAAATTAGGAACAAATGAGATTACCATAAATGGTAACACCAGGTCTTTTTGAATTGATGTTTCACTAAATACCTAAGCACTATACAGACCTTGACTTACAAGAACATAAAGAAATTTTAATCGAAACGAATGCTCACAAGCGCTGTCATAATAGAAACGAACAAATTAAAGGAAATAGAGCAATCAAGTACAAAAAGATTAAAAACACATTATTGCAGAATGAGAATAAAAAAGTATCTGGCTTAATGACAGTTATTCCCCAAAAACCAAATTATACACATATACTGGGATAATCCTAATGAACTAGTCGACCGATTAACACTTGATTTCATCACAATCGTCTGGTCATACGGGACATAACAATGAAATTATGTCGATCATTGAAGAATTGAGAGAAAGCAATCAGTATAAAAACGAGTGTTGGGTCGCTGTGGCGTAGTGGGTAAGTGCGTCGACTCCTATGCAGTGGGTGCCAGGTTCGATACCCGAACTTACCGCCCATCATAATTCACGGCTCCACCTCCTTCGAGTCACTGACAATGCTCAAAGAGTATTCCTGTCTAGAAAAAGCTTCTCAAATTTGCCCTTCGGAGTCGGCATTAAACTGTAGGTCCCTTCCACTCGTGAAAGAACAATAGCACGCACAACACGAGTGGTTGCTGGGAAGCTAGGCCCAGGTCAACCTCGGACTGTCGCGCCACCCATAAATTATTATTATATGTTGACAAGTTTGCTAATTCAACGCAAAATCATATTCTTGATAAACGAATAAAAAACACTTTAGGTTTTAAATTGGATCATGACAATAATATAAATCTTCATCTTAAACGAATAAAAAATTTAGGACTTCCTGTTGATGACAATGATGTTACAAACAAAGTGAATAAGATGATATTGAAAGTTCAAAAAGAAAACACGCTGTTAAGGAACAAAATTACTGAAGAAATTGGAAAAAGCAGCGAGTCATAAAAGTGAAAAAGACGCTCTTACCAAATCTGTTACCTTATTAAGGGAAGAGAGCGAAAAGGAATCAGAATCACATAGAAACTATATTGAAGACAGGCTAAAAGGAATCGAAAATAATTTTTTCCAACAATTTTTTAAATCAAAATCCATAGAATGGTTAGAGAATAAATCTCAAAACAGGAAAAGAGGTTCCGTTGAGAAATGAGTAATGATAATGAAAAGAGAGGTATTGTGGATGAACGAGGGAGCGTGGACGAGTTTTAACAAAAGGAATAGATGATCTTTGGCGTTTTCTTCTAACAATCATAGATACTTTTTCCAAATTCACTTGAGTTGAACCATTTAAGACTAAAACTGCTTCTGATGTCACACAAGCTATGAAAAATATATTTGTTAACGATAAACGATCGCCGAGAAATTTACAAACCGATGACGGAAAACAGGTTTTTTATCAGAATTTTTCATTATTTCACGAATAGTATCGCAAAGGCATCAATAATCGAACAACTCAAGATGTACAAACACTGGATTGTGAAATACAATAACAAAAAGCATAGGACTATTGGAATGCGTCCAAGTGATGTGAATTCCTTGAATGAAAAGCAGATATATATAACCGATATATACAAACCGAAATTTCTTGTTGGTTACCATGTGCGAATCAGTAAAACATTTTTGAGAAAGGGTTTATACCAAATTGGACAACAGAAATGTTCAAAGTTAAAACAATTCAACATACAAATCTGGTCACATACAATTTGTTCGATTATCAGAAAAATATAATTAAGTGTGGGTTCTATGAATATGAACTGAAGAAAACAATATATCTAAATAAATACATCGTTGAAAAAATTCAACAAAACAGAGGCGATGGAGTTCTTGTGAAATGGTTGGGATTCTTAAACAAACATAACTCTTGGATTAATAAAAATTATATTCTGTAATATATATGCACACATACACACACACATCTCACAGACCCATACACATCCACACATATATTTAATAAAAATGTTTCTTAAAAAGCTCTGTCTTATAATTTTCTATTTCATTTTACAGGTAGTCGTTAATATGTCAATAACGTTAACTTTAAGAGGAAATACATCGAGTCTCAGTACGAATTACTTTCCACCAATCGATTTGGATAGGGAATATGAGTGTGGACTAGCACAATTCAGTAAACTTTCATACATACAATTCAGTAACTAATTTTGATTGAAATAATAATTTATTTCGCATAGGTAATGCAGTGATCGAAATTCCTATAGGTTCACATGAATTTCAGGATGTTTTTGATTACTTACTAGAAAATTTTATGAATTGATGCTAATTACAATACCCTCAAAACAGAAATTTTATCTAGAGATAATATTGATTTTAGTCAAAATCGTAATATTAGTTCATTGCTGGGTTTTAACAAGAAGATCTTAGAAGGCGGTAAGGAATATGAATCGGACATACCTCTTCATATAACAAAAATCAATGCAAAGCGTGTTGAATGTAAAATTGTGCGCTGGTGAGTTGTTAATATATGATCCATTAACAACTCACCAGCGCACACACTTCCTGAATTTTCACTACATGGATATAACTCAGATGAAATTCCCAAAATGTTATTTATTTACCTGTGACCGTCAGACAGATAAGTTCGATTACAGAAAGCGTTGTTGATCAAAACAGTAATCTTCTAAATTTTCGTGGAGAAAAAATTACTCTTAGATTAAATTTAAGACCAAAGGATAAATGACTATTTATAATAAAAGCAAATTTCGGAAGTCTTATCAATTCTTCGTTGTCAATTCATTCCAACCGTTCCAACCAAGAAACATTGACGCCGTCGAAATCATCATCATCAGTTAAAACAGAAAGAATTAAAAAAAATATTGCAATCAATGAAAAATTCCTTAAATCATTAGGACTCAGGTTAAGTGATAGCTAAAAAGAAAAAAAGGACATGAGTGAAGTTTTAGATGTCTTGCAAAAACCTGTCAAAGATGAAAGCATTATAATCAAAGAATGTACATAAATACAAAAATAACGATGAAATCAGAATATCTATTCAAAATCAAGATCTATATCTGTTACCATGTGATAGCTACATTTATATTGAAGGCTTCGTTACACTGGACAATGGAACGAAATCAAGTCATATTAAATTAGGAAACAAGTATAAAGTGTTTTTTTGTTATGAAATTCGTTATGAATCAATGAAATTGAAATAGACCGCACGCGATATACAGGAATAACAATGTTGATTAAGAATTTCGTTTCATTAAATCATAACGGAAGCACAATGCTTAAAAATGCTGGTATGTAACGGAAGATCAATCTATTCAAAATTACTATTTCTCTTTTTGCATACCACTTAAAATGCTTCTATGGTTTGCTGAAGACTTTAGTAAGATTATTTTAAATTCGAAGCATGAGCTTATACTATTACGTTCAAAATCTGATTCGAATGCTGTCTACTCGACCGATGCACTGGAAAAAGTTCAGTTAAACATTCTGAAAATCACATGGAAAGTTCCTCACATACAAAAATAACATCCAAATTAGAAATGCTCAAAACTATAAGTACTGGGCAGAGCTTAAAAATACCATTTCGAAGCTGGGATTGTCATCTTAATCCTGCTCTATCGCAAGGAGTGCACCACTTGTGGAATGTGGAACTTTCTCAACAGAGTGAAAGACCTCGACTTACATATATTAACAGTTTTTCAAACTCCAACAGGAATACAACATTGTGATGTGTCAGATGTAAAAGTGCATCTTAATTCTGAGCTATTACATGCGAGAACCTCAACCATTGTTATCACGAGAAGAAATTTGCAAATTTATATAGATCGAATTTGTTAAAACAGGACCAATTGATATCAAAGTAGAACTTACAAGTAACAAAAATTTGACAACAAGCACAACAGCATACTCTGTTCTCATACATGATCGTCTCGTAGAACATACTCCATTTACTGGCGAAATTAGAGGACTTGTTTAGAGTATAATTAACCTCGAAACGAATAACACGATCTTATAACTATCGATGTGCAAGGATGCAAACTCAAAAACAATAAATGCATTGTGAAGGTAATAGCCATCTCTTTTACTTTATATGAATATCAACATTTTCTAATTAAATCACCATATACTACAAGTGAATTAGTTGAACAAAAATTATCACAATCTTTCTTGGTGTCTCGGTAGTATTTCCTTCAATAGTGTACAAAAGTTTCTGAGACAAAATCTCAAACCGGATGTAAGAATTTTCACAAAAGCAATTGAAAAAGTGGAATGGATCAAACATAAACTTGTTACTACCAAGTTCGAGGTTTATAATATCGAATATTATGAGTGTTAAGGCTATAAAATATGGTTGTTGTGCATTAGAAAATTCTTTGTTAATTAGACATGTTGTAGATATAAAAGAATTTTAATGAAACATTTTTTTAGAAATTTATTTAATTTGTGTTTCCTTTATTATTTATTGATTTTTTTCTGTGGACATTGTCTTAGAAATTTCTAAAAAATGAAAATGCAAAAAATTAATCTATTTTTATTTTCAAATATCATTTATTGGTATTTTTGTATGCCCCCAAGCATAAGAACTTATCCCATCATTACATATATATCCCTTGCTGTCGCTATAACTTAATGCTAATGCAATTGGTTCTTTATTAAACATTTACGAGAATCTTTTATATCTTAACTTAACTATTAGTAACTTTTGCTTTTTTTACCACTTCATTGGTTTCTGTGACAAAGGGATATATATATAAATTCTAACATTTTTAGGGAATTATTTTCATCTTCAAATTTACCAAGAACTTTATCATTTGTTTGAGGAAAATTATGTACATTGTCTTTAGGATATGAGTAGGTATCAAATCGATTTCTTGGGATCGACGTTGTTGATGTCATTGATCATATATGTTTGAATAAAAATCTTCTATTATTATTGAATAAGTAAACGAGTCTGTATCCATATAGTTCAACCGAACTGTGTCGATAGACTTGATATATACATATACTCATAATGAAAATCGTATATAAGCCATTTTGATAACTCTAATACAACAAAACCTAAATAGATAGGCTTATCATATACTACTCGACCCTTTGTCATTTCAATAGCACACATCTCTGGTGTAAATATAGATCGACTATAGAAATTAGGATATGCAATTAGCTTTCCAGCGCCAAACGAATTTCGTGCACCATACCATTCAGTCACAATTTTCACAACTCATTGCTTTTCTACATTTTCCATAGTTTTACCGGAGACATTTTTGCAAATCAATTTGAAAAAGTCTTTTTTCAAAAATTATTGCTAGCCCTTTTCCTATACTCAGTATTAAGGTTTATATATTTCTGTAACCATTCAGATTGAGTGAAAGATAACCCTCTGTGTACTTTTGTTAGAGTTAATCCATTTTTCAGACACTGTTGTAAGTTCTTGAGATGAATTACATAATGAGTCTTTGAATTTAAACTAGCTATTAGCTTGGGAATATTACTACCTGGAGTTATCATATTCTGTGGACAAAACGGCAGATCATTATGGTAATCATGAAGGTCTATTGGGTAGTATAAATCTGCTTCCAATAAAAAAAATAATGGTTGTGTTGTGTAGATCTCTGGATGTTGCCGCTGGACATTCCCATCGGGAGGCGGTTGAGACATTGCACATCCGTATAAATATCAAGATGCATATGAAATTCACTTAATTTATTTTTGTCGAATTTAACCATGTACTTATTATTAGCGATGGCATGTCTATGACTACGCTGACATAAGCTGTGATACCTTTCTTAAAGAAATTGTACATGATAATGTCTGTAAAAAGTTCTAGATTAATTTCTATTACTTTCAACATAGCATTCCAAGATAAACCGGGAGATGTATAGTCGTGACATTGATCTAACTCATATATATTCATACAAACCTTACGAAAATGTTCATATATATCAGCTAACAACAAAACATCGCTCTGTAAAAAGAAGAGCATGTAATCTCTTAAAAATTTACAATTGAAATGTGTCCATACTTTTAGAGCATGATCATAATCTTTATCTATACAATATTTTTCTGTTAGCTTATTATAAAATTGAGAAATTAGCGGAAGACAACAATCATCTAAACGATCCCATGAATCAAGATACTTGATTACTAAACGACTCATTCAAATGAATGATTAGGAAAGGTATATTGGAATGCGTCCAAGTGATGTGAATTCCTTGAATGAAAAGCGGATATATATAACTCAAAATACGACGACATGAAAACATATGACAAACCGAAATTTCTTGTTGGTTACCATGTGCGAATCAGTAAAACATTTTTGAGAAAGGGTTTATACCAAATTGGACAACAGAAATTTTCAAAATTAAAACAATTCAACATACAAATCTGGTCACATACAATTTGTTCGATTATCAGGGAAATATAATTAAGTGTGGGTTCTATGAATATGAACTGAAGAAAACAGTATATCTAAATAAATACATCGTTGAAAAAATTCAACAAAACAGAGGCGATCGAGTTCTTGTGAAATGGTTGGGATTCTTAAACAAACATAACTCTTGGATTAATAAAAATTATATTCTGTAATATATATGCACACATACACACACACATCTCACAGACCCATACACGTCCACACATATATTTAATAAAAATGTTTCTTAAAAAGCACTGTCTTATAATTTTCTATTTCATTTTACAGGTAGTCGTTAATATGTCAATAACGTTAACTTTAAGAGGAAATACATCGAGTCTCAGTACGAATTACTTTCCACCAATCGATTTGGATAGGGAATATGAGTGTGGACTAGCACAATTCAGTAAACTTTCATACATACAATTCTTTTTTATTTGATTTAATTTTGATTGAAATAATAATTTATTTCGCATAGGTAATGCAGTGATCGAAATTCCTATAGGTTCACATGAATTTCAGGATGTTTTTGATTACTTACGAGAAAATTTTATGAATTGATGCTAATTACAATACCCTCAAAACAGAAATTTTATCTAGAGATAATATTGATTTTAGTCAAAATCGTAATATTAGTTCATTGCTGGGTTTTAACAAGAAGATCTTAGAAGGCGGTAAGGAATATGAATCGGACATACCTCTTCATATAACAAAAATCAATGCAAAGCGTGTTGAATGTAACATTGTGAGCGGATCATATATTAACAACTCACCAGCGCACACACTTCCTGAATTTTCACTACATGGATATAACTCAGATGAAATTCCCAAAATGTTATTTATTTACCTGTGACCGTCAGACAGATAAGTTCGATTACAGAAAGCGTTGTTGATCAAAACAGTAATCTTCTAAATTTTCGTGGAGAAAAAATTACTCTTAGATTAAATTTAAGACCAAAGGATAAATGACTATTTATAATAAAAGCAACTTTCGGAAGTCTTATCAATTCTTCGTTGTCAATTCATTCCAACCGTTCCAACCAAGAAACATTGACGCCGTCGAAATCATCATCATCAGTGAAAACAGAAAGAATTAAAAAAAATATTGCAATCAATGAAAAATTCCTTAAATCATTAGGACTCAGGTTAAGTGATAGCTAAAAAGAAAAAAAGGACATGAGTGAAGTTTTAGATGTTTTTCAAAAACCTGTCAACGATGAAAGCATTATAATCAAAGAATGTACATAAATACAGAAATAACGATGAAATCAGAATATCTATTCAAAATCAAGATCTATATCTGTTACCATGTGATAGCTACATTTATATTGAAGGCTTCGTTACACTGGACAATGGAACGAAATCAAGTCATATTAAATTAGGAAACAAGTATAAAGTGTTTTTTTTTATGAAATTCGTTATGAAATCAATGGAATTGAAATAAACCGCACGCGATATACAGGAATAACAATGTTGATTAAGAATTTCGTTTCATTAAATCATAACGGAAGCACAATGCTTAAAAATGCTGGTATGTAACGGAAGATCAATCTATTCAAAATTACTATTTCTCTTTTTGCATACCACTTAAAATGCTTCTATGGTTTGCTGAAGACTTTAATAAGATTCGAAGCATGAGCTTATACTATTACGTTCAAAATCTGATTCGAATGCTGTCTACTCGACCGATGCACTGGAAAAAGTTCAGTTAAACATTCTGAAAATCACATGGAAAGTTCCTCACATACAAAAATAACATCCAAATTAGAAATGCTCAAAATTATAAGTACTGGGCAGAGCTTAAAAATACCATTTCGAAGCTGGGATTGTCATCTTAATCCTGCTCTATCGCAAGGAGTGCACCACTTGTGGAATGTGGAACTTTCTCAACAGAGTGAAAGACCTCGACTTACATATATTAACAGTTTTTCAAACTCCAACAGGAATACAACATTGTGATGTGTCAGATGTAAAAGTGCATCTTAATTCTGAGCTATTACATGCGAGAACCTCAACCATTGTTATCACGAGAAGAAATTTGCAAATTTATATAGATCGAATTTGTTAAAACAGGACCAATTGATATCAAAGTAGAACTTACAAGTAACAAAAATTTGACAACAAGCACAACAGCATACTCTGTTCTCATACATGATCGTCTCGTAGAACATACTCCATTTACTGGCGAAATTAGAGGACTTGTTTAGAGTATAATTAACCTCGAAACGAATAACACGATCTTATAACTATAGATGTGCAAGGATGCAAACTCAAAAACAATAAATGCATTGTGAAGGTAATAGCCATCTCTTTTAGTTTATATGAATATCAACATTTTCTAATTAAATCACCATATACTACAAGTGAATTAGTTTAACAAAAATTATCACAATCTTTCTTGGTGTCTCGGTAGTATTTCCTTCAATAGTGTACAAAAGTTTCTGAGACAAAATCTCAAACCGGATGTAAGAATTTTCACAAAAGCAATTGAAAAAGTGGAATGGATCAAACATAAACTTGTTAGTACCAAGTTCGAGGTTTATAATATCGAAGATTATGAGTGTTAAGGCTATAAAATATGGTTGTTGTGCATTAGAAAATTCTTTGTTAATTAGACATGTTGTAGATATAAAAGAATTTTAATGAAACATTTTTTTAGAAATTTATTTAATTTGTGTTTCCTTTATTATTTATTGATTTTTTTCTGTGGACATTGTCTTAGAAATTTCTAAAAAATGAAAATGCAAAAAATTAATCTATTTTTATTTTCAAATATCATTTATTGGTATTTTTGTATGCCCCCAAGCATAAGAACTTATCCCATCATTACATATATATCCCTTGCTGTCGCTATAACTTAATGCTAATGCAATTGGTTCTTTATTAAACATTTACGAGAATCTTTTATATCTTAACTTAACTATTAGTAACTTTTGCTTTTTTTACCACTTCATTGGTTTCTGTGACAATAGGGATATATATATAAATTCTAACATTTTTAGGGAATTATTTTCATCTTTAAATTTACCAAGAACTTTATCATTTGTTTGAGGAAAATTATGTACATTGTCTTTAGGATATGAGTAGGTATCAAATCGATTTCTTGGGATCGACGTCGTTGATGTCATTGATCATATATGTTTGAATAAAAATCTTCTATTATTATTGAATAAGTAAACGAGTCTGTATCCATATAGTTCAACCGAACTGTGTCGATAGACTTTATATATACATATACTCATAATGAAAATCGTGTATAAGCCATTTTGATAACTCTAATACAACAAAACTTAAATAGATAGGCTTATCATATACTACTCGACCCTTTGTCATTTCAATAGCACACATCTCTGGTGTAAATATAGATCGACTATAGAAATTAGGATATGCAATTAGCTTTCTAGCGCCAAACGAATTTCGTGCACCATACCATTCAGTCACAATTTTCACAACTCATCGATTTTCTACATTTTCCATAGTTTTACCGGAGACACTTTTGCAAATCAATTTGAAAAAGTCTTTTTTCAAAAATTATTGCTAGCCCTTTTCCTATACTCAGTATTAAGGTTTATATATTTCTGTAACCATTCAGATTGAGTGAAAGATAACCCTCTGTGTACTTTTGTTAGAGTTAATCCATTTTTCAGACACTGTTTGAAGTTCTTGAGATGAATTACATAATGAGTCTTTGAATTTAAACTAGCTATTAGCTTGGGAATATTACTACCTGGAGTTATCATATTCTGTGGACAAAACGGCAGATCATTATGGTAATCATGAAGGTCTATTGGGTAGTATAAATCTGCTTCCAATAAAAAAAAATAATGGTTGTGTTGTGTAGATCTCTGGATGTTGCCGCTGGACATTCCCATCGGGAGGCGGTTGAGACATTGCCCATCCGTATAAATATCAAGATGCATATGAAATTCACTTAATTTATTTTTGTCGAATTTAACCATGTACTTATTATTAGCGATGGCATGTCTATGACTACGCTGACATAAGCTGAAGAACTGAAGAAAACAGTATATCTAAATAAATAC
Source organism: Eristalis intricaria (assembly GCA_964034865.1). Lineage (NCBI taxonomy): Eukaryota > Metazoa > Arthropoda > Insecta > Diptera > Syrphidae > Eristalis > Eristalis intricaria. The sequence continues at coordinate 63,290,498 of OZ035873.1, read as the reverse complement.
ATCGTTGAAAAAATTCAACAAAACAGAGGCGATCGAGTTCTTGTGAAATGGTTGGGATTCTTAAACAAACATAACTCTTGGATTAATAAAAATTATATTCTGTAATATATATGCACACATACACACACACATCTCACAGACCCATACACGTCCACACATATATTTAATAAAAATGTTTCTTAAAAAGCACTGTCTTATAATTTTCTATTTCATTTTACAGGTAGTCGTTAATATGTCAATAACGTTAACTTTAAGAGGAAATACATCGAGTCTCAGTACGAATTACTTTCCACCAATCGATTTGGATAGGGAATATGAGTGTGGACTAGCACAATTCAGTAAACTTTCATACATACAATTCTTTTTTATTTGATTTAATTTTGATTGAAATAATAATTTATTTCGCATAGGTAATGCAGTGATCGAAATTCCTATAGGTTCACATGAATTTCAGGATGTTTTTGATTACTTACGACAAAAATTTTATAAATTGATGCTAATTACAATACCCTCAAAACAGAAATTTTATCTAGAGATAATATTGATTTTAGTCAAAATCGTAATATTAGTTCATTGCTGGGTTTTAACAAGAAGATCTTAGAAGGCGGTAAGGAATATGAATCGGACATACCTCTTCATATAACAAAAATCAATGCAAAGCGTGTTGAATGTAAAATTGTGAGCGGATCATATATTAACAACTCACCAGCGCACACACTTCCTGAATTTTCACTACATGGATATAACTCAGATGAAATTCCCAAAATGTTATTTATTTACCTGTGACCGTCAGACAGATAAGTTCGATTACAGAAAGCGTTGTTGATCAAAACAGTAATCTTCTAAATTTTCGTGGAGAAAAAATTACTCTTAGATTAAATTTAAGACCAAAGGATAAATGACTATTTATAATAAAAGCAACTTTCGGAAGTCTTATCAATTCTTCGTTGTCAATTCATTCCAACCGTTCCAACCAAGAAACATTGACGCCGTCGAAATCATCATCATCAGTGAAAACAGAAAGAATTAAAAAAAATATTGCAATCAATGAAAAATTCCTTAAATCATTAGGACTCAGGTTAAGTGATAGCTAAAAAGAAAAAAAGGACATGAGTGAAGTTTTAGATGTTTTGCAAAAACCTGTCAACGATGAAAGCATTATAATCAAAGAATGTACATAAATACAAAAATAACGATGAAATCAGAATATCTATTCAAAATCAAGATCTATATCTGTTACCATGTGATAGCTACATTTATATTGAAGGCTTCGTTACACTGGACTATGGAACGAAATCAAGTCATATTAAATTAGGAAACAAGTATAAAGTGTTTTTTTTTTTATGAAATTCGTTATGAAACCAATGGAATTGAAATAGACCGCACGCGATATACAGGAATAACAATGTTGATTAAGAATTTCGTTTCATTAAATCATAACGGAAGCACAATGCTTAAAAATGCTGGTATGTAACGGAAGATCAATCTATTCAAAATTACTATTTCTCTTTTTGCATACCACTTAAAATGCTTCTATGGTTTGCTGAAGACTTTAATAAGATTATTTTAAATTCGAAGCATGAGCTTATACTATTACGTTCAAAATCTGATTCGAATGCTGTCTACTCGACCGATGCACTGGCAAAAGTTCAGTTAAACATTCTGAAAATCACATGGAAAGTTCCTCACATACAAAAATAACATCCAAATTAGAAATGCACAAAATTATAAGTACTGGGCAGAGCTTAAAAATACCATTTCGAAGCTGGGATTGTCATCTTAATCCTGCTCTATCGCAAGGAGTGCACCACTTGTGGAATGTGGAACTTTCTCAACAGAGTGAAAGACCTCGACTTACATATATTAACAGTTTTTCAAACTCCAACAGGAATACAACATTGTGATGTGTCAGATGTAAAAGTGCATCTTAATTCTGAGCTATTACATGCGAGAACCTCAACCATTGTTATCACGAGAAGAAATTTGCAAATTTATATAGATCGAATTTGTTAAAACAGGACCAATTGATATCAAAGTAGAACTTACAAGTAACAAAAATTTGACAACAAGCACAACAGCATACTCTGTTCTCATACATGATCGTCTCGTAGAACATACTCCATTTACTGGCGAAATTAGAGGACTTGTTTAGAGTATAATTAACCTCGAAACGAATAACACGATCTTATAACTATAGATGTGCAAGGATGCAAACTCAAAAACAATAAATGCATTGTGAAGGTAATAGCCATCTCTTTTAGTTTATATGAATATCAACATTTTCTAATTAAATCACCATATACTACAAGTGAATTAGTTGAACAAAAATTATCACAATCTTTCTTGGTGTCTCGGTAGTATTTCGTTCAATAGTGTACAAAAGTTTCTGAGACAAAATCTCAAACCGGATGTAAAAATTTTCACAAAAGCAATTGAAAAAGTGGAATGGATCAAACATAAACTTGTTAGTACCAAGTTCGAGGTTTATAATATCGAAGATTATGAGTGTTAAGGCTATAAAATATGGTTGTTGTGCATTAGAAAATTCTTCTTTATTATTTATTGATTTTTTTCTGTGGACATTGTCTTAGAAATTTCTAAAAAATGAAAATGGAATTTCGGAAGTCTTATCAATTCTTCGCTGTCAATTCATTCCAACCGTTCCAACCAAGAAACATTGACGCCGTCGAAATCATCATCATCAGTGAAAACAGAAAGAATTAAAAAAAATATTGCAATCAATGAAAAATTCCTTAAATCATTAGGACTCAGGTTAAGTGATAGCTAAAAAGAAAAAAAGGACATGAGTGAAGTGTTAGATGTTTTGCAAAAACCTGTCAACGATGAAAGCATTATAATCAAAGAATGTACATAAATACAAAAATAACGATGAAATCAGAATATCTATTCAAAATCAAGATCTATATCTGTTACCATGTGATAGCTACATTTATATTGAAGGCTTCGTTACACTGGACTATGGAACGAAATCAAGTCATATTAAATTAGGAAACAAGTATAAAGTGTTTTTTTTTTATGAAATTCGTTATGAAATCAATGGAATTGAAATAGACCGCACGCGATATACAGGAATAACAATGTTGATTAAGAATTTCGTTTCATTAAATCATAACGGAAGCACAATGCTTAAAAATGCTGGTATGTAACGGAAGATCAATCTATTCAAAATTACTATTTCTCTTTTTGCATACCACTTAAAATGCTTCTATGGTTTGCTGAAGACTTTAATAAGATTATTTTAAATTCGAAGCATGAGCTTATACTATTACGTTCAAAATCTGATTCGAATGCTGTCTACTCGACCGATGCACTGGAAAAAGTTCAGTTAAACATTCTGAAAATCACATGGAAAGTTCCTCACATACAAAAATAACATCCAAATTAGAAATGCTCAAAATTATAAGTACTGGGCAGAGCTTAAAAATACCATTTCGAAGCTGGGATTGTCATCTTAATCCTGCTCTATCGCAAGGAGTGCAGACCTCGACTTACATATATTAACAGTTTTTCAAACTCCAACAGGAATACAACATTGTGATGTGTCAGATGTAAAAGTGCATCTTAATTCTGAGCTATTACATGCGATCCTCCACCATTGTTATCACGAGAAGAAATTTGCAAATTTATATAGATCGAATTTGTTAAAACAGGACCAATTGATATCAAAGTAGAACTTACAAGTAACAAAAAATTGACAACAAGCACAACAGCATACTCTGTTCTCATACATGATCGTCTCGTAGAACATACTCCATTTACTGGCGAAATTAGAGGACTTGTTTAGAGTATAATTAACCTCGAAACGAATAACACGATCTTATAACTATAGATGTGCAAGGATGCAAACTCAAAAACAATAAAGGCATTGTGAAGGTAATAGCCATCTCTTTTACTTTATATGAATATCAACATTTTCTAATTAAATCACCATATACTACAAGTGAATTAGTTGAACAAAAATTATCACAATCTTTCTTGGTGTCTCGGTAGTATTTCCTTCAATAGTGTACAAAAGTTTCTGAGATAAAATCTCAAACCGGATGTAAGAATTTTCACAAAAGCAATTGAAAAAGTGGAATGGATCAAACATAAACTTGTTAGTACCAAGTTCGAGGTTTATAATATCGAAGATTATGAGTGTTAAGGCTATAAAATATGGTTGTTGTGCATTAGAAAATTCTTTGTTAATTAGACATGTTGTAGATATAAAAGAATTTTAATGAAACATTTTTTTAGAAATTTATTTAATTTGTGTTTCCTTTATTATTTATTGATTTTTTTCTGTGGACAAAATGAAAATGCAAAAAATTAATCTATTTTTATTTTCAAATATCATTTATTGGTATTTTTGTATGCCCCCAAGCATAAGAACTTATCCCATCATTACATATATATCCCTTGCTGTCGCTATAACTTAATGCTAATGCAATTGGTTCTTTATTAAACATTTACGAGAATCTTTTATATCTTAACTTAACTATTAGTAACTTTTGCTTTTTTTACCACTTCATTGGTTTCTGTGACAAAGGGATATATATATAAATTCTAACATTTTTAGGGAATTATTTTCATCTTTAAATTTACCAAGAACTTTATCATTTGTTTGAGGAAAATTATGTACATTGTCTTTAGGATATGAGTAGGTATCAAATCGATTTCTTGGGATCGACGTCGTTGATGTCATTGATCATATATGTTTGAATAAAAATCTTCTATTATTATTGAATAAGTAAACGAGTCTGTATCCATATAGTTCAACCGAACTGTGTCGATAGACTTTATATATACATATACTCATAATGAAAATCGTGTATAAGCCATTTTGATAACTCTAATACAACAAAACCTAAATAGATAGGCTTATCATATACTACTCGACCCTTTGTCATTTCAATAGCACACATCTCTGGTGTAAATATAGATCGACTATAGAAATTAGGATATGCAATTAGCTTTCTAGCGCCAAACGAATTTCGTGCACCATACCATTCAGTCACAATTTTCACAACTCATCGCTTTTCTACATTTTCCATAGTTTTACCGGAGACACTTTTGCAAATCAATTTGAAAAAGTCTTTTTTCAAAAATTATTGCTAGCCCTTTTCCTATACTCAGTATTAAGGTTTATATATTTCTGTAACCATTCAGATTGAGTGAAAGATAACCCTCTGTGTACTTTTGTTAGAGTTAATCCATTTTTCAGACACTGTTGTAAGTTCTTGAGATGAATTACATAATGAGTCTTTGAATTTAAACTAGCTATTAGCTTGGGAATATTACTACCTGGAGTTATCATATTCTGTGGACAAAACGGCAGATCATTATGGTAATCATGAAGGTCTATTGGGTAGTATAAATCTGCTTCCAATAAAAAAAAATAATGGTTGTGTTGTGTAGATCTCTGGATGTTGCTGCTGGACATTCCCATCGGGAGGCGGTTGATACATTGCCCATCCGTATAAATATCAAGATGCATATGAAATTCACTTAATTTATTTTTGTCGAATTTAACCATGTACTTATTATTAGCGATGGCATGTCTATGACTACGCTGACTTAAGCTGTGATACCTTTCTTAAAGAAATTGTACATGATAATGTCTGTAAAAAGTTCTAGATTAATTTCTATTACTTTCAACATAGCATTCCAAGATAAACCGGGAGATGTATAGTCGTGACATTGATCTAACTCATATATATTCATACAAACCTTACGAAAATGTTCATATATATCGGCTAACAACAAAACATCGATCTGTAAATAGAAGAGCATGTAATCTCTTCAAAATTTACAATTGAAATGTGTCCATACTTTTAGAGCATGATCATAATCTTTATCTATACAATCTTTTTCTGTTAGCTTATTTTAAAATTGAGAAATTAGCGGAAGACAACAATCATCTAAACGATCCCATGAATCAAGATACTTGATTACTAAACGACTCATTCAAATGAATGATTAGGAAAGGTATATTGGAATGCGTCCAAGTGATGTGAATTCCTTGAATGAAAAGCAGATATATATAACTCAAAATACGACGACATGAAAACATATGACAAACCGAAATTTCTTGTTGGTTACCATGTGCGAATCAGTAAAACATTTTTGAGAAAGGGTTTATGCCAAATTGGACAACAGAAATTTTCAAAATTAAAACAATTCAACATACAAATCTGGTCACATACAATTTGTTCGATTATCAGGGAAATATAATTAAGGGTGGGTTCTATGAATATGAACTGAAGAAAACAATATATCTAAATAAATACATCGTTGAAAAAATTCAACAAAACAGAGGCGATCGAGTTCTTGTGAAATGGTTGGGATTCTTAAACAAACATAACTCTTGGATTAATAAAAATTATATTCTGTAATATATATGCACACATACACACACACATCTCACAGACCCATACACATCCACACATATATTTAATAAAAATGTTTCTTAAAAAGCACTGTCTTATAATTTTCTATTTCATTTTACAGGTAGTCGTTAATATGTCAATAACGTTAACTTTAAGAGGAAATACATCGAGTCTCAGTACGAATTACTTTTCCAATCGATTTGGATAGGGAATATGAGTGTGGACTAGCACAATTCAGTAAACTTTCATACATACAATTCAGTAACTAATTTTGATTGAAATAATAATTTATTTCGCATGCAGTGCGTAATGCAGTGATCGAAATTCCTATAGGTTCACATGAATTTCAGGATGTTTTTGATTACTTACGAGAAAATTTTATGAATTGATGCTAATTACAATACCCTCAAAACAGAAATTTTATCTAGAGATAATATTGATTTTAGTCAAAATCGTAATATTAGTTCATTGCTGGGTTTTAACAAGAAGATCTTAGAAGGCGGTAAGGAATATGAATCGGACATACCTCTTCATATAACAAAAATCAATGCAAAGCGTGTTGAATGTAACATTGTGAGCGGATCATATATTAACAACTCACCAGCGCACACACTTCCTGAATTTTCACTACATGGATATAACTCAGATGAAATTCCCAAAATGTTATTTATTTACCTGTGACCCTCAGACAGATAAGTTCGATTACAGAAAGCGTTGTTGATCAAAACAGTAATCTTCCAAATTTTCGTGGAGAAAAAATTACTCTTAGATTAAATTTAAGACCAAAGGATAAATGACTATTTATAATAAAAGCAAATTTCGGAAGTCTTATCAATTCTTCGTTGTCAATTCATTCCAACCGTTCCAACCAAGAAACATTGACGCCGTCGAAATCATCATCATCAGTGAAAACAGAAAGAATTAAAAAAAATATTGCAATCAATGAAAAATTCCTTAAATCATTAGGACTCAGGTTAAGTGATAGCTAAAAAGAAAAAAATTACATGAGTGAAGTTTTAGATGTTTTGCAAAAGCCTGTCAACGATGAAAGCATTATAATCAAAGAATGTACATAAATACAAAAATAACGATGAAATCAGAATATCTATTCAAAATCAAGATCTATATCTATATGTTACCATGTGATAGCTACATTTATATTGAAGGCTTCGTTACACTGGACAATGGAACGAAATCAAGTCATATTAAATTAGGAAACAAGTATAAAGTGTTTTTTTTTATGAAATTCGTTATGAAATCAATGGAATTAAAATAGACCGCGCGCGATATACAGGAATAACAATGTTGATTAAGAATTTCGTTTCATTAAATCATAACGGAAGCACAATGCTTAAAAATGGTGGTATGTAACGGAAGATCAATCTATTCAAAATTACTTTTTCTCTTTTTGCATACCACTTAAAATGCTTCTATGGTTTGCTGAAGACTTTAATAAGATTATTTTAAATTCGAAGCATGAGCTTATACTATTACGTTCAAAATCTGATTCGAATGCTATCTACTCGACCGATGCACTGGAAAAAGTTCAGTTAAACATTCTGAAAATCACATGGAAAGTTCCTCACATACAAAAATAACATCCAAATTAGAAATGCTCAAAATTATAAGTACTGGGCAGAGCTTAAAAATACCATTTCGAAGCTGGGATTGTCATCTTAATCCTGCTCTATCGCAAGGAGTGCACCACTTGTGGAATGTGGAACTTTCTCAACAGAGTGAAAGACCTCGACTTACATATATTAACAGTTTTTCAAACTCCAACAGGAATACAACATTGTGATGTGTCAGATGTAAAAGTGCATCTTAATTCTGAGCTATTACATGCGAGAACCTCAACCATTGTTATCACGAGAAGAAATTTGCAAATTTATATAGATCGAATTTGTTAAAACAGGACCAATTGATATCAAAGTAGAACTTACAAGTAACAAAAATTTGACAACAAGCACAACAGCATACTCTGTTCTCATACATGATCGTCTCGTAGAACATACTCCATTTACTGGCGAAATTAGAGGACTTGTTTAGAGTATAATTAACCTCGAAACGAATAACACGATCTTATAACTATAGATGTGCAAGGATGCAAACTCAAAAACAATAAATGCATTGTGAAGGTAATAGCCATCTCTTTTAGTTTATATGAATATCAACATTTTCTAATTAAATCACCATATACTACAAGTGAATTAGTTGAACAAAAATTATCACAATCTTTATTGGTGTCTCGGTAGTATTTCGTTCAATAGTGTACAAAAGTTTCTGAGACAAAATCTCAAAGCGGATGTAAGAATTTTCACAAAAGCAATTGAAAAAGTGGAATGGATCAAACATAAACTTGTTAGTACCAAGTTCGAGGTTTATAATATCGAAGATTATGAGTGTTAAGGCTATAAAATATGGTTGTTGTGCATTAGAAAATTCTTTGTTAATTAGACATGTTGTAGATATAAAAGAATTTTAATGAAACATTTTTTTAGAAATTTATTTAATTTGTGTTTCCTTTATTATTTATTGATTTTTTTCTGTGGACATTGTCTTAGAAATTTCTAAAAAATGAAAATGCAAAAAATTAATCTATTTTTATTTTCAAATATCATTTATTGGTATTTTTGTATGCCCCCAAGCATAAGAACTTATCCCATCATTACATATATATCCCTTGCTGTCGCTATAACTTAATGCTAATGCAATTGGTTCTTTATTAAACATTTACGAGAATCTTTTATATCTTAACTTAACTATTAGTAACTTTTGCTTTTTTTACCACTTCATTGGTTTCTGTGACAAAGGGATATATATATAAATTCTAACATTTTTAGGGAATTATTTTCATCTTTAAATTTACCAAGAACTTTATCATTTGTTTGAGGAAAATTATGTACATTGTCTTTAGGATATGAGTAGGTATCAAATCGATTTCTTGGGATCGACGTCGTTAATGTCATTGATCATATATGTTTGAATAAAAATCTTCTATTATTATTGAATAAGTAAACGAGTCTGTATCCATATAGTTCAACCGAACTGTGTCGATAGACTTTATATATACATATACTCATAATGAAAATCGTGTATAAGCCATTTTGATAACTCTAATACAACAAAACCTAAATAGATAGGCTTATCATATACTACTCGACCCTTTGTCATTTCAATAGCACACATCTCTGGTGTAAATATAGATCGACTATAGAAATTAGGATATGCAATTAGCTTTCTAGCGCCAAACGAATTTCGTGCACCATACCATTCAGTCACAATTTTCACAACTCATCGCTTTTCTACATTTTCCATAGTTTTACCGGAGACACTTTTGCAAATCAATTTGAAAAAGTCTTTTTTCAAAAATTATTGCTAGCCCTTTTCCTATACGCAGTATTAAGGTTTATATATTTCTGTAACCATTCAGATTGAGTGAAAGATAACCCTCTGTGTACTTTTGTTAGAGTTAATCCATTTTTCAGACACTGTTGTAAGTTCTTGAGATGAATTACATAATGAGTCTTTGAATTTAAACTAGCTATTAGCTTGGGAATATTACTACCTGGAGTTATCATATTCTGTGGACAAAACGGCAGATCATTATGGTAATCATGAAGGTCTATTGGGTAGTATAAATCTGCTTCCAATAAAAAAAAAATAATGGTTGTGTTGTGTAGATCTCTGGATGTTGCCGCTGGACATTCCCATCGGGAGGCGGTTGAGACATTGCCCATCCGTATAAATATCAAGATGCATATGAAATTCACTTAATTTATTTTTGTCGAATTTAACCATGTACTTATTATTAGCGATGGCATGTCTATGACTACGCTGACATAAGCTGTGATACCTTTCTTAAAGAAATTGTACATGATAATGTCTGTAAAAAGTTCTAGATTAATTTCTATTACTTTCAACATAGCATTCCAAGATAAACCGGGAGATGTATAGTCGTGACATTGATCTAACTCATATATATTCATACAAACCTTACGAAAATGTTCATATATATCAGCTAACAACAAAACATCGCTCTGTAAATAGAAGAGCATGTAATCTCTTAAAAATTTACAATTGAAATCTGTGCATACTTTTAGAGCATGATCATAATCTTTATCTATACAATATTTTTCTGTTAGCTTATTATAAAATTGAGAAATTAGCGGAAGACAACAATCATCTAAAAGATCCCATGAATCAAGATACTTGATTACTAAACGACTCATTCAAATGAATGATTAGGAAAGGTATATTGGAATGCGTCCAAGTGATGTGAATTCCTTGAATGAAAAGCGGATACATATAACCCAAAATACGACGACATGAAAACATATGACAAACCGAAATTTCTTGTTGGTTACCATGTGCGAATCAGTAAAACATTTTTGAGAAAGGGTTTATACCAAATTGGACAACAGAAATTTTCAAAATTAAAACAATTCAACATACAAATCTGGTCACATACAATTTGTTCGATTATCAGGGAAATATAATTAAGTGTGGGTTCTATGAATATGAACTGAAGAAAACAGTATATCTAAATAAATATATCGTTGAAAAAATTCAACAAAACAGAGGCGATCGAGTTCTTGTGAAATGGTTGGGATTCTTAAACAAACATAACTCTTGGATTAATAAAAATTATATTCTGTAATATATATGCACACATACACACACACATCTCACAGACCCATACACATCCAAACATATATTTAATAAAAATGTTTCTTAAAAAGCACTGTCTTATAATTTTCTATTTCATTTTACAGGTAGTCGTTAATATGTCAATAACGTTAACTTTAAGAGGAAATACATCGAGTCTCAGTACGAATTACTTTCCACCAATCGATTTGGATAGGGAATATGAGTCTGGACTAGCACAATTCAGTAAACTTTCATACATACAATTCAGTAACTAATTTTGATTGAAATAATAATTTATTTCGCATAGGTAATGCAGTGATCGAAATTCCTATAGGTTCACATGAATTTCAGGATGTTTTTGATTACTTACGAGAAAATTTTATGAATTGATGCTAATTACAATACCCTCAAAACAGAAATTTTATCTAGAGATAATATTGATTTTAGTCAAAATCGTAATATTAGTTCATTGCTGGGTTTTAACAAGAAGATCTTAGAAGGCGGTAAGGAATATGAATCGGACATACCTCTTCATATAACAAAAATCAATGCAAAGCGTGTTGAATGTAAAATTGTGAGCGGATCATATATTAACAACTCACCAGCGCACACACTTCCTGAATTTTCACTACATGGATATAACTCAGATGAAATTCCCAAAATGTTATTTATTTACCTGTGACCGTCAGACAGATTAGTTCGATTACAGAAAGCGTTGTTGATCAAAACAGTAATCTTCTAAATTTTCGTGGAGAAAAAATTACTCTTAGATTAAATTTAAGACCAAAGGATAAATGACTATTTATAATAAAAGCAAATTTCGGAAGTCTTATCAATTCTTCGTTGTCAATTCATTCCAACCGTTCCAACCAAGAAACATTGACGCCGTCGAAATCATCATCATCAGTGAAAACAGAAAGAATTAAAAAAAATATTGCAATCAATGAAAAATTCCTTAAATCATTAGGGCTCAGGTTAAGTGATAGCTAAAAAGAAAAAAAGGACATGAGTGAAGTTTTAGATGTTTTTCAAAAACCTGTCAACGATGAAAGCATTATAATCAAAGAATGTACATAAATACAGAAATAACGATGAAATCAGAATATCTATTCAAAATCAAGATCTATATCTGTTACCATGTGATAGCTACATTTATATTGAAGGCTTCGTTACACTGGACAATGGAACGAAATCAAGTCATATTAAATTAGGAAACAAGTATAAAGTGTTTTTTTTATGAAATTCGTTATGAAATCAATGGAATTGAAATAGACCGCACGCGATATACAGGAATAACAATGTTGATTAAGAATTTCGTTTCATTAAATCATAACGGAAGCACAATGCTTAAAAATGCTGGTATGTAACGGAAGATCAATCTATTCAAAATTACTATTTCTCTTTTTGCATACCACTTAAAATGCTTCTATGGTTTGCTGAAGACTTTAATAAGATTATTTTAAATTCGAAGCATGAGCTTATACTATTACGTTCAAAATCTGATTCGAATGCTGTCTACTCGACCGATGCACTGGAAAAAGTTCAGTTAAACATTCTGAAAATCACATGGAAAGTTCCTCACATACAAAAATAACATCCAAATTAGAAATGCTCAAAATTATAAGTACTGGGCAGAGCTTAAAAATACCATTTCGAAGCTGGGATTGTCATCTTAATCCTGCTCTATCGCAAGGAGAGCACCACTTGTGGAATGTGGAACTTTCTCAACAGAGTGAAAGACCTCGACTTACATATATTAACAGTTCTTCAAACTCCAACAGGAATACAACATTGTGATGTGTCAGATGTAAAAGTGCATCTTAATTCTGAGCTATTTTATGCGAGAACCTCAACCATTGAATTTGTTAAAACAGGACCAATTGATATCAAAGTAGAACTTACAAGTAACAAAAATTTGACAACAAGCACAACAGCATACTCTGTTCTCATACATGATCGTCTCGTAGAACATACTCCATTTACTGGCGAAATTAGAGGACTTGTTTAGAGTATAATTAACCTCGAAACGAATAACACGATCTTATAACTATAGATGTGCAAGGATGCAAACTCAAAAACAATAAATGCATTGTGAAGGTAATAGCCATCTCTTTTAGTTTATATGAATATCAACATTTTCTAATTAAATCACCATATACTACAAGTGAATTAGTTGAACAAAAATTATCACAATCTTTCTTCGTGTCTCGGTAGTATTTCCTTCAATAGTGTATAAAAGTTTCTGAGACAAAATCTCAAACCGGATGTAAGAATTTTCACAAAAGCAATTGAAAAAGTGGAATGGATCAAACATAAACTTGTTAGTACCAAGTTCGAGGTTTATAATATCGAAGATTATGAGTGTTAAGGCTATAAAATATGGTTGTTGTGCATTAGAAAATTCTTTGTTAATTAGACATGTTGTAGATATAAAAGAATTTTAATGAAACATTTTTTTAGAAATTTATTTAATTTGTGTTTCCTTTATTATTTATTGATTTTTTTCTGTGGACATTGTCTTAGAAATTTCTAAAAAATGAAAATGCAAAAAATTAATCTATTTTTATTTTCAAATATCATTTATTGGTATTTTTGTATGCCCCCAAGCATAAGAACTTATCCCATCATTACATATATATCCCTTGCTGTCGCTATAACTTAATGCTAATGCAAATGGTTCTTTATTAAACATTTACGAGAATCTTTTATATCTTAACTTAACTATTAGTAACTTTTGCTTTTTTTACCACTTCATTGGTTTCTGTGACAAAGGGATATATATATAAATTCTAACATTTTTAGGGAATTATTTTCATCTTTAAATTTACCAAGAACTTTATCATTTGTTTGAGGAAAATTATGTACATTGTCTTTAGGATATGAGTAGGTATCAAATCGATTTCTTGGGATCGACGTCGTTGATGTCATTGATCATATATGTTTGAATAAAAATCTTCTATTATTATTGAATAAGTAAACGAGTCTGTATCCATATAGTTCAACCGAACTGTGTCGATAGACTTTATATATACATATACTCATAATGAAAATCGTGTATAAGCCATTTTGATAACTCTAATACAACAAAACCTAAATAGATAGGCTTATCATATACTACTCGACCCTTTGTCATTTCAATAGCACACATCTCTGGTGTAAATATAGATCGACTATAGAAATTAGGATATGCAATTAGCTTTCTAGCGCCAAACGAATTTCGTGCACCATACCATTCAGTCACAATTTTCACAACTCATCGCTTTTCTACATTTTCCATAGTTTTACCGGAGACACTTTTGCAAATCAATTTGAAAAAGTCTTTTTTCAAAAATTATTGCTAGCCCTTTTCCTATACTCAGTATTAAGGTTTATATATTTCTGTAACCATTCAGATTGAGTGAAAGATAACCCTCTGTGTACTTTTGTTAGAGTTAATCCATTTTTCAGACACTGTTGTAAGTTCTTGAGATGAATTACATAATGAGTCTTTGAATTTAAACTAGCTATTAGCTTGGGAATATTACTACCTGGAGTTATCATATTCTGTGGACAAAACGGCAGATCATTATGGTAATCATGAAGGTCTATTGGGTAGTATAAATCTGCTTCCAATAAAAAAAAATAATGGTTGTGTTGTGTAGATCTCTGGATGTTGCCGCTGGACATTCCCATCGGGAGGCGGTTGAGACATTGCCCATCCGTATAAATATCAAGATGCATATGAAATTCACTTAATTTATTTTTGTCGAATTTAACCATGTACTTATTATTAGCGATGGCATGTCTATGACTACGCTGACATAAGCTGTGATACCTTTCTTAAAGAAATTGTACATGATAATGTCTGTAAAAAGTTCTAGATTAATTTCTATTACTTTCAACATAGCATTCCAAGATAAACCGGGAGATGTATAGTCGTGACATTGATCTAACTCATATATATTCATACAAACCTTACGAAAATGTTCATATATATCAGCTAACAACAAAACATCGCTCTGTAAATAGAAGAGCATGTAATCTCTTAAAAATTTACAATTGAAATGTGTCCATACTTTTAGAGCATGATCATAATCTTTATCTATACAATATTTTTCTGTTAGCTTATTATAAAATTGAGAAATTAGCGGAAGACAACAATCATCTAAACGATCCCATGAATCAAGATACTTGATTACTAAACGACTCATTCAAATGAATGATTAGGAAAGGTATATTGGAATGCGTCCAAGTGATGTGAATTCCTTGAATGAAAAGCGGATATATATAACTCAAAATACGACGACATGAAAACATATGACAAACCGAAATTTCTTGTTGGTTACCATGTGCGAATCAGTAAAACATTTTTGAGAAAGGGTTTATACCAAATTGGACAACAGAAATTTTCAAAATTAAAACAATTCAACATACAAATCTGGTCACATACAATTTGTTCGATTATCAGGGAAATATAATTAAGTGTGGGTTCTATGAATATGAACTGAAGAAAACAGTATATCTAAATAAATACATCGTTGAAAAAATTCAACAAAACAGAGGCGATCGAGTTCTTGTGAAATGGTTGGGATTCTTAAACAAACATAACTCTTGGATTAATAGAAACTATATTCTGTAATATATATGCACACATACACACACACATCTCACAGACCCATACACGTCCACACATATATTTAATAAAAATGTTTCTTAAAAAGCACTGTCTTATAATTTTCTATTTCATTTTACAGGTAGTCGTTAATATGTCAATAACGTTAACTTTAAGAGGAAATACATCGAGTCTCAGTACGAATTACTTTCCACCAATCGATTTGGATAGGGAATATGAGTGTGGACTAGCACAATTCAGTAAACTTTCATACATACAATTCTTTTTTATTTGATTTAATTTTGATTGAAATAATAATTTATTTCGCATAGGTAATGCAGTGATCGAAATTCCTATAGGTTCACATGAATTTCAGGATGTTTTTGATTACTTACGAGAAAATTTTATGAATTGATGCTAATTACAATACCCTCAAAACAGAAATTTTATCTAGAGATAATATTGATTTTAGTCAAAATCGTAATATTAGTTCATTGCTGGGTTTTAACAAGAAGATCTTAGAAGGCGGTAAGGAATATGAATCGGACATACCTCTTCATATAACAAAAATCAATGCAAAGCGTGTTGAATGTAAAATTGTGAGTGGATCATATATTAACAACTCACCAGCGCACACACTTCCTGAATTTTCACTACATGGATATAACTCAGATGAAATTCCCAAAATGTTATTTATTTACCTGTGACCGTCAGACAGATAAGTTCGATTACAGAAAGCGTTGTTGATCAAAACAGTAATCTTCTAAATTTTCGTGGAGAAAAAATTACTCTTAGATTAAATTTAAGACCAAAGGATAAATGACTATTTATAATAAAAGCAAATTTCGGAAGTCTTATCAATTCTTCGTTGTCAATTCATTCCAACCGTTCCAACCAAGAAACATTGACGCCGTCGAAATCATCATCATCAGTGAAAACAGAAAGAATTAAAAAAATATTGCAATCAATGAAAAATTCCTTAAATCATTAGGACTCAGGTTAAGTGATAGCTAAAAAGAAAAAAAGGACATGAGTGAAGTTTTAGATGTTTTGCAAAAACCTGTCAACGATGAAAGCATTATCAAGAATGTACATAAATACAAAAATAACGATGAAATCAGAATATCTATTCAAAATCAAGATCTATATCTGTTACCATGTGATAGCTACATTTATATTGAAGGCTTCGTTACACTGGACAATGGAACGAAATCAAGTCATATTAAATTAGGAAACAAGTATAAAGTGTTTTTTTTTTATGAAATTCGTTAGGAAATCAATGGAATTGAAATAGACCGCACGCGATATACAGGAATAACAATGTTGATTAAGAATTTCGTTTCATTAAATCATAACGGAAGCACAATGCTTAAAAATGCTGGTATGTAACGGAAGATCAATCTATTCAAAATTACTATTTCTCTTTTTGCATACCACTTAAAATGCTTCTATGGTTTGCTGAAGACTTTAATAAGATTATTTTAAATTCGAAGCATGAGCTTATACTGTTACGTTCAAAATCTGATTCGAATGCTGTCTACTCGACCGATGCACTGGAAAAAGTTCAGTTAAACATTCTGAAAATCACATGGAAAGTTCCTCACATACAAAAATAACATCCAAATTAGAAATGCTCAAAATTATAAGTACTGGGCAGAGCTTAAAAATACCATTTCGAAGCTGGGATTGTCATCTTAATCCTGCTCTATCGCAAGGAGTGCACCACTTGAACAGAAGAGAGAAGAAATTTGCAAATTTATATAGATCGAATTTGTTAAAACAGGACCAATTGATATCAAAGTAGAACTTACAAGTAACAAAAATTTGACAACAAGCACAACAGCATACTCTGTTCTCATACATGATCGTCTCGTAGAACATACTCCATTTACTGGCGAAATTAGAGGACTTGTTTAGAGTATAATTAACCTCGAAACGAATAACACGATCTTATAACTATAGATGTGCAAGGATGCAAACTCAAAAACAATAAATGCATTGTGAAGGTAATAGCCATCTCTTTTAGTTTATATGAATATCAACATTTTCTAATTAAATCACCATATACTACAAGTGAATTAGTTGAACAAAAATTATCACAATCTTTCTTGGTGTCTCGGAAGTATTTCGTTCAATAGTGTACAAAAGTTTCTGAGACAAAATCTCAAACCGGTTGTAAGAATTTTCACAAAAGGAATTGAAAAAGTGGAATGGATCAAACATAAACTTGTTAGTACCAAGTTCGAGGTTTATAATATCGAAGATTATGAGTGTTAAGACTATAAAATATGGTTGTTGTGCATTAGAAAATTCTTTGTTAATTAGACATGTTGTAGATATAAAAGAATTTTAATGAAACATTTTTTTAGAAATTTATTTAATTTGTGTTTCCTTTATTATTTATTGATTTTTTTCTGTGGACATTGTCTTAGAAATTTCTAAAAAATGAAAATGCAAAAAATTAATCTATTTTTATTTTCAAATATCATTTATTGGTATTTTTGTATGCCCCCAAGCATAAGAACTTATCCCATCATTACATATATATCCCTTGCTGTCGCTATAACTTAATGCTAATGCAATTGGTTCTTTATTAAACATTTACGAGAATCTTTTATATCTTAACTTAACTATTAGTAACTTTTGCTTTTTTTACCACTTCATTGGTTTCTGTGACAATAGGGATATATATATAAATTCTAACATTTTTAGGGAATTATTTTCATCTTTAAATTTACCAAGAACTTTATCATTTGTTTGAGGAAAATTATGTACATTGTCTTTAGGATATGAGTAGGTATCAAATCGATTTCTTGGGATCGACGTCGTTGATGTCATTGATCATATATGTTTGAATAAAAATCTTCTATTATTATTGAATAAGTAAACGAGTCTGTATCCATATAGTTCAACCGAACTGTGTCGATAGACTTTATATATACATATACTCATAATGAAAATCGTGTATAAGCCATTTTGATAACTCTAATACAACAAAACTTAAATAGATAGGCTTATCATATACTACTCGACCCTTTGTCATTTCAATAGCACACATCTCTGGTGTAAATATAGATCGACTATAGAAATTAGGATATGCAATTAGCTTTCTAGCGCCAAACGAATTTCGTGCACCATACCATTCAGTCACAATTTTCACAACTCATCGATTTTCTACATTTTCCATAGTTTTACCGGAGACACTTTTGCAAATCAATTTGAAAAAGTCTTTTTTCAAAAATTATTGCTAGCCCTTTTCCTATACTCAGTATTAAGGTTTATATATTTCTGTAACCATTCAGATTGAGTGAAAGATAACCCTCTGTGTACTTTTGTTAGAGTTAATCCATTTTTCAGACACTGTTTGAAGTTCTTGAGATGAATTACATAATGAGTCTTTGAATTTAAACTAGCTATTAGCTTGGGAATATTACTACCTGGAGTTATCATATTCTGTGGACAAAACGGCAGATCATTATGGTAATCATGAAGGTCTATTGGGTAGTATAAATCTGCTTCCAATAAAAAAAAATAATGGTTGTGTTGTGTAGATCTCTGGATGTTGCCGCTGGACATTCCCATCGGGAGGCGGTTGAGACATTGCCCCTCCGTATAAATATCAGGATGCATATGAAATTCACTTAATTTATTTTTGTCGAATTTAACCATGTACTTATTATTAGCGATGGCATGTCTATGACTACGCTGACATAAGCTGTGATACCTTTCTTAAAGAAATTGTACATGATAATGTCTGTAAAAAGTTCTAGATTAATTTCTATTACTTTCAACATAGCATTCCAAGATAAACCGGGAGATGTATAGTCGTGACATTGATCTAACTCATATATATTCATACAAACCTTACGAAAATGTTCATATATATCAGCTAACAACAAAACATCGCTCTGTAAATAGAAGAGCATGTAATCTCTTAAAAATTTACAATTGAAATGTGTCCATACTTTTAGAGCATGATCATAATCTTTATCTATACAATCTTTTTCTGTTAGCTTATTATAAAATTGAGAAATTAGCGGAAGACAACAATCATCTAAACGATCCCATGAATCAAGATACTTGATTACTAAACGACTCATTCAAATGAATGATTAGGAAAGGTATATTGGAATGCGTCCAAGTGATGTGAATTCCTTGAATGAAAAGCAGATATATATAACTCAAAATACGACGACATGAAAACATATGACAAACCGAAATTTCTTGTTGGTTACCATGTGCGAATCAGTAAAACATTTTTGAGAAAGGGTTTATACCAAATTGGACAACAGAAATTTTCAAAATTAAAACAATTCAACATACAAATCTGGTCACATACAATTTGTTCGATTATCAGGGAAATATAATTAAGTGTGGGTTCTATGAATATGAACTGAAGAAAACAATATATCTAAATAAACACATCGTTGAAAAAATTCAACAAAACAGAGGCGATCTAGTTCTTGTGAAATGGTTGGGATTCTTAAACAAACATAACTCTTGGATTAATAAAAATTATATTCTGTAATATATATGCACACATACACACACACATCTCACAGACCCATACACATCCACACATATATTTAATAAAAATGTTTCTTAAAAAGCACTGTCTTATAATTTTCTATTTCATTTTACAGGTAGTCGTTAATATGTCAATAACGTTAACTTTAAGAGGAAATACATCGAGTCTCAGTACGAATTACTTTCCACCAATCGATTTGGATAGGGAATATGAGTCTGGACTAGCACAATTCAGTAAACTTTCATACATACAATTCAGTAACTAATTTTGATTGAAATAATAATTTATTTCGCATAGGTAATGCAGTGATCGAAATTCCTATAGGTTCACATGAATTTCAGGATGTTTTTGATTACTTACGAGAAAATTTTATGAATTGATGCTAATTACAATACCCTCAAAACAGAAATTTTATCTAGAGATAATATTGATTTTAGTCAAAATCGTAATATTAGTTCATTGCTGGGTTTTAACAAGAAGATCTTAGAAGGCGGTAAGGAATATGAATCGGACATACCTCGTCAGACAGATAAGTTCGATTACAGAAAGTGTTGTTGATCAAAACTTTAATCTTCTAAATTTTCGTGGAGAAAAAATTACTCTTAGATTAAATTTAAGACCAAAGGATAAATGACTATTTATAATAAAAGCAAATTTCGGAAGTCTTATCAATTCTTCGTTGTCAATTCATTCCAACCGTTCCAACCAAGAAACATTGACGCCGTCGAAATCATCATCATCAGTGAAAACAGAAAGAATTAAAAAAAATATTGCAATCAATGAAAAATTCCTTAAATCATTAGGACTCAGGTTAAGTGATAGCTAAAAAGAAAAAAAGGACATGAGTGAAGTTTTAGATGTTTTGCAAAAACCTGTCAACGATGAAAGCATTATAATCAAAGAATGTACATAAATACAAAAATAACGATGAAATCAGAATATCTATTCAAAATCAAGATCTATATCTGTTACCATGTGATAGCTACATTTATACTGAAGGCTTCGTTACACTGGACAATGGAACGAAATCAAGTCATATTAAATTAGGAAACAAGTATAAAGTGTTTTTTTTTTATGAAATTCGTTATGAAATAAATGGAATTGGAATAGACCGCACGCGATATACAGGAATAACAATGTTGATTAAGAATTTCGTTTCATTAAATCATAACGGAAGCACAATGCTTAAAAATGCTGGTATGTAACGGAAGATCAATCTATTCAAAATTACTATTTCTCTTTTTGCATACCACTTAAAATGCTTCTATGGTTTGCTGAAGACTTTAATAAGATTATTTTAAATTCGAAGCATGAGCTTATACTATTACGTTCAAAATCTGATTCGAATGCTGTCTACTCGACCGATGCACTGGAAAAAGTTCAGTTAAACATTCTGAAAATCACATGGAAAGTTCCTCACATACAAAAATAACATCCAAATTAGAAATGCTCAAAATTATAAGTACTGGGCAGAGCTTAAAAATACCATTTCGAAGCTGGGATTGTCATCTTAATCCTGCTCTATCGCAAGGAGTGCACCACTTGTGGAATGTGGAACTTTCTCAACAGAGTGAAAGACCTCGACTTACATATATTAACAGTTTTTCAAACTCCAACAGGAATACAACATTGTGATGTGTCAGATGTAAAAGTGCATCTTAATTCTGAGCTATTACATGCGAGAACCTCAACCATTGTTATCACGAGAAGAAATTTGCAAATTTATATAGATCGAATTTGTTAAAACAGGACCAATTGATATCAAAGTAGAACTTACAAGTAACAAAAATTTGACAACAAGCACAACAGCATACTCTGTTCTCATACATGATCGTCTCGTAGAACATACTCCATTTACTGGCGAAATTAGAGGACTTGTTTAGAGTATAATTAACCTCGAAACGAATAACACGATCTTATAACTATAGATGTGCAAGGATGCAAACTCAAAAACAATAAATGCATTGTGAAGGTAATAGCCATCTCTTTTAGTTTATATGAATATCAACATTTTCTAATTAAATCACCATATACTACAAGTGAATTAGTTGAACAAAAATTATCACAATCTTTATTGGTGTCTCGGTAGTATTTCGTTCAATAGTGTACAAAAGTTTCTGAGACAAAATCTCAAACCGGATGTAAGAATTTTCACAAAAGCAATTGAAAAAGTGGAATGGATCAAACATAAACTTGTTAGTACCAAGTTCGAGGTTTATAATATCGAAGATTATGAGTGTTAAGGCTATAAAATATGGTTGTTGTGCATTAGAAAATTCTTTGTTAATTAGACATGTTGTAGATATAAAAGAATTTTAATGAAACATTTTTTTAGAAATTTATTTAATTTGTGTTTCCTTTATTATTTATTGATTTTTTTCTGTGGACATTGTCTTAGAAATTTCTAAAAAATGAAAATGCAAAAAATTAATCTATTTTTATTTTCAAATATCATTTATTGGTATTTTTGTATGCCCCCAAGCATAAGAACTTATCCCATCATTACATATATATCCCTTGCTGTCGCTATAACTTAATGCTAATGCAATTGGTTCTTTATTAAACATTTACGAGAATCTTTTATATCTTAACTTAACTATTAGTAACTTTTGCTTTTTTTACCACTTCATTGGTTTCTGTGACAAAGGGATATATATATAAATTCTAACATTTTTAGGGAATTATTTTCATCTTTAAATTTACCAAGAACTTTATCATTTGTTTGAGGAAAATTATGTACATTGTCTTTAGGATATGAGTAGGTATCAAATCGATTTCTTGGGATCGACGTCGTTGATGTCATTGATCATATATGTTTGAATAAAAATCTTCTATTATTATTGAATAAGTAAACGAGTCTGTATCCATATAGTTCAACCGAACTGTGTCGATAGACTTAATATATACATATACTCATAATGAAAATCGTGTATAAGCCATTTTGATAACTCTAATACAACAAAACCTAAATAGATAGGCTTATCATATACTACTCGACCCTTTGTCATTTCAATAGCACACATCTCTGGTGTAAATATAGATCGACTATAGAAATTAGGATATGCAATTAGCTTTCTAGCGCCAAACGAATTTCGTGCACCATACCATTCAGTCACAATTTTCACAACTCATCGCTTTTCTACATTTTCCATAGTTTTACCGGAGACACTTTTGCAAATCAATTTGAAAAAGTCTTTTTTCAAAAATTATTGCTAGCCCTTTTCCTATACTCAGTATTAAGGTTTATATATTTCTGTAACCATTAAGATTGAGTGAAAGATAACCCTCTGTGTACTTTTGTTAGAGTTAATCCATTTTTCAGACACTGTTGTAAGTTCTTGAGATAAATTACATAATGAGTCTTTGAATTTAAACTAGCTATTAGCTTGGGAATATTACTACCTGGAGTTATCATATTCTGTGGACAAAACGGCAGATCATTATGGTAATCATGAAGGTCTATTGGGTAGTATAAATCTGTTTCCAATAAAAAAAAATAATGGTTGTGTTGTGTAGATCTCTGGATGTTGCCGCTGGACATTCCCATCGGGAGGCGGTTGAGACATTGCCCATCCGTATAAATATCAAGATGCATATGAAATTCACTTAATTTATTTTTGTCGAATTTAACCATGTACTTATTATTAGCGATGGCATGTCTATGACTACGCTGACATAAGCTGTGATACCTTTCTTAAAGAAATTGTACATGATAATGTCTGTAAAAAGTTCTAGATTAATTTCTATTACTTTCAACATAGCATTCCAAGATAAACCGGGAGATGTATAGTCGTGACATTGATCTAACTCATATATATTCATACAAACCTTACGAAAATGTTCATATATATCAGCTAACAACAAAACATCGCTCTGTAAATAGAAGAGCATGTAATCTCTTAAAAATTTACAATTGAAATGTGTCCATACTTTTAGAGCATGATCATAATCTTTATCTATACAATCTTTTTCTGTTAGCTTATTATAAAATTGAGAAATTAGCGGAAGACAACAATCATCTAAACGATCCCATGAATCAAGACACTTGATTACTAAACGACTCATTCAAATGAATGATTAGGAAAGGTATATTGGAATGCGTCCAAGTGATGTGAATTCCTTGAATGAAAAGCAGATATATATAACTCAAAATACGACGACATGAAAACATATGACAAACCGAAATTTCTTGTTGGTTACCATGTGCGAATCAGTAAAACATTTTTGAGAAAGGGTTTATACCAAATTGGACAACAGAAATTTTCAAAATTAAAACAATTCAACATACAAATCTGGTCACATACAATTTGTTCGATTATCAGGGAAATATAATTAAGTGTGGGTTCTATGAATATGAACTGAAGAAAACAATATATCTAAATAAACACATCGTTGAAAAAATTCAACAAAACAGAGGCGATCTAGTTCTTGTGAAATGGTTGGGATTCTTAAACAAACATAACTCTTGGATTAATAAAAATTATATTCTGTAATATATATGCACACATACACGCACACATCTCACAGACCCATACACATCCAAACATATATTTAATAAAAATGTTTCTTAAAAAGCACTGTCTTATAATTTTCTATTTCATTTTACAGGTAGTCGTTAATATGTCAATAACGTTAACTTTAAGAGGAAATACATCGAGTCTCAGTACGAATTACTTTCCACCAATCGATTTGGATAGGGAATATGAGTCTGGACTAGCACAATTCAGTAAACTTTCATACATACAATTCAGTAACTAATTTTGATTGAAATAATAATTTATTTCGCATAGGTAATGCAGTGATCGAAATTCCTATAGGTTCACATGAATTTCAGGATGTTTTTGATTACTAACGAGAAAATTTTATGAATTGATGCTAATTACAATACCCTCAAAACAGAAATTTTATCTAGAGATAATATTGATTTTAGTCAAAATCGTAATATTAGTTCATTGCTGGGTTTTAACAAGAAGATCTTAGAAGGCGGTAAGGAATATGAATCGGACATACCTCTTCATATAACAAAAATCAATGCAAAGCGTGTTGAATGTAACATTGTGAGCGGATCATATATTAACAACTCACCAGCGCACACACTTCCTGAATTTTCACTACATGGATATAACTCAGATGAAATTCCCAAAATGTTATTTATTTACCTGTGACCGTCAGACAGATAAGTTCGATTACAGAAAGCGTTGTTGATCAAAACTGTAATCTTCTAAATTTTCGTGGAGAAAAAATTACTCTTAGATTAAATTTAAGACCAAAGGATAAATGACTATTTATAATAAAAGCAAATTTCGGAAGTCTTATCAATTCTTCGTTGTCAATTCATTCCAACCGTTCCAACCAAGAAACATTGACGCCGTCGAAATCATCATCATCAGTGAAAACAGAAAAAATTAAAAAAAATATTGCAATCAATGAAAAATTCCTTAAATCATTAGGACTCAGGTTAAGTGATAGCTAAAAAGAAAAAAAGGACATGAGTGAAGTTTTAGATGTTTTGCAAAAACCTGTCAACGATGAAAGCATTATAATCAAAGAATGTACATAAATACAAAAATAACGATGAAATCAGAATATCCATTCAAAATCAAGATCTATATCTGTTACCATGTGATAGCTACATTTATATTGAAGGCTTCGTTACACTGGACAATGGAACGAAATCAAGTCATATTAAATTAGGAAACAAGTATAAAGTGTTTTTTTTTTTATGAAATTCGTTATGAAATCAATGGAATTGAAATAGACCGCACGCGATATACAGGAATAACAATGTTGATTAAGAATTTCGTTTCATTAAATCATAACGGAAGCACAATGCTTAAAAATGCTGGTATGTAACGGAAGATCAATCTATTCAAAATTACTATTTCTCTTTTTGCATACCACTTAAAATGCTTCTATGGTTTGCTGAAGACTTTAATAAGATTATTTTAAATTCGAAGCATGAGCTTATACTATTACGTTCAAAATCTGATTCGAATGCTGTCTACTCGACCGATGCACTGGAAAAAGTTCAGTTAAACATTCTGAAAATCACATGGAAAGTTCCTCACATACAAAAATAACATCCAAATTAGAAATGCTCAAAATTATAAGTACTGGGCAGAGCTTAAAAATACCATTTCGAAGCTGGGATTGTCATCTTAATCCTGCTCTATCGCAAGGAGTGCACCACTTGTGGAATGTGGAACTTTCTCAACAGAGTGAAAGACCTCGACTTACATATATTAACAGTTTTTCAAACTCCAACAGGAATACAACATTGTGATGTGTCAGATGTAAAAGTGCATCTTAATTCTGAGCTATTACATGCGAGAACCTCAACCATTGTTATCACGAGAAGAAATTTGCAAATTTATATAGATCGAATTTGTTAAAACAGGACCAATTGATATCAAAGTAGAACTTACAAGTAACAAAAATTTGACAACAAGCACAACAGCATACTCTGTTCTCATACATGATCGTCTCGTAGAACATACTCCATTTACTGGCGAAATTAGAGGACTTGTTTAGAGTATAATTAACCTCGAAACGAATAACACGATCTTATAACTATAGATGTGCAAGGATGCAAACTCAAAAACAATAAATGCATTGTGAAGGTAATAGCCATCTCTTTTAGTTTATATGAATATCAACATTTTCTAATTAAATCACCATATACTACAAGTGAATTAGTTTAACAAAAATTATCACAATCTTTCTTGGTGTCTCGGTAGTATTTCCTTCAAAAGTGTACAAAAGTTTCTGAGACAAAATCTCAAACCGGATGTAAGAATTTTCACAAAAGCAATTGAAAAAGTGGAATGGATCAAACATAAACTTGTTAGTACCAAGTTCGAGGTTTATAATATCGAAGATTATGAGTGTTAAGGCTATAAAATATGGTTGTTGTGCATTAGAAAATTCTTTGTTAATTAGACATGTTGTAGATATAAAAGAATTTTAATGAAACATTTTTTTAGAAATTTATTTAATTTGTGTTTCCTTTATTATTTATTGATTTTTTTCTGTGGACATTGTCTTAGAAATTTCTAAAAAATGAAAATGCAAAAAATTAATCTATTTTTATTTTCAAATATCATTTATTGGTATTTTTGTATGCTCCCAAGCATAAGAACTTATCCCATCATTACATATATATCCCTTGCTGTCGCTATAACTTAATGCTAATGCAATTGGTTCTTTATTAAACATTTATGAGAATCTTTTATATCTTAACTTAACTATTAGTAACTTTTGCTTTTTTTACCACTTCATTGGTTTCTGTGACAAAGGGATATATATATAAATTCTAACATTTTTAGGGAATTATTTTCATCTTTAAATTTACCAAGAACTTTATCATTTGTTTGAGGAAAATTATGTACATTGTCTTTAGGATATGAGTAGGTATCAAATCGATTTCTTGGGATCGACGTCGTTGATGTCATTGATCATATATGTTTGAATAAAAATCTTCTATTATTATTGAATAAGTAAACGAGTCTGTATCCATATAGTTCAACCGAACTGTGTCGATAGACTTAATATATACATATACTCATAATGAAAATCGTGTATAAGCCATTTTGATAACTCTAATACAACAAAACCTAAATAGATAGGCTTATCATATACTACTCGACCCTTTGTCATTTCAATAGCACACATCTCTGGTGTAAATATAGATCGACTATAGAAATTAGGATATGCAATTAGCTTTCTAGCGCCAAACGAATTTCGTGCACCATACCATTCAGTCACAATTTTCACAACTCATCGCTTTTCTACATTTTCCATAGTTTTACCGGAGACACTTTTGCAAATCAATTTGAAAAAGTCTTTTTTCAAAAAGTATTGCTAGCCCTTTTCCTATACTCAGTATTAAGGTTTATATATTTCTGTAACCATTAAGATTGAGTGAAAGATAACCCTCTGTGTACTTTTGTTAGAGTTAATCCATTTTTCAGACACTGTTGTAAGTTCTTGAGATAAATTACATAATGAGTCTTTGAATTTAAACTAGCTATTAGCTTGGGAATATTACTACCTGGAGTTATCATATTCTGTGGACAAAACGGCAGATCATTATGGTAATCATGAAGGTCTATTGGGTAGTATAAATCTGTTTCCAATAAAAAAAAATAATGGTTGTGTTGTGTAGATCTCTGGATGTTGCCGCTGGACATTCCCATCGGGAGGCGGTTGAGACATTGCCCATCCGTATAAATATCAAGATGCATATGAAATTCACTTAATTTATTTTTGTCGAATTTAACCATGTACTTATTATTAGCGATGGCATGTCTATGACTACGCTGACATAAGCTGTGATACCTTTCTTAAAGAAATTGTACATGATAATGTCTGTAAAAAGTTCTAGATTAATTTCTATTACTTTCAACATAGCATTCCAAGATAAACCGGGAGATGTATAGTCGTGACATTGATCTAACTCATATATATTCATACAAACCTTACGAAAATGTTCATATATATCAGCTAACAACAAAACATCGCTCGGTAAATAGAAGAGCATGTAATCTCTTAAAAATTTACAATTGAAATGTGTCCATACTTTTAGAGCATGATCATAATCTTTATCTATACAATCTTTTTCTGTTAGCTTATTATAAAATTGAGAAATTAGCGGAAGACAACAATCATCTAAACGATCCCATGAATCAAGATACTTGATTACTAAACGACTCATTCAAATGAATGATTAGGAAAGGTATATTGGAATGCGTCCAAGTGATGTGAATTCCTTGAATGAAAAGCAGATATATATAACTCAAAATACGACGACATGAAAACATATGACAAACCGAAATTTCTTGTTGGTTACCATGTGCGAATCAGTAAAACATTTTTGAGAAAGGGTTTATACCAAATTGGACAACAGAAATTTTCAAAATTAAAACAATTCAACATACAAATCTGGTCACATACAATTTGTTCGATTATCAGGGAAATATAATTAAGTGTGGGTTCTATGAATATGAACTGAAGAAAACAATATATCTAAATAAACACATCGTTGAAAAAATTCAACAAAACAGAGGCGATCTAGTTCTTGTGAAATGGTTGGGATTCTTAAACAAACATAACTCTTGGATTAATAAAAATTATATTCTGTAATATATATGCACACATACACGCACACATCTCACAGACCCATACACATCCAAACATATATTTAATAAAAATGTTTCTTAAAAAGCACTGTCTTATAATTTTCTATTTCATTTTACAGGTAGTCGTTAATATGTCAATAACGTTAACTTTAAGAGGAAATACATCGAGTCTCAGTACGAATTACTTTCCACCAATCGATTTGGATAGGGAATATGAGTCTGGACTAGCACAATTCAGTAAACTTTCATACATACAATTCAGTAACTAATTTTGATTGAAATAATAATTTATTTCGCATAGGTAATGCAGTGATCGAAATTCCTATAGGTTCACATGAATTTCAGGATGTTTTTGATTACTTACGAGAAAA
The DNA here is from genome assembly GCA_964034865.1 of Eristalis intricaria. Taxonomy (NCBI): domain Eukaryota; kingdom Metazoa; phylum Arthropoda; class Insecta; order Diptera; family Syrphidae; genus Eristalis; species Eristalis intricaria. The sequence goes on along the minus strand of OZ035873.1, from coordinate 63,260,832 downwards.
TTTTATGAATTGATGCTAATTACAATACCCTCAAAACAGAAATTTTATCTAGAGATAATATTGATTTTAGTCAAAATCGTAATATTAGTTCATTGCTGGGTTTTAACAAGAAGATCTTAGAAGGCGGTAAGGAATATGAATCGGACATACCTCTTCATATAACAAAAATCAATGCAAAGCGTGTTGAATGTAACATTGTGAGCGGATCATATATTAACAACTCACCAGCGCACACACTTCCTGAATTTTCACTACATGGATATAACTCAGATGAAATTCCCAAAATGTTATTTATTTACCTGTGACCGTCAGACAGATAAGTTCGATTACAGAAAGCGTTGTTGATCAAAACTGTAATCTTCTAAATTTTCGTGGAGAAAAAATTACTCTTAGATTAAATTTAAGACCAAAGGATAAATGACTATTTATAATAAAAGCAAATTTCGGAAGTCTTATCAATTCTTCGTTGTCAATTCATTCCAACCGTTCCAACCAAGAAACATTGACGCCGTCGAAATCATCATCATCAGTGAAAACAGAAAAAATTAAAAAAAATATTGCAATCAATGAAAAATTCCTTAAATCATTAGGACTCAGGTTAAGTGATAGCTAAAAAGAAAAAAAGGACATGAGTGAAGTTTTAGATGTTTTGCAAAAACCTGTCAACGATGAAAGCATTATAATCAAAGAATGTACATAAATACAAAAATAACGATGAAATCAGAATATCCATTCAAAATCAAGATCTATATCTGTTACCATGTGATAGCTACATTTATATTGAAGGCTTCGTTACACTGGACAATGGAACGAAATCAAGTCATATTAAATTAGGAAACAAGTATAAAGTGTTTTTTTTTTTATGAAATTCGTTATGAAATCAATGGAATTGAAATAGACCGCACGCGATATACAGGAATAACAATGTTGATTAAGAATTTCGTTTCATTAAATCATAACGGAAGCACAATGCTTAAAAATGCTGGTATGTAACGGAAGATCAATCTATTCAAAATTACTATTTCTCTTTTTGCATACCACTTAAAATGCTTCTATGGTTTGCTGAAGACTTTAATAAGATTATTTTAAATTCGAAGCATGAGCTTATACTATTACGTTCAAAATCTGATTCGAATGCTGTCTACTCGACCGATGCACTGGAAAAAGTTCAGTTAAACATTCTGAAAATCACATGGAAAGTTCCTCACATACAAAAATAACATCCAAATTAGAAATGCTCAAAATTATAAGTACTGGGCAGAGCTTAAAAATACCATTTCGAAGCTGGGATTGTCATCTTAATCCTGCTCTATCGCAAGGAGTGCACCACTTGTGGAATGTGGAACTTTCTCAACAGAGTGAAAGACCTCGACTTACATATATTAACAGTTTTTCAAACTCCAACAGGAATACAACATTGTGATGTGTCAGATGTAAAAGTGCATCTTAATTCTGAGCTATTACATGCGAGAACCTCAACCATTGTTATCACGAGAAGAAATTTGCAAATTTATATAGATCGAATTTGTTAAAACAGGACCAATTGATATCAAAGTAGAACTTACAAGTAACAAAAATTTGACAACAAGCACAACAGCATACTCTGTTCTCATACATGATCGTCTCGTAGAACATACTCCATTTACTGGCGAAATTAGAGGACTTGTTTAGAGTATAATTAACCTCGAAACGAATAACACGATCTTATAACTATAGATGTGCAAGGATGCAAACTCAAAAACAATAAATGCATTGTGAAGGTAATAGCCATCTCTTTTAGTTTATATGAATATCAACATTTTCTAATTAAATCACCATATACTACAAGTGAATTAGTTTAACAAAAATTATCACAATCTTTCTTGGTGTCTCGGTAGTATTTCCTTCAATAGTGTACAAAAGTTTCTGAGACAAAATCTCAAACCGGATGTAAGAATTTTCACAAAAGCAATTGAAAAAGTGGAATGGATCAAACATAAACTTGTTAGTACCAAGTTCGAGGTTTATAATATCGAAGATTATGAGTGTTAAGGCTATAAAATATGGTTGTTGTGCATTAGAAAATTCTTTGTTAATTAGACATGTTGTAGATATAAAAGAATTTTAATGAAACATTTTTTTAGAAATTTATTTAATTTGTGTTTCCTTTATTATTTATTGATTTTTTTCTGTGGACATTGTCTTAGAAATTTCTAAAAAATGAAAATGCAAAAAATTAATCTATTTTTATTTTCAAATATCATTTATTGGTATTTTTGTATTCCCCCAAGCATAAGAACTTATCCCATCATTACATATATATCCCTTGCTGTCGCTATAACTTAATGCTAATGCAATTGGTTCTTTATTAAACATTTACGAGAATCTTTTATATCTTAACTTAACTATTAGTAACTTTTGCTTTTTTTACCACTTCATTGGTTTCTGTGACAAAGGGATATATATATAAATTCTAACATTTTTAGGGAATTATTTTCATCTTTAAATTTACCAAGAACTTTATCATTTGTTTGAGGAAAATTATGTACATTGTCTTTAGGATATGAGTAGGTATCAAATCGATTTCTTGGGATCGACGTCGTTGATGTCATTGATCATATATGTTTGAATAAAAATCTTCTATTATTATTGAATAAGTAAACGAGTCTGTATCCATATAGTTCAACCGAACTGTGTCGATAGACTTTATATATACATATACTCATAATGAAAATCGTGTATAAGCCATTTTGATAACTCTAATACAACAAAACCTAAATAGATAGGCTTATCATATACTACTCGACCCTTTGTCATTTCAATAGCACACATCTCTGGTGTAAATATAGATCGACTATAGAAATTAGGATATGCAATTAGCTTTCTAGCACCAAACGAATTTCGTGCACCATACCATTCAGTCACAATTTTCACAACTCATCGCTTTTCTACATTTTCCAAAGTTTTACCGGAGACACTTTTGCAAATCAATTTGAAAAAGTCTTTTTTCAAAAATTATTGCTAGCCCTTTTCCTATACTCAGTATTAAGGTTTATATATTTCTGTAACCATTAAGATTGAGTGAAAGATAACCCTCTGTGTACTTTTGTTAGAGTTAATCCATTTTTCAGACACTGTTGTAAGTTCTTGAGATAAATTACATAATGAGTCTTTGAATTTAAACTAGCTATTAGCTTGGGAATATTACTACCTGGAGTTATCATATTCTGTGGACAAAACGGCAGATCATTATGGTAATCATGAAGGTCTATTGGGTAGTATAAATCTGCTTCCAATAAAAAAAATAATGGTTGTGTTGTGTAGATCTCTGGATGTTGCCGCTGGACATTCCCAATTCAAATTCACTTAATTTATTTTTGTCGAATTTAACCATGTACTTATTATTAGCGATGGCATGTCTATGACTACGCTGACATAAGCTGTGATACCTTTCTTAAAGAAATTGTACATGATAATGTCTGTAAAAAGTTCTAGATTAATTTCTATTACTTTCAACATAGCATTCCAAGATAAACCGGGAGATGTATAGTCGTGACATTGATCTAACTCATATATATTCATACAAACCTTACGAAAATGTTCATATATATCGGCTAACAACAAAACATCGCTAACATAGAAGAGCATGTAATCTCTTAAATTACAATTGAAATGTGTCCATACTTTTAGAGCATGATCATAAACTTTATCTATACAATCTTTTTCTGTTAGCTTATTATAAAATTGAGAAATTAGCGGAAGACAACAATCATCTAAACGATCCCATGAATCAAGATACTTGATTACTAAACGACTCATTCAAATGAATGATTAGGAAAGGTATATTTCCTTTTTCGTTTTTGAAAAATCTAGTCGCTATAAAACAATCTTCTGACAAATTTTTCACTAACGAGTCTATACTAGATGGTAAGAATCTAAATGAGTCAATGAATTGCATTTCAAATGCGTTATTTTCATTTATATACACTCTCTAAAAAAATTGGAAAAAATTTGGTATTCTAAGCCCTAAGTTGCACTTTGAATGTGCTGGTTCTCTATACGCACCAGTGAAGTGACAGTGATCTCTTACCCTTAATTCTGTTTGGTTGAAGCTTTGCTTGCATATACAGCAGATAGTGGCAGTTTGATGGATGTAGTTCTCCATCTGTGTTAGTTGTATCATCGGTCTTGGATTCATAATGACTTCCTTATAGATACATTTCAGATCTCAAGCTAGGTTCTCAACACACTTATCCGACGCGTTTTCACCTGAAAACAATAAGAAATCAATTGATGCATTTTATTATGTGTTGTTATAATAATTTCTTACCAACAAATGTTCTATGCTAATTCAGCCGATCATCAAACGAACATTTTATGTGATAAGAAAATGCACATGGTATGTGTTGTTGTACATCAGTTGATGATGAAGTTTCTGGATTTGGTAAGTCATGACTCACGGGACATAGAATGGACCCAAAGTCTGCATACACATTAAATGGAGCTTGCAACTGTCTGTTGTGTTTGGAAAAAGTGAGCATATTACTTTCTTCCTCCGGCACAATCGTAACAAGTTTACAACATTCACTTTTATGCTGTTCTAGATCGGACAGAGATGGATCCGATTTTGATGCTTAGTTATTTGGTTGCGCAATAATCACGATATATTTTTGATGTAACCATAATGCGTTTGTTCAGCATTATAACTTTCGCAATAGATCAATTTAATATGTCTTGTCTTTCCTTCACGTGTATGATAGTAGGGTCCAATTACATCACATTGCTGCTTCTTTTTGATTTCATAACCAAAAACGCTTGCGCTGATGATTGGGTTTTTTATATATCTTTTAGCTTTAAAGGAAATTCCATATCTTTGAAGGAAAGAATTTGATCATTAACTCTTATAATTTAACTTGTTATATCGTTTATGTAGGCTTTTTTAACTAATATCTGCGTTGGTCATCGAAAATATGAAGTACCTCGAAGCGGTTCATATTTATTAATGTTTATTTCGATTCTTAGAAATGATAGTAAAGTCTATCCGCTGTCTTTTTCTTAGAATTTTTCTAATTTGACATTGATGTCAGTGATCATAGTATTTAAATTTTCCGGTATATTATACTTTTCTATGATCTTTGGCATTTTGGTCAGCATAATTTTTACATCAATGATCATATTATCGTCATCTTTATTATGTTTCACAAATTCAGAAAAAAGCTCCACGTTAAATTTAAAAACTTTCAAAATTGCAAAAAAAAATTCATTTTCTAACAAATGCATAATCACACTCATACTTTTTTCAAATAATTTATCCACATTCAACATGGGGTCATCATTGTTAGAAATGGAAAATGTTTTGGTTCGGTTCTTGAAAGCGCCCTCTATACACACACGTTTTCGCTTATAATCTTTTTAATCTTTATTTTATGAGTTTTATTCCTTTGATGTTGAGTCCAGTGCCTTTCTTCGACATCCTCTTCACAGACCAAACATCTTTTGTAAACATTTATTTTCTTTTGTAAAAACATTTTTTCTATGTTGCACTCCTGATGTCTATGGTTGCTCTTTCAGATTTGTTATCAGTTTTTTTTTAGGTTGCAGTCTTCACATTAATGAATCGATTTTTTGTGGCATTTTTCTTTTCTTATCGCTTATATTTAAAGATGAAGATGATAAAAAGGATGATTTATCCCAAAACTCTCCTTCACATTTTTCACAGGGATACATTTTCTTGCTGGTCTTGTTCTAGATACCTAGGTACTATTACCTCACACTTATCTTACCGCTGATTCACAAAAAATATTCTACTTTTGAACATTCAGAGGGTTTCCTATTTTTATGATTGTTATCTATTAAACCAAAATTGCCTTATGTTGTATCATAGCAAAAATAAACCACACAACAATATTTATAAAAAATACTCATATCCAATATTATCCAATAACTAGGTCACTCGCAACATAATATTTAATGTGTCCCAAAATAGTAATATCAAATCAGACCAACCACCTCAAGGTCAATGTTAACAATGCTCAACTTCCACAAAGCACACTCCGACTGAAATTACCCAACACACACGCTTCATGCTAATTGATAAGAAAAAACGACCACCAGTTTTATAAAATAATGCGAATATTAAAGAATCATTGGACGTCGTTGATCGAAACTAAGAGTTGAGTTTGCCAATGCTCCTCCAACGCGAATAGTATTATTGACATAAAGGAATTGATTCAAACGGCGGAGTTTGATGCATTTAGAAAGCGCCCTTTTGGTTAAAAGCGCCTCCATTTCCGTATTGAACGATTCTGCTTGCACTAATTTGACGATTAATTGTCTTGATGCTAAAAGTTCATCGGCTGTGAGTGCACATGATTTGATAGACACTTTCTTACCCGGTTTGAGGTTGTCTTCGCCAGATAGCTACGATTCTGAGAAGACGTTTTAGTGTTGAAAAATGTTTGGTATCGAAAATTGTGCAATGCAATTTCAGAGGTACACAATGTATAAGTACATTTGTAATTTTATTTGTGTAAACCAAGTTACATTCCTTTTTCTTGCGCTTAGTTTCTGAATCTGTATCAACAACAATTTCTGCTAGATGATGTTGTATTGCAAAACCCTGCAGAAACTTGATATCACGCCACCACATTTCCCATTGGACGAGTTCCTTTGGACCAAGACCCTACCTATATCAGTTGGATTTTCTTTGGTTGTAATGTGTCTCAAGAAGTTTGCATTAGTTAGTCCTTTTATCTGCGTCATTCTGTTTGCACGAATGTGGTGCGAGTTAATGGACAACCTCGAATCCATCCGAGGCAGATCATCAAATCCGTCCATGCATATGTCTCCAAATTATCGAATCCCATAGACGCTGTAATTCGATGCATGAGTTTTGCGAGCAGATGTGCAACGCAAAGTTCTAAACGGGGAAGACAAATTTGTTAAACAGGAGCTACACTCGTCATCGATGAAAGGATATTGGTTGCCTCCTTTCTATTCTTCACTGTGCGACTATAGAAGTCTCAGTGAAACCATACAGCTAGATTAATGTTAATTTCTCGAATCCAATCCAACGTGGAGTCAGCAGTTTTTGCTCGAAGATTGATCCAGTCTTCTTTCATATTCGCTGGAAGAGGAGCGTCCCAAGATACTTCACTGTGCCAAAGTTGTTGAAGGATGATCTTCGCCATCAAAATAGTCGGTGGGATTCATCCCAATGGATCAAATAGACGGGATATGTCTGCAAGCACTGTTCGTTTTGTATATGCGGTGATGTTGGGTAAGTGTATATTGTATTTAAATTCCTCATTTGCAGGACGACACTGAAGTCCGAGTGTTTTGATGTTATCGGCGTCGAAATTAAGATGCAGATTTATCTCTCTTTTTCCTACTTGCCCTTTTGTGAAGAGGAAATCCTGCTGATTCCATGTCCTTTTGGAGGGCTACGACTTCGTCTTCAGTGTCTGCTCCGTATGTGAGATCGTCGGCGTAGAACCCTTCGGTGAGTACACGTGATATGTGCTTTTAGTTATTGTTTGATGCCATCCGCTATTTTTTCCCAATATGCATACTGCTAAGTATGGTGCAGAAGCTGTATCGAATGCCACTGTGTTGAGTGCGTAAGTTTTTATTTGTTCATAGGTTGATGATGTCCATAAAATCAGCTGGTATCAGCGCATCCAAATTTGCTTTAGGTTGCCTGGCCACAGGGACCTGGGCAACCTTCGGCACTGTCTGTTGAACTGGTCGCCCGATGCCATTTGGGCAAAGGAAACTGCCGGAGTAACAGTGATAATTGGAGCACGGAGCACTGACCTCGCTTCTACCATTTTTCCTTTTCGTTTGGCTTCTACAATTCTTCTGATTTCGTGGACCTTAGGACATACCCGATAGATTGCAGGGTGTCCGCTGGTCTTGCAGAGTACGCACCTCAGCTTGCTCCAATCATCAACTTTCCGTCCCTAAAGGATATTCCCCTCGATTGTGGATTCCTGCGCATTCGTCGCGGTATGCCCAAAAATCTGGAACGGAGCACACTGGAGTGTGTTCTTAGTCTTTTTTAATGTATCCCATTTAACAGACAGAGTACCTAATTTGATAATTTTCCTTAGGCTCTCTTGTTTGCTGTCTGGAGTGACCTGAACCAGGAAGAACAGGTCTCCCTTTTCGATGCCGCAGTGATTAAGGGCTTAACCCCAACGTCCTGGACATCGTCGCCCTGCGCTAGTCGCTCGGGTGATCACTCTACCGCGACGCTACTGATTCATCTTATTGCATTTTGGCGACACTTTCCGCACTTGATGTTTTACTATTTCCGCACTAAGTCGAAACACATCTGCACTTGGTGGAGGCCTGCGAACGACTTGGGTCTCGTACACTGTGCACTAGGCTACTTCGGTATTAGGAAAACATCAGAACTTTTTGCGTTCTCGCGTTCTACTTTCAGGAAGGAGGAAAAAAAAAAGAGAAAAATGAAAACGCGTCGTTTTGCTTTGAATGCCGCAGAACAACTGTTAATTTGCTTGTGTTGAGCTTGCAGATTATTTTTTCTGGCGATTTTTCCGGATTTCATCAAGCAGGCTACCGCCACGTAATTGATTAAGCTGTGATAATACTTTAACGCATTTAAGAATGCTCCCGGCTGAAGTTTGACAGAAGAAGCTGCACATACCGAGAAACCTCTCACCTATGACAGAACACTCTTGCTTTGACCGCCGAGTAATAAAGTCCAGTTTTTCGCTGAACGTAAGACACGTGTTTAATTTTTCTTAAAATCGTTCATTATATTCGCCATCCTATCGTTGTTCTCCTTAAAATCCGCAAATACGCAACAGGAGTCAGAAGTGGGATGCTCAGCTCGATATAAAGCAATAAACGCACATTTTGAAGAACTGTTCGCGAAACTTAACCTCTTGAGTGCTGATGTCGAGCAACAAGGTGCTACTATAACGCAGCTAGCACAAGAGCAGCAGCGCGAATCCGAAGAGCTAAGAACAATGACCCCCGACAATCTAACTTCAAAAGAACACACACAAATTCCTAAAGAGATTCAGCAGCGGTTCAATGAAGACCTTGGTGCGTTTGCTACCGACATTTAACGACTCACCAGAGTCGTATTTAGTGATTGCTCGTCAAGTGCGCAAGAGCGAATTGCCATTATGCAATTTGTCGATAGTATCTATGATCGCAGTGTGCAGGAAAGTGTAAGGCTGACCGATCCGAAAAAGTTCTCTCACGCGTTGTCGCCTTGGAACGCAGACAATCTTTCAGGCTAGGTTCAATGAAGTTAGCAATCAGCAACTACCGGCAACCAGAGGTAATTGAAGGCAGTCCGCCAGAAGAAGTCGTCGCGAGGAAATAGCCGACATGTCGGGAAACAACCAGCAATCAGCGGCAGGGGGTCATCGCTGACACCATCTATTCGACTCCAGATTTTCAGCAGTTATTCGCAGAATCGTCATAGTGGGTTTACTGTCCTCATGGTAGTCGGCAAAGTTTCTTGTCGGATGTTGGTAGACACGGGATTCTCAGTGACTTTGGTGAGTCGATCAGTCATTCCTCATAATACATGTCTCCTACCCGGGAACGTAAGGTTACGAACCTTAAGCGATAGCTCATGTAAAAGTTCACATTTTTGGCGTACACACATTACACTTGGTCAGTTTAAGCCGCTGGCTGCCCCGGTATCCTAGGTGTTGATGTTTTTAAAGTAACGAAGGGTGTGTTGGAATTTTCTTCTAATCAAATAGTTATCGGCTGACGTCCGCCGTTCGCCGTTATCGGCTGACGCTTAGACTTGTGAGACTGATGATGATGCAATAGATCTTACCTATGCAGCACGGAAAGGCATCCGAGAGCAGCCTGCTTGCGAGTTATTAGTGACTGTGTAATCCCTCCGTGAACGGAAGCAATGATTTCCACAGGTTTTCCTTCCGATTGCCTTCCAGAAGGCGTCGTCTCCCCAATGGGGCATGGGTAGCCAAAGGGACTTTTGATTGGGAAATCTATAAATAAAAACAATGATGGAATTGTGTTCGTTCGAGTCGCCAACGTAGCGGATCATTCTGTGACTTTACTTAGCCAAACCCCTGTGGCGCTTTTTGAGGATAGTGATTGTGTTAATTTAGTCTCGCTTAACGATAACCCTTTTCTAGATATCCTATCAGAACTCCTGGTACGATCCCTAGAACATCTCGAGCCAACACAACAGCTAGCAGTCAAATCACTTTTGTACGAATTTAAGGACATTTTCTCAATGGGCCCAGAGGTCTTGGAAAGAACAAAAATTGTCCAGCACCGAATCGACGTCGGTTCCGCTAAGCTAAGTTCCAGTCCTTGGGCATCACCCATCGTGATGGTGAAAAAGAAAGACGGGTAAACGAGATTTTTAATCAAAGACTCCTTTCCCCTCCCCAGAATCGATGACACTTTGGATTCGGTAGCGGGTTCAGTATGGTACAGCACCCAGGATTGTCAATCAGGATACTGGCAAGTTGAAGTACATCCGGAGGACCGAGATAAAACTGCATTCGTAACTAGAGACGGCCTGTGGCAGTTTAGAGTGATGAGCTTTTGTTTGACGAATACTCCCGCCACTTTCGAACGTCTCATGTCGAATGTGCTAAGAGGCTTACCATTAGACGTCTGCCTTCCTTACCTGGATGATATCCTCGTTCATGGTAAGACCTTTCAAGAAATGCTAACTAATATGCGTTCTTTTTTCAGTCGTTTAAGAGACTCCGGCCTAAAATTAAATACACATATTAATCCATCTACGATTCGCTGCGACTGCTCGGCCCCGTCATCAGCTTACAGAGAAGAACGTGATCTTTAAGTGAACCGACCTATGTGCAAACGCGTTTAGTAAGCTAAAAGAGTCCATAACATCTTTCCCTGTGCTGGGTCATTTTCAAGCAGAGGGATAACTTATACTTGACACCGATGCCTGTGACTGGGTTAGGAGCTGTTTTATCTCAACTACAGGATGGAAAGGAAAGAGTTATCGCTTATTTCAGCCGGGCCCTGAACAAGGCCGAACACAATTATTGCACAGCTCGAAAAGAATTGTTGGCATTGGTAAAAGCTATAGAGCACTTCCATGTTTACCTATACGGTCGAGACTTTTTGGTACGTACCGATCATGCGGCATTAAATTGGTTATTGCCATTAATTAACCTGGAGGGTCAACTCGCCCGGTGGATGGAACGCATTCAGAAATATTCTTTTCGAGTACAACACTGAGCGGGAAAATAACACCTTAACGCCGATGCGCTCTCACAGCGATACTGCGCAGATGAACTTTGCAATCATTGCGATGGTAAGGAGAAACAGTTGATATCAGTGGATGACATTTCTGTTCGAGCGATTCGAGTGGTAAACTGTGATTTCGATCTCGAAAAGCTTATGCGGGCACAAGAAATAGACACAATCTTGGCACAGGTAATTAACTCGGTGATGGTTAGTAATCGCCCCCTATGGAATGAGATCTCGGGTGAATGTAATACACTCAAAGTGTACTGGGCGCAGTTTGCCAGTCTTAAGCTACATAACGGCATTTTGTCAAAGAAGTGGGTACCAACCAAACGACAAAAGCCAGCATTCACCCCCAGTCCGACGGGCTTGTGGAGAGAATGAATGGGACGCTTCTTCACTATCTTGCAAAGTTTGTCGACGATAAGCAGGATGACTGGGATGATCTTCTTCCGCTCTTTGCAATGGCCTATCGTTCTTTAACTCAGGAGTCAACCAAAGAAACACCATTTGCAATGTTGTATGGGCGTGATATGCGACTCCCTCAGGACTTACTTTTCGAGACACCACCAGAGCCGGATCCGAAGACATATCGAGGCTTTGCTCAGCAGCTTCGTGACCAATTGCGGGATATTCATGAGCGTGCAAGAATATAGCTACTAAGCGCGGCCCAAAGAATGAAGGGCAGGTATGATTTAAAAGCTAACCCTCTTAAATTACAAGTTGGAAGCTTTGTGTGGTTCCACAACCCTCGGAGAAGAGTTTGAGTCTTCCCTAAGCTTCAATCGGATTGGGATAAACCATACCGGGTCATGGAAATCATAAACGATGTCACCATTAAGATCCAGAAGACGCCACCGTCACGTGCTAAAGTTGTGCACATCGATCGGGTCGCAAGCAGGAAGACAATACATTTTGTAAGAGGGTTTGAAGGGTTGACGAATCGTCAAAAAGAATGCTGTATGGATTGCCCACTAGGACTTCACATGGCCCTTGGTCTAATTAAACTGTTTTTTTTTTCCTGCATGTGTTTTCTATTATTACTACAAAAAGAAAGTAATACCACGAGCTTGGTGTAAAGGCCAAGGTAGCGGTTTGCAACTCAGTATGTATTTCAACTCTGACCTAAGTTCATGGATAAACGAGATTTTTTTTCTTTTATAATTTGCGCGTGCTCAAGGGATTGCTAATACCCTTATGCGTCCGGGGTCAAGACACGGCACGGGCCGAAGGTATAGAGGGAGAAAGGGAGATGAAGTACCTGTGCACATTGGTCTTAAACATGCGGGTTGTAGTTTGTGGGAAATATTAGGTTGGGAAGAGCATTCCATATTCGTGCAGTGCGGCTGAAAAACGAGTCTCTGAATTTAACTGTGCGTCCGTAAGTAGACTTAAGGGTATACTGATGAGCATTCCTGACGAGACGAGTATTGCGGGTGAATTCATGGAGAGGAGGAATGCAGTTGGCTAGCTCACTTGAGCCTCGTTTGTTGAAATAACGATAAAACACGGACAAAGAAGAGACGGTACGTCGATGTTCAAGCGAGTCTAATCCCTCTGCGATATTGTTGTCTCCTATAAGTTTTATCGCTCGCTTTTGGATTCTATCAAGTAGGTGCAGTGTGGTCTTGGGGGCACCAGACCAGATATGAGCGTTATACTCAAGCTTGGGGCGGATGTACGCCTTATAAATTAAAGCCAAATCAGAAGGGGTGAAATATTTCTTGCATCGATTAAGAAAACCTAAACATTTCGCAGCATTTTTGGCGACCTCAAATATGTGATCGCTCCAACTAAGTATTGTGTTGATACACATACCAAGGATGGAAAGTTTTCCGGTTTCATTGACACAAGCGCTATTCATGGATAATGGCTGATTATCAAGGGTTCGCTTGAGTGACAGCAGACAGCATATGAGTTTTTGAAGCATTGAATTCCACTCTATTGTTTTTCCCCAGTTAATTATGCTGTCAAGATCGGAATTCATACGCTTAACATACGCTGCCGTTCCAACGGCCGAAGGGCGGGGTCGTGGGTCTTGGAACGAATATGAAAATCTAAGGGTGCTGTTATCAGCGAAGGAATGGATTGGATTAGAAGTAGCATCCAAGAGATCATTTATAAAAATGAGAAAGAGTATCGGAGACAGAACTGAGCCTTGGGGAACAACAGTATTTATTTGGTGTATATCAGACTTGAACCCATCCAAAACAACTTGAATTGAACGGTGCGAAAGGTAAGAAGAGATTCATCGATACCATAGGCACGCATTTTCGACAAGAGAGCTTGATGCCAGCTCTGTCAAATGCTTTAGAAATATCAAGCGCAACGATCTTGCTTTCGTCTGCATTGTGCAAAGACTGGTGCCACTTTTCGGTGAGATAAGCTATCAGATCACCAGTGGACCTGTCGCTGCGGAAACTATATTGTCGGTCATTAAGAAGCTTCCGCGATTTAAGATATTTCATAAGCTGACGATTTATCAGCGTTTCCATGACCTTAGAAAGAAGGGTCTTAAGTGCTATAGGTCGGTACGAGGTGGGTGACGAAGATTCGCCATTTTTAGGGACTGTCTGGACAAATGCTATTTTCGATCTACTCGGAAATATACCTGAAGAGTAGGATAGATGAAAAAGCTTACGCAGTGGTTTTGCCAGCACAGAAGAACACCTCTTCAGAACTAAAGGGGGAATACCATCCGGGCCAGCAGATTTGTGCACGTCAAGATCTTTCAGTACTCTTGCAACTGTACGAGTGCGAAAGTGGATTTGTGCCATGATGACAACCATGACCCCAACGCTCTCAAGTACAGGTGGAGACAAATTGGAATCTGGCAGTGTTGAGCTAGCTGCAAAATGAGCCGCAAGCAGATGGACTTTGTCTAAGGAGCTGACAGCTGGAATGTCATTGTAAATGAGCGTGGGAATTGATGACGAGGCGGAATTCTTTACGTTTTTTTACAAATGACCAAATGTTTTTGCTACCCTTGGGACATTGTAGCACTTTTTGCCTCAACTTTTGCTCATAAGAGAATTTCACACGTCTGTTAGTTGTATTGTAGGCATTTCTGGCCCGTTTACACTTCTTCCGGTTTTCCTCAGTAGGGTTGGCTTTGTATGTCTGGAAATTCAATTCTCTCATCCAAATAGCCTCTTTACAGCTCGAGTCATACGCGAGCATAAGGCGAGCGTTAAATGAGATTCCAACAAGTAGGCAACCACTTAGCAAGCACAAGATGACGTGGCTGGACCATATCCATATACACACCTGGGCACGCTCGGGCATAAGTCGAAATTATTTAGCGTCGATGGAATTGCTTGGAGATCTCTAGTGCGTCCTTTACCTCCGGAACCTCTTTAGTGGATCATGCGTTTCGAAACATGACGACCATGATAATACATATATCATGGGATCTATTTATTTGACTTGTATTTACTTCTCTGGTTGGAAGGAGTAATTTTGAAAAGTTTTATGTCATTCTCTTTAAATAAAAATATCTTTGTCGATTTCATTTAATTCATTGTTTATAAATATTCGAATAGCTTGAAATGCTTTAGTAGCTAGATATGTAGGAAGTTGTAATATATTTAATCCCCACACGTGAGAATGACATGATGAAATTAAATCCGCATCCGAAACTGTTTAGTACTTTTTATTTCAGAAAATCTGGAACGTGAATCAGCAATCACCTTTGCAATCTTTTTCGCTGAAGGCTCTTCACCATATGCACGAAGAATTCTGGCTAAATCATTTTCTTCAATTTTAGATAAAATGTTAAAGGCTTTAATTTGGTCATTCTTCCTACTAATGTTTGTTTTGAGAACTAAAGGTCTTTCAAAAATAAGTTTGTTCGTCTTACTCCACTCCTCAAGTTTTTGCAATATAATGGAGAGGGTATGAGCAACGGGATCTAGTGGCTTACTGCTACTCTCACTCGGAGCTGCTACTGTTTGAGCAAATGTTTTCACTCCAATGTGTGATGACTTAGCTGATTTTGTCACTCACGTTTGCGAGTATGCTTGTTGAGCATTCGGTTTTGCAATTATACTCTTCAGTTGTTTTGTTATTGTTTTGTTTTCAGCGCTTGCAGTAATGTCGTTTTTTACTGGTTAAGATGGTTGGGACAGATTTGCTTTGATCTTGTCACGTCTTTTCTAAAGTTTCTTAGCTATTTCACACCCATGGTAATTAGCTGGGTGCTTACCTTTGCAATTAATGCAAGTTGCTTGCATTGCATTCTAAAGATTGTTTTTATACTATACTAGATTTCGTACCCGGGTTTGTTTCTTCAACCGGTACTTTACCTGCATTATAACCGCACTTTTTAATTTAAAACAATAATAAGACTGCTCGAACCAGAACTCAGAGAAGAATTTGAATTTTCTTTTGTCATTGATGCCTATCCCAATCTCGTTGACTGTGTGCATACATGTTGAAGTTTGAATTGTCAATGTGCGCGCATTTACACACAACGTGGAGGGATATCAAGCGATTTATAAGAAAAAGTTCTTGGAAATCGCATCTATGCGCGCGATGTTCACTTGTTGTGCAAATTTAAGTCGAGCTTCATGAACCATGAAACAAATTAGCCTATCTTGTAACACATTATGTATTTAGTCTAGCTCTAAAATTTTATTTAAATCGGCTAATCCGTTCAGAAGTTCAATGTTTACAATTTCAGCAAAATTTAATGAGTTGTGTGTAGCTGTGTATATGTACATGCGTAGATAGTTTGGGTATGACAAAATAAGAAAAGTGCGAAAATGTTTATTGTTTCCTTTTTGTTTGGTGACTCAGGCAGTCGTTCGTATATGTTCGATTGAGACGTAGAAAAAAAATGAATAGTTGCACCGAAGCAAAATATGAAAAATGTTTGTGTATATATGGAAGTTACAACACACTGGGGGATGGTTGATATCCACGACTACGCAACTTGAAATGGTTTCATACCGGATTGATGCAATTGATACAATTTGACATCTAGTCTTAGTTCTTTGCAGAGAGCTTCCATGGTAGTAACCTTAGTTCGAAGGTCTGCAATCTCTTGAAGATCGATATGGTGGTGATCTTGTGTCCCTTGAACATTTTCCAAAAGGGTCAATCAAACGCAATAACTGGCAACAGAATCCGTAGAGCCTGACTCAAAAGATTGTGAATTTTCTAGTGTTACTGGCATTCCACCTGAGGTATTACTTCCGTTTGTTTTACTCATTGCATATTTTTATTTCTTTTTAATTTTGTTTTGTGTTAACAAACTTGGCTTTTAGTCGCCTTTTACGACAGGCATGTCTTACCTCGGATATATTTGAACCCCTATCCGATGGGGGTAATGTAATAATGAGACAGAGAATGTAGGCAGAGTTGCCGTTCTCCCATGCCTGCTAGTGTATTTTTTATTAATAAAAGGTAATTATTTCAAAAGTGTCGTGTTGAAGATTTTCACCATCTCCAACAAAAAAAAAATTCTTTTGGCTTCCGCCATAGTGCATTTTCGAATGGTTTTGATTCTTAATACTTCTTCTAAGCAATTTGCGCATGAAGTTCAGATACATTTTTCGACTGAGTGAGGGGGTAGACTACAAATTTTGCATTAAAAGGGTGCTGTTGAAGCGCTTCGTAGTGTGGCCAATTTTTTGACAACTGCAGCAACGAATAGGATTGGGATAGTATTCTTCTTTAATGTTTTACCGGTGTGGGGGGCTGAAAGAGGTCGAGTGTGAAGAGTACTAGTCCAGATGGAGTTCGCTTACCATCGACGGTTTAAATTTGTATACATTTTTTACTCCTTGCGTCTGCATTTCGTCGACTATTTCCTGTTCAGGCACGATTTTTCCGGATTTCACCGAAATTAGCAGACTGCCATCACGCAATTGATTGATGCTCTCATAAGCTGTGCTAATACTATCAATGGTTTTCTTAAGCAGGAAGACACGGAATTTTGTAAGAGGGTTTGAAGGGTAAGATGGGGCGGCGAATCCTCGGAGAGAATGCCGTACGGATTGCCCACTAGCACTCCACAAGGCCCTTGGGCTGTTTAAACTGTTTTTTTTTTCGCTATAAGAGTATGTGTTTTGTAATACTACTACAAAAAGAAAGAAAGCAAATGTGAAAATGTGAACGAAAAATGAGCGAGAACACCAAATGAGGAGCGAGTGATAGTCGGCAACTGTTAAATTATTTTATTTACCAAATTTAAACCAAATCACACTAAATGCTTGTTTCACGTTACTTCTCTTACATCGAAATGCCATTGCCATTTTTCAATTTCCATATGTAAAGTTGGCCGAATTAGCTCAATTGAAAATTCTTGTTTTCTTTAATACCATGAGCTTGGTGTGAAAGCAACTCAATATTTAATTCCTTAATTTTTTTTGCACTGCATTGAAGAAATTATTTAGATGTTGCTCTATATTTGCACCTGCTATCATTTTTTAGTCAAGCAGTTGCTTCAATAGCGTTACCTTCCTTGCCGGTCCCTATGGTTTATTGACTTTCCCCCAACACATCTGTTCTTTTCAATCCAAAGAAACTTAATTTTTTATATATATATTTATATTCAATATTTACACGAAAGATAGCGAATTTTGTATAATTCAAGTAATTGTTGGTATTTTAATCAGTTACAAATAGGTCGTTCAAAACTTTAAAAAGTGTAAGTTCATTTGTTAAAAGCCTCGTGTTTCGAGAAAAAAGATGCTTAGCAAGAAAAAAATAAATTAAAATGCCAAAGTAAAACGGTAAATTTCAGTTCGTTTTTCTTTCGTCGCAAGCTGCAAGGAATTCGTGTTGGCTGCACTGATTGTCTTTAAGGTGGCGACGACAACTTCCATGCCTCTGTAGACGTTTTTCAATTTTTTAAGTGATGTAATTGCGAAGACTTAACGCATAAGAAAATTGTGGCAAGTGCCTTTTGAACTTTAACGCACGAATTGCTAACCGCTCGCGTATAATCTCCTCGTTCCGGCTTAGTACTTAAGCCCGCGACAAATTTCCTCAAATCAGTGATTCACAATACTTTTAACTAACTAAATCTCCAATTCGATACATTGAAGATGACCTTCAGAACCGCCCATAACCTTTGTTGGGTCTCGAAATTAGGAAAAACATGTCCGTTCTTCTTAATGTTTTATTTTAGATGAACTAAAGTAATAAAAATAATATTTATTATAATATTATTAATAAAACGTATTTTAATTCAACAGTGTCTTGTTCTTCGTGTTAAGCTGGTCGTTTAGCTTGACAGATTTTTCTTAGATAGGAATGTGCGATCGGATCGGTTGTTTGATGGTTCAACGACGACGAAGATGAATGAAAGACTGATTTCCACGAAAATTCAAAGAGAAAAAGCTTTATTTCATATTGCTTATATAGTACGAAATACAACGGTCGTTGTGGTGAAAATCAAAAGAAAATTATGGCCGATTTTACTAAACTTGGCGCAATATTTAAATAACATACAGAAGATGGATACAAAATGCAAAGTGTTATACAATCTTTAAATTTGTTATATATTGTGTTTTGTTTTGTTAAGTGACGTGTTCCAACATTCCGGCCGCCTTGAAAGCACCGCCTTTCAATGTTTTATGATGGTAACACTGCAAGTTTACGAATAGGTCGTCTTAAGGTTGTCTTGGCTGTCCGTACATCAGCAACTCTCACTCTTCCATCAGTACCTTGGATGACTTCGACTATTCGTCCCATGACCCATCTCTGTGGTGGTACGTTGTCTTCGTGGATGATTACCAAATCGCCGACGCTGATGTTGGGACTCGACGCTGTCCACTTTCTTCTTCCCTGTAGCTCGTTGATGTACTCAGCTGACCATCGTCTCCAAAAATGCGTTTTAACAGCTTTGATGCGACGCCATCGTTCGATGTAACTAATTTCTGGAACCTCAGTTGCTGGCTCTGCTATGGCTTTCAGTGACGATCCGATGAGAAGATGAGCTGGGGTGAGTGCTTCGAGATCGTTGGGATCAGACGACATCTGGGTGATTGGTCGGGAATTCATCACTGCTTCTATCTCGACAAGCGCAGTGGTCAGCTCCTCGAACGTGAGTTTCGCTCCTCCCAAGCTTCGGTATAAATGACCCTTGGCAACCTTGACCGCCGCCTCCCAAATTCCACCAAAATGGGGTGCCCTGGGGGGTATATAATGAAAATTTATACTATGGTTAGTACAAAAGTTTTGTAAAATTTCCTCTGACGTTTTTTTAAAAAACATATTTCGCAACTCTAAAAGTTTAGACTGTGACCCTACAAAATTCGTTGCATTATCACAGTATATGTCCCGTGGAAGACCTCTCCGCCCTATCATCCTTTTTAATGCTGCAACAAACGCTTCGGCCGACAAATTAGATACGGCTTCCAAGTGTACTGCTTTCGACGAGAAGCAAACAAACACTGCGATGTAGCTTTTATACGGCTGCTTGCCTCGGATTTTGAGATAGGTAAAAATTGGACCGCAGAAATCCACTCCACAACGCAAAAAAGGACGAGAAGGAGTCAATCTTTCTTTAGGTAAGTTCCCCATAATTTGCTCCAATATTTTAGGACGGTATCGAACACAGTGAACGCATTTTCTTACCGTGCTCAATGCGACTTCTCGAGCGTTTATCACCCAGAACCTTTGCCTCAGTAATGCTACTAGAGCTTTAGGACCGGCATGATAATTCGATATGTGCAAGTGTCGGACTAAACTCCTTGTAAATGCATGATTCTTCGGTAATAGCACGGATGTTTGCACTCATCAGGGATTTCCGCATGTTTTAACCTACCACCGACCTTCATTATAAGTACACCGTTCGACTGCTGAAGAAATGGACTCAGCCAATTGATGGATCCTTTCAGACTACGGTTGCACTTCAATAAGTTGATTTCGTCGTAAAATGATTCCATTTGGACAGCATGAATAATCTGTAAGAGAGCAAGATCCAATTCGTCGGATGTTAAATGGTGGCTCATTTGATATGATTGATTTTTCATGCGTTGACAAAACCGAATCACGTACGCAGAAATGCGAAGGATTTTGGGACAGGAACTAAAGCGCTCAACTATCCCGATCAAAAAATTTGGGTCAGATTTCTTGCAAACAAAGACCGCCTTTCGTTTTTCTAATGACATTTCCTTTGGAGAAAGCGAAACTACGACTTTAGTGGGCCAATTTTTCTCCGTTTCCTTTAGAAAGCTGGGACCTTCGAACCATATGGATTCCCTTAATTCCTGGACTGTACATCCTCTTGCCGGATTATGTTCAGTAGGAACATGACGCCAAATAACTCCTTGGGCCTTCGATTGAATTTCCGCAACTCTATTTCCGACGATTGTATTCAATTTTGAAGAATGAGTTGAAATCCAGTGTAAAACAATTGTCGAATCTGTCCAAAAGAAAGTTTTGTCTTGGGACCCGTTAAAGATACCATGAATTTTTTCCCAAACTTTGGCTAAAAGATGAGCTGCACACATTTCTAATCGAGGTAGTTGTTTCTTGTTAATGGGTGCTACTCGGGACTTTGCCAATAAAAGCCTAACTTGAACTGATCCTGCTGCATCCACTGCTCTAAGATATATGCAACATCCGTATTCTTGCATCGATGCATCAGCGAAACCATGAAGTTCATATCCGAGTCTTTTCGGAAGTAAAGCAAATCTGGGAACGGATACATTCTGCACTGCATGCAAGTCAGTCATGAATTGCTGCCATTCTTCTTCTAAATTCTTGGGAAGTGGTACGTCCCAGTCAATTTTCTTTATCCACAATCGTTGAAGTATAATCTTTGCCTTAATGACGATGGGGCTGAGTAAACCCAATGGATCGAACAGTGAAGACGAGACCGAAAGAATAGAACGTTTAGTGTACTTAGAGTACGATCTATTTGGATTATAGGAAAAGATAAACTGATCTTTGGTGGAGTTCCACGTAATTCCTAACGTACTAGTAAGTCCTGATTCGCTCAGACTTATTGTCGTTGTTTGGCCAGCCTTTGCTGTATTGGGATGGTTGCTGTTCCATTTTGACATCTCTAGACCAGCTGTTTTTAGAATTTTTGTTACTTCATTCATTTTTTGAAGCAAAGTTTCAAGGCAATCATCTCCTGCTATAAAGTCATCCACGTAGAATTCATTTTCCAATGCATAGGATCCTAATGATGACGATGTTCTACATTTTTCTGCTAGATGCATTAAACTGCGAATCGCTAAGAACGGAGCCGAAGCTGTGCCATAGGTTGCTGTGTTGAGTTCGTACGTTTGGATGGGTGATGTTTCCTCTTTTCTCCATAGAATATACTGGAATCTTCTGTGATCAGGATGGATCAAAAACTGACGGTACATTTTTACAATGTCTCCAGTTAGCACGAAAGTGTGTAGGCGAAAACGAAGCAAAATGGTTAATAGGTCTGGTTGAATGGTTGGACCGACCATGAGAATATCATTCAACGAAATTTGTGTGGAAGTGTGGCAAGAAGCATTAAATACAACTCTCAGTTTATTTGACGTACTACCAGGTTTCAAAACACAATGATGAGGTAAGTAGTAATGGGATTCCTTCAAATTTGGTTCCTTGACCGGTGACATATGCCCCAAAGTTTCATATTCATCTAAAAACATAGCATACTGACGTTTCAACTGTACATTCTTCGACAACCTACGCTCAAGTGCTAAAAATCGACGAAAGGCTATATCGTAAGATGCTCCTAAACAACTTGGTTCCCTTTTGAATGGTAATTTCAGTATGAGTTGGCCGTTTGATGAAATCTTAGCGTTGGTTTTGAAATGTTCCTCACACTCCATTTGCTCCTCTGTCCATTGTGGGCATTTCACTGCAACTTCCTCTAATTCCCAGAAGCGTTGAACATAACGATCAAGAGAATCTTCCGTTGTTGTCAGACCACAAGATATTTTGTTTAATGATGATGATGTTTTATATCTTCCAGATACGATCCACCTTAACGACGTATTTTGGAGAGAAGGGAGACATTCTCCTAATTTGATCTGTCCTACTTTCAGCAACTCGAAAAATGATTCCGCTCCTAACAATAAGTCTATTGGTGCAGGTTCGTAGAAGTATTCGTCCGCTAACTCTATATTTGGAGGAAGCTTCCAATTTGTAACTAACAGTCTAGATTCTGGTTGGTACCCAGTGATGGATGGCGTAACTAAAAACTCCAACGATAATTCAAAATTGTTGTATCTCGACCGAATCGTAGTTTGTGTTTGGCACGTGATTTTAGTTTCAGTTACCCCAATGCCCATAATGTCAACATTTTAACGTTTCGTTTGCAAGTGAAGAGCCCTAGCGAACCTATTATTAATCAAGTTTACTTGTGACCCTGAATCCAATAAAACTCTACCCAACTGGAATCCTCCCGTTGAATCCATGACGAGAACCATAGCTGTTGCTAAGATGACTTGTGGTGAAGCTCTGAAATCCCTCTCCATTGCAGTGTGAACTGCAGCTGCCGTTGATGGTTCCCCACTTCTGGAAGTATTGCCTTGTTGAGTACGATGAAGTAAAGTGTGATGTGGTTGTCGGCAACTCTTGCACCTAAACGTCGAGGGACACTTAGACACGCTGTGGCCTTTTCCAAGGCAGTTTAAACAGAGTCCAAGTTTCTTGACTTCCGTAAAACGTTGCATTACGTTGAATTTGACGAAGTTGGAACAACTTGCTATTGAGTGAGCGAGATCTCCACAAAACACACAGCGTCTTTGCATCGCCGCTAGTGTATACTGTGCGACGAACTGAAGATGATTGCTTAACCTTATTGGAAGAATTTTGTCCATGATCAAATTTCAATTGTTTTCTGTCACGCGCCTCGAGAAATTGACAACGTTTGCTTAACACCGATGCACAATCTGCCCAAGTGGGAAGTTGCTTGTAGTCCTGATGTTCATCCCACTTGGATTGAGAATCTGAATGTATCTTAGACATCGCAATGTATATCATCATTGCATTGCATATATCTTCAAAGGATCCTATTGATTGAAGTGAATTAAAGATAGCAGATATATTATCGATAAGGGTTTGCAATTCCAATGCGACACCCTTTGTAACCATTGGCAACTCAAATAATTCCTTAATGTATTGAGTGAATATTAAACAATCGTTATTGTAACGCTCTTTGAGACTAGCAAGTGCCTTTGGATAATTTTCCGTTGTTACCTGAAAGGCCTTTACTGTGCTCAGAGCTTGATCGCTTAAACAATTTAGCAGATGGTTGAATTTCTGAATCTCCGTTAAATTGGGTTCATTATCGACAAGATTTGTGAATGAATTTATGAAATTCTTGTATTCAGAATATTTTCCGTTGAATTTCGGTAACTTAAGGTTTGGCAAATTTTGCGATGGTTGCCAAACAGCAAAACTTGTTTCCGCGGAACTAAATCGACGACTGGGACCTAACAACGATTGAATTTTAGTTTTCGCAGAAATGTACAAATCTTCCAATTCTCCACGAATGCTATCCGACGGTGATAATCGTTCGATTTGAGTCTGGTAAGCGAGCAATTGTTTGAAATAGGATTCTAGGATTCCTAAACGACATTCCAATTCAGTAGGCGAAAGCGAAGCTGCTCGTGATTCCACCAGATTTTTAATACGGGTGATGTTACCCCTAGTATTTGAACGCAGTTGCTTCAATTCTTCCACAGTTTGTTCGTTTTCCATATTGATTTTTAAAATTGATAATAAATTAAGCTGAACAAAATTAAATGTCTCCTAAAATGCTTGCGATGCTATTGTGAATGGAACTATGTCAAAGCTCAATGAATGCAAATAGAATCCACGCAATGCTACAATAGTTTCGATTCAATTTAATTCCAATTTTCACGACAACGAAAGCTTTACTTCAGTGCATATGATCAATGCAGCATCCACTCCCGCGACGACGAAAAAAAAAAACTCCAAAAGTTCTGTAGGTTGGGCGAAATGAAGATCAATGCAATGAAGTAAAATTCTATGCGAAATAACGGAAACGATCGAACGATCGACGATGATTTGGTTTAAAGTGCAGTGCAAGTGAAAATTGATCGATGAAAGCTTTTTTTTTTTTTTGATATGGATCGTAAGAGAATGTGGAACGTATGGCGGTTGACTTTAATCAATCGAACAACTATATGTGTTTTAAATTGGACTATGTTTCTTTGTTTTTTTTTTTTTTTGAAATAAATTACATGCATATACTATATACATATGTATTATACATTTGTATATATCACGATTCCGTCGAATGTGCGTTTGCTTCCACTTTGTAGCTTTATTATTTCTTTATAAACGTATGTCTATACGCAAATATTTAGAGATCTTCGCACACATTCGATTGAAGGCGATTTGTGACGTACCTGGATGGGAATTTATACTTATCTTCCCACTTTTGTCCAACGAAGTTATGATGATGGCTTGCAATTTTGCACTCTGTTCCTTTAAGAAATGTACTTGCTTAACACTTCACACGCGAGACCGATACCGAACGCGAAACCGAGTACGAATATGGAATATGAATGTTTCACTAATAGGCAAAATGTCGAGTTATTATGATTTTCCACTTCTCACTTTTGAGTTTTTAGGTTTTTGTTTTGCCGACTTCGTGGGTTTTTGATTACACTTTATTAACACTTATGCACTGACTTTTTCTTTTAAACGTTTGGGCGCCAAAATGTGCGATCGGATCGGTTGTTTGACGGTTCAACGACGACGAAGATGAATGAAAGACTGATTTCCACGAAAATTCAAAGAGAAAAAGCTTTATTTCATATTGCTTATATAGTACGAAATACAACGGTCGTTGTGGTGAAAATCAAAAGAAAATTATGGCCGATTTTACTAAACTTGGCGCAATCTTTAAATAACATACAGAAGATGGATACAAAATGCAAAGTGTTATACAATCTTTAAATTTGTTATATATTGTGTTTTGTTTTGTTAAGTGACGTGTTCTAACAAGGAAGATTCTAGCTGTTGAGAAACGTTTAAGTTTATTTGTATAAATTGTGTTAAAATTATTAATTTGATTTTAGTGTTAGCGGGATAATTTTAATTAAGTGTTTGCGGGATAAATTTAGAAAATCATTGTTTTTCACATGGGCAACTATACGTTGCGTGATCACGAGTTGGGAAACCATCTGCTTTGTTTGTGTTAACGTCAGACCAAAAGACAAAAAATGTGGTTTACCAAAGAGCACTTCAATCAAACGGATAATTTGCGGACACGTATAACGCTTCGATTCAGTATTTACTTTGGATTCACTTTCATTTTTTACTTAGAGAAGTTCAACTTAATTACACTTCATTTTTTAATCGAAATGAATTCACTACTGTTGCGAAATGAAATAAAATTTTTCCTTTTCTTTTATACTTGAAAAAAACCTGAAAACAAAATTTTTCTTCATCTTTTAATCCTCAAACGACATGTTAAAAAAACGAATCCATCTGGTGGCGAAACGGAGTTCGCCGTGTTTGCTAGTATAGTAATAAAACACAACTCATTACTTCATTTCCATTTCATTTTATTGAAGCGAATTAGTGTCACGATGGTCCGAATAAGACTGACTTCGTCTTGCCCATCTGACAGTCTGTCTTGTTCGGACTTGGTGTGTGTGTGTGTGGTGATACCTATGTACATGAATACTTATTCTAATACGTCATAGTACCTAAACCCGCAACAAAGCTCGACAAATCAATGAATCAGAATGCTTTTAATTTATATTTTCCAGGACTCATAATTAGCTCCGTCTAATTTTTCAATTTGATACATTGAAGATGGCCTTCAAGACCGCCCAACCTTTGTTGGATCTTGAAATAAGGCAAAACATGACCGTTCTTCTTAATTTTTTGTTTCAGCTGAACTTAAGTTATAAAAATAATAATAAGAAAGAGAATGTATATTTTATTTCAACAGTGGCTTGGTGAAGATTTGCACCAACCCAAAAAAAAAAAAACACAAATTTATTGATTTATTTATACGTCTTACTAGTTACAAACTGTTTTAGACTACTTAAGCACAAATATGTATTTGCATTTACTGAGGATTTTATATAAGATATTTTTTTTGTTAGAAATGAAGTCTTAGGTCTCATCAACATCAATCAGGACGTCATCAACAGAGCTAACGGAGTTTTACATTCTTACGTCCGCATATAAAAGACAGTTGGATGTCGATGTAGACGACGGCAGATCATTGATGAACAGAAGGAATACGAGAGGGCCAATATGACTGTCTTAAGGGACGCCCAAGAAATTATGAATCTCTCTAGAGAGATCTGGTGCAATCTTGACATACTGTACTGTACTACTGTTCTCCAGATACATTCTAATCCAGCTGAAAATATTGGAATGAAATCCGAGCATTTTAAGTTTTTTAAGAGAACATGATGGTGGGCCCTGTCGAAGGCTTTCGAAAGATCTGTGTCAACACAGTCGACTTGTAAATGAATTTCAATATTGCAAAGACAATAATTAGTGAGGATAACTAAGTTGGTCGTAGTAGACCTCCCACTTATAAAACCATGTTGCTGATGACAAATATGTCTGCGCACTAGATATTTTTTCTGATCCAGACTTATGAATTGGAGCAATATCCAGCAATCGAGAAACTTCCACGACATTAACTATTGTCTTGAAAGGGTAGACTAGGCTATTTTTGCATGATTTGTGATAGTCCGCAACTGTTAAATTGTTTTACTTATTAAATTTTAACCAAATCACACGAAATGCTTGTTTCACGTTTCTTCTTTTACATCGAAATGTCATTGCCATTTTTCAATTTCCACATCTTAAGTTGGCCGTCCCCTTCGGGTTAGGGGAAAGAATATACCCGAGGTAGGCATGTCCGTCGTAAGAGGTGAGTAAAAATCCACCAATCGTAATGACGTATGCCCAAGCATTATCGGTAAATAAAAAACCTGCGGATTCGGCAGACCCGGTTGCGCAAGTGTTCGCCATGATTCTTGGTAAACTTGACGAGCAGTCCGCGATAAATAAAATAATTTTTGACAAAACTTAGTAAGCTTGAGCCTAAACCTGGTAAACAACACAGATCTATTCGCAATATATGAATATGTGGAAGGCATGATCAAAATATTAACATGGAATGCCAATGGAATGAACTGAAGATATACTTGCGTAGCACAAACGTTGAAGTGTGCTTGCTGTATGAAACCCACCTAACGAAGGAGTCCCAATTTAAAATAAAAGGCTTTTTTGTGTATCACGCTTTTCATCCCTCCGGAAGAGCCAGAGGGGGTCCTCCTTATTTATAAGAGACAGTATAGAGCACTTCATGAATACAATAACAGAAATTGACGCAATACAATCAGTGTCAATTAAAATAAAATACAAGACATCGTATCTGACCACAGCATCTTTTCGAGAACTTTGGAACTAGTTTCATCGTTGGTGGTGATTTTAACGCCAAACTCACCTTTTGGAGCTCGCGTAAAAGTTCAGTGAAAGGAAGACTGTTGTACAAACACGGTATGGAGCTCGGGGTCGACTTCCACTCTTCAGAAAACCGACATATTGGCCCGCCGATACGGTAAAAGTACCCGACTTAGTAGACTTTTTAATTACTAAAGGGGTACGCTACTACAAACTTCGTGGAAGTAGAAGAAGGTTTTGACCTCTCTTCCGACGATTGGCCTGTAATCTTGACTATAAGCAATAAATTAAGGAAAGTGGAAGGTGCGCCGAGGTTGGCAAATAACAAAACTGACTGGGAAGGTTTTAGACATGACTTTGAGGAAAATATTAGTCTAAATGGGTCTTTAAAAATAACTTTAGAGTTAGAACACGAACTTGAAAAGTTTATTAGTAATTAAAACAATGATGAGTGGGCAAAAAGTGATTAAGAAAAGGCGGATCTATTTGCCAAAGATTTGGTGGAAACATTTCAGTCCTTTGATGGACAAAAGGCTCTACTTAAACTCCTCTACTTAATTAACGCTTCCTTTAGGCTATTATATGTGCCAGACTCATGGAAGGTTGCAGAAGTGATAATCGTTCCAAAACCGGGCAAACCGTTGAAGAACAAAAAGTCGTACAAACCCATATCGCTTTTACCAATAATATCCAATATTTTTGAAAAACTCTTATTAAAACGCATTCAAAAATTTATCGAAGAGAAGCAACTAATACCTGACCATCAGTTCGGGTTTCGTGAGAAATACTCGACAATTGACCAGGTATACAGAATAACGAATGAAATTGAAGGGGCATTAGAGGAGAAAAAGATCTGCTAAGCCGCCCTACTTGAGCCGCCCTACTACAATATTTCATTTCGCTTTCAATTTTTTGAAGCAAATTAGTGTCACGATGGTCCGAATAAGACTGACTTCGTCTTGCCCATCTGACAGTCTGTCTTGTTCGGACTTGGTATGTGTGTGTGTGTGTGGTGATACCTACACACATGAATACTTATTCCAATATATCACAATGCTCCCCCTAATTCGCTTATGATGTATCAGAAATATTTATTGTAACATGACATGTAACAATGGTTTTCTATATTTATCCCGCAAACACTAAATTAAATTTATCCCGCTAATACTAAAATCAAATTAATAATTTTAACACAATTTATACCAATAAATTTAAACGTTTCTCAACAGCTGGAATATTCCTATCTAAGAAAAATCTATCAAACTACACGACCAGCTTAACACGAAGAACAAGACACTGTTGAATTAAAATACGTTATATTAATAAAAATTACATTACCATGCTTAGGAGAACGGTAAGACTGCCTACATTCTCATTATTATTTTTATTACTTTTGTTCATCTGAAAAAAAAACATTAAGAAGAACGGTCCTGTTTTTCATCATTTCGAGATCCAACAAAGGTTATGGGCGGTTTTGAAGGCCATCTTCAATGTATCAAATTGAAAAATTAGACAGAGCTAATTATAAGTCCTGGAAAATATAAATTAAAAGTGTTCTTATTCATTGATTTGTGCAGCCTTGTCGCTTTATTTCATTTCCCAAAAGTAATAAATTCATTTCGATTACAAAAATTAAGTGTAATTTACACCCCTATTCTGGCAAACCTCAGTGATCTGTTTTAAGTCACAACTACCTCACAAGAACATGGTGAGTCACAAATTGTGAGATTTTCGTATTCTGAGCAAAACCTCACAGCTTGTGAGCATCACAAGAACCGTCAAAATTGTTTGTGTCAAAATGTTGTCATGAGCACATGGAAAAATAGCAACAAAAGAACTGTCACACACAAGGAAAAAATAAACAGTTGTTGATTTTATTTTGGCGTTTAGCTCATCTGCGAATGCGGCCAAATAATTCTGCATCCTATTCAGTTCAGTTGGATCATTTTTGCCCAGAAGAAAATCAGGATTCATTTGCAAGAAATTCGTTTAATTGGACCATTATGCTCCAGGGATGTACGCTGATATTCAGTATTAATAAATACTTATACATATTTCATTAATATACACAATGTTACCTTGTTCGCTACGTTCTGACTTTATTTTGTAGATACGCTCAGTAAGAAAAAAAAGCGCGAATATAACAATTGTCAAAAAAACAATTTTTGACATGACAACGAATTCACCTCACCATGGTGACTATTCTTGTGTGTTTTCTTATGAGGTGTTCGCCAGAATACCAAATAGCTGAAACCTCACAAGGCAGGCATCATAATTTTCGCCTCACTGACATTCGTGCGTTGTGACCACATCACAACCAGAATAGGGGTGTTAGTTGAAATTCTCTAAGTAATAATTAAAATTAAAGTGAATCCAAAGTAAATACTGAATCGAAGCATTATACGTGTCCGCAAATTATCCGTTTCATTAAAGTGCTCTTTGGTAAACCACATTTTTTGTTTTTTGGTCTGACGTTAACACAAACAAAGCAGCTGATTTCTCAACTCGTGAACACGCAACATATAGCTGCCCATGTGAAAAACAATGATTTTCTAAATTCATCCCGCAAACACTAAGCGGTTGGCCTTGCCTTAACAAGTCGTTAATTGTCATTGTGAACGCAAGGAGAACCGGAAAATGCGATCGTTTGAAGTCAAAAGAAAGATCAGTCGGAATCATTGGTATTCGAGGAATACATACATTTTCACCTGCGTACTTTCCGTTAATAATGGTTGCCTCAATCAAATTCGGCATAAGTCTTTTCACCGCAAGTCGAGTACTGTTGCAAAGTCGCGGTGGATTCAAATCACGCAATATCATAACTGAACCAACTTTGAGTTGCAAGTTATGTGCTGGAAATCCTGGTAACTCCAGAGAGTTCAAAAACTCCGTTGGATAATTTATTACATCATCGGGATTTGTTATGGAATCAACGGATTAAGATAAATAGATAGATCTTTTATTTCCCATAATAGTGATGAGTATTGTTACCGCACATTTTACAGATTAGAGATATGATATTATAATATCTTTCTTCTATATTTTACATGTAATTATGCAAAATTATGTTTTTCACAATAATATGATTATACAATGGAGGAAAATACGAAAAAAACCCCCAATGTGAAAAAAAACAAAAAAAAAGTATATAAATAAGTGAACAATAGAATTTTAGTAAAGAAACAAGTTATGTAAAAAGCAAAATAAATAATAAATACATAAAGAAATAAGTAAAGAAAATAAATAAATATATAAATAAATAAATAAATAAATAAATAAATAAATAAATAAATAAATAAATAAAATAAATAAATAAATAAGCAAATAAATAAATATAACACAGTAACATTGAATAAACAATAGAGATTAAGTATCACTTAGAATATTAATAAGCGGGTTTTCAACAAAACTATAGCGTTCTTTGAATTTTAATTTCAATTTCTGTATCCTATCAGAAATCAATTCAACATTCGCTCTTTTGTGTATGTCCTTAGTTGAGTGATGCCAAGGCAAGATTAACATCATTTTAAGAAGTTTATTTTGAGATACTTGCAATTTTCTTATGTGATATTTCGCACTGTTACCCCATACTTGACATTCATATAGCATAATGGCTTGAAAAATCACCTTATAAATAATCATTTTATTTTCAAGTGAAAGTAACGATTTCCTATTTATAAATGGGTATAACATTTTTGTTGCTACCCCTACCTTTTTAATTGTTTTACTAATGTGATCATTAAAAGTTAGTTTCGTGTCTAGATTAATACCCAAGTAACGTACGGAGTTTTCCCAATTTATAGACAATCCCTTTAACTGCAATTGCCTTGTAGAAACAAAGCAGGGCTTTCTTTTTCGTGTAAAAAAGATAGCCTGCGTCTTTTCTTCATTCAACTTGATGTTCCATTTGCTGAAATATTTTTCCACAATTTTGATCACATTTGAGAGATTGCTCTATATATTGAGAGGTAATTCGTGTGAAGAAAATATGGCGGTATCATCTGCAAAAATCGCAGTGTGACAACTTGGCAATTTTGGGAAGTCTGATCCATAAATATTATATAAAATTGGAGCTAGAACTGAACCCTGTGGAACACAAGAATTGAAAAAAATTAGGTCAGAAACACCACTGTTCACTCGGACTACGAAACGACGACGAGTTAAGAAACTTTGGACAATTTTACATATATAAGGAGGAAACCGGAGGTGTATCAATTTATACAAAAGTCCGTCGTGCCAGACAGTATCAAATGCTTTCTCTATGTCAAGTAGAACCATTCCAGTTGATTTGCCTATAGCACGGTTTGACTTTATGTGATTGCAGATTCTTAATAGTTGATGGGTGAAGCTGTAGTGTGCCCTAAATCCACTTTTACCTGTTATAAAAACTGAGTTGGTGTTATATTGTTATATTGTTTTCAGAAATATGTTTTAAAATCACTTCCTTAAGAACTTTCTCAAAAAGTTTGCTAAGGTTACTAAGCAAACTTATTGGCCTGTAGCTTTCAGGATTTTCAGGAGGCTTGCCTCCTTTTGGTATAGGAATAACTTTGGCTAATTTCCAGGAGTCAGGAAAATATTCCATTTTGAGACACGCATTTATAAGAAATGTTAAAAACTTTATTCCACTTTTGGGCAGCTGCTTGATATAGATGTTTCTAATCAGATCAAGCCCTCCCTTTTTGCGAACATTTAAGTTGTTGACAAAAAATGCAATGTCGTCTTCTGACACATAAACAGCAGAAGGGATTTGCTGAGAGCTGTTCTCGAAATAATTCTGAATAGTGCTCTGCACTGTGTCGCGTGTGCCTTGGTCACTTAGACCACTAGCCACGACGTGGTTATTTGAAATTGATTGTGCAAGAGCATTTGCTTTTTCAGAATCCGTAAAGAACACGTTAGAAGAAGATTTGAGAACTGGCAACAACTTGCTCCTATTTCTAATAACTTTGACTATATTCCAAAACGGCTTATCATTTTTTTCGAGCATTTTAAGTTTGGAGTTCCAATTCTTGTTGCGAAATTCAAAATTGTGCTTGCTAATTAAGTTGTTGAGATACTGTAGTTGACATTTCAAAAATGGCTGACGGTATCTCGTCCAATCTCTTCTGCACTTATTTCTTAGTCTGAAGAGTGCCAAAATATGATGAGGAAGTTTTGGAGAAAAAGTTTATTTTGGAACTTTCGGGACAGAGTTTTCAACCGCGCTTAAAATGTTTGAACAGAATTCATTTAGTGCAGTATCCACATCACTTATATTGGAAATACTTTCCAAATCCATTGGTGAGTTTCTGAATTTTGCATTGATTTTACTTCTAAAACGAGTCCAATTGGTATTTTTAAGGTCTTGAAAATACTCCGTTTTCCTCTCCCCAGACCATAGAAGTTGACAAAGAACAGGATTGTGGTCGGAACTGAGGTCGTTTACTGAAACAGGTTGGGTTATATTACTGCTAGAAACATTGGTAACGAAAATATCGATTGTAGACGGACTATAACGAGAATTTGATGGTACATAAGTTAGGGTGGACGGATACAAAACAGAAAAGGGTTGAGTAATAGAGAGCTCATGGAGGATAGTTCCCCAAGCATTTGCTCTTTGACAGGCCCAAGCCCTGTGCCTACAATTTAGGTCGCCGCCAAAAAGCAGGTTATTGCCTTGATTAAACAATTTAATGAAGTCATTTTTAAGGACGGTTTTTGTTGCAGCTCCTCCATTTCCTCCGGGGAAATAAACACAAAAAATGCTTATAGAATTTTGATTTCTCAGTTTAATGTCAATACCTACATTTTCTACCAACTCAGTTTTTATAACAGGTAAAAGTGAATGTTGAATTGATCTTTTTACAAGGATGGCGACACCTCCACCTCCTCTTCCGATTCTGTCATTTCTATAGCATAAGAGCAACATGAATGTCGTTATTATTTAAGAAATTAAAGAACTCTGTGGTTTAACATGCTACAACATGCTTATGTTTCTTTCTATCATATTAATTAACATTTGAATACAGAAATTTTGTAGCTAACTGTGCGATAACATTGAATTGTTAAATTTTAGATTTACAAACAGATAGTTAAGTGACCATTTCCATGGCAAGAGAGTTTAATTCCTCCGGCGAAAACAATGCGCCGGTGTTGCAGCCAGTTGTGTTTCCGGGAGTATCGTCAGCGATGTTGCTGGGCTTACTGCTGAATTGCACAGGAGGATTTTGTGTAGAGTTATTCAGCCATGCACTTGTTGTTGGTGGTGTAGAAATAAAAGCACACTGTGCATTACTGACGGTCTGCTGACGTCGTCGATGTGTGTCTCGGAGAGAGAAGCGATCGATCGATATCGGTCTTGGAGTATGACCAGAAACATGCGATGCCTGGTGAGCGGCCGATTTGCTCTTCACTGTCTTTTTTTCCCATCAACAGCATATATTCTGCTCTACTCTCACATGAGGGATCAGTGGATCCGTGGGGTTTTCCACAATTTGCACATTTGTGAGCGAGAGTGTTATTACATTCAGCAGCTTTATGTGAGCAGATCGAACAATAGATCTTAACGTGACAGATCCTCTCTCCATGGCCAAACATCTGGCAGTTGTGGCATTGCGTGAGCTTACCTTTGAGCTTTCGTTGATAATTCCATTTGACTTGGGTATGGAAAATAGAGCGATGTTTTTTGTTCAGATCGCTTAATTTAACAGATCCATTTTCAAGAGAAATGACGTAAATGGTGTCACTGTATTGTTCGAATTTCTTAACAACTTTTTTCACTTCAATACACTTTATTTCAAGTTTAATAAGTTCTGTTTTTAAATATTCTGTATTTATTTCATCCATGCCAAGCAGAACGACCTTAAAAGCTTTAGCACTTTTTAAATCGTGCGAGAAAAATTGACAGTCTCGTGCTTTTAAACAGCTGACCACCGAATTGTATGCTTCAAGAGATTCACATATAATTTTTATCCCGATTGACATTTTTTTCACGGAATAATCGCTAATTTTCAAAAGTGTTCATAAGTGAATGCACAAAATCACACGACTTTTGAAGCAATTTTATAGGCGGAACATACACTTTTTTCATAGGTTCAGATACGATTTCATCTTCCATATCATCATTTTCGCGTGTTTGAAGAGGGCCATAGAAATTTATTCGGTTTGGACTAATTTCTTTTTTCCGAGCACTGTTCCTCATGTCTCTAGTTTTTTTATTCAAGGGCAAGGAATTATCCTTGATTTCCGAAGATCTTCCGCGTTTCGAAATTTTGGTAAATTTATGATATTCACTAGAACGAAAGTCAGATGCAGATGACATACACAGGCTAAAGCTCCGTGACGACTGTGTATGTCACCAGATCGCTAGCGATTTTTGATTGAATGGTGAAATTCAGTGCGTGTACATCATTATTATTTACGGCGAGAATTGCTCCTTGACTTAACCAAGCATAATTATGATAATTCTCACTAATGTTTGGAAAAACATTTTCAATAAGAGCTTAAGTTGAACTCCCATATTAGTGGTAAGCGATAATGCTTTTACGTTTTTCCACAAAGGTGATGCCTTCAGGCAAGCATTCAATTCATCTGCTGGCGTTCCACGGGGAATTACTGGCAACGTCTACCTGAAATCGCCTGCCAAGTTCCATAATATCGCACGTACGTCATAACGTCTTGAGCGTATTCGTGCATGTGGCGTGGGCTTCCGATGTAAGATGATGGGAGAATCGTCAGGCGTCCAAAATTCTGAACATTACCATCTGAATGAATAGCATCACGCAAGTGTTTATTGTCCTCAGATCGTAGCCTTGCCTGGTTGAATCGGATGAACGCTAAACGTTCGGTCTCGACTTTGACATAGATGTCGACAGCGAATTGCTGGAATAGCCGACGGCACTTCAGAATGACATTCTCTTCATGTGTACGAATCATCATACGATACGCATAGTAATTCATTGCGCTTAGATTTTTGTTCGTTGATACGCCTTAAAATGCAAAATTAAATGGATTGTTAATGGAAACCAATAATAGCAATAATTAGTGTGTGAATATTGTACCTGGAATTGGATCGACCATCTTCAACGTGATGTCGTATCCGTCTTGCCCTTGCCAATAAATGATTGGATATTGTAACGCATCGTACAAACGATGCTACGTACAAAAGAAGGATCGGCAACAATAATTGCAGTAGCATCATCAACGGTGGGGGCATTGAATCCTCGCACATGTTCACCTGTTGGTGTACGATCCGCTCTTATGACAAATTTGTGCGTATCCGATGGCATTCGTTCCAATGCTGTTTTGAACATATAAACCACAGCGTTATTAGTGCGAAAAAATGCTTGCAACTGTGCAATAACTCGTCTCTTCAACTGTTGTGTTCCCTGTATATTGCACCGCACATTAAGGTGATCCTCCATCGACGAAACGAAATATATTTGCAGAAATTGCTGCGGTTCATCTGGTCTTGGCAACATTGAAAAATGCAAATGATATATTTGTCCTTGTATCTGTAATTGCAAACAATCATTTGTTGTAGAATACGGTGTGACTTCTGATCGTGTGATGGTGTAGTGTGAGGTGTATGTGTAGATGTTATGTGTTGCAATTGATTGTGTTGGTGTGATTGATTGGTGTGAGTGATTGGTTGTGTGTGTTGTATCTTTTACCTTGCAAGTCGGCATGAACCGCCTTCTCGAATTATATTAGCTCCAAAGGAAGTCATGCGAAAGCAGTTATTGTATTCAAGGATGCGTTGAAGAAAATGGTTGGAATCGTGATCAATTCCATCGTACAATGGTTTCAGTGGGTGTGGTGGTGTAAGTAATGGACCCAGTTTGACTTTTCCACTTGCGCAGCACAATCCAGCCGTCCCTCTTTTGAACTTTAACGCATTGCAATATCGGTATACAGTCGTCATTGGTCCAATATCTAAGTTGTCATCATCACTGTAGTTCGCATTGGGATCATATTGGAATGCCAAGCGATTGTATGATGCCAATGATCTTCGTGTGCTCAGGCGTTGTTGCAATCGGGCATTTTCTCTTATGATATTTTGTCTTTCTTCGCTTAAGTTCTGTGAATACACTTGTTGCTGGCTTGCGTGTCTTGTGCGGCGGCCGATGTTCGCACGTCGTCCTCTAGGCACTTTGGACTATGGACAGACTGGTGAATTTAACTTCAAATGCACGATCCACATTATTTTCACAGTTCAACTTACGACCTTAAGAACAAATGCCTGCTGTTGAAATTGAATACAAATTTGCACTATACGCGTGATTGATTTGATGGTTTTGAAGCGTAACTAGCGACACCTGGTGGTCCCAGTAGACCTCCAACCCGACCGACTCAGCTGGGGTGGGTCCCAACCAGTCAACTCAAAAACCGAATCAAACTTCCCGAAGGAAGTGGGCGTCACGTCGTCTTTCTCGGGGACGACGAAACCCAAAGCTATATATACGTATTGATATATATATATATATATATATCCAAATCTAAAACAATCTTTCATAAAATTTGGGGAACAACCGAGATTCCGACGTTCGACCCACACGTTAATTCGCTTGCATTAACTTTTACCCAGCTATTGCTTGGGCTCGGTGGCCAACTGTCCTTCCACACACACAACAAAGGGAACGACACGCCATAAAGGGATAGCGGGTACCGGGCAACCCCGAATACCTCACCAAGAACCGCGAGGTACAGTACCGGTACCGAAGCTACGGGCCACCAAAATTTCGCGAAGCGACCTTTGTGTCGCCAACCGATTGTGGTTCTCGACCACGAACTGCACTGTACAACCGAACGAAACGGGACCTTACGCGATAGAATTTCCCCTTTTTCTGGTTACTTGATATATATATATTTGATTGGGGCTCCCAAGGAGTCTCCCCAATCACCACTTTCACCAAAAATTATATAAAAGTTCTTGTTCGATTTTGGATATATGTATTTACCCAAGAATCCTGATACTGAATCCTGATCCACACATATACACATTGTTTCCTTTGTTCACGTTTTTTTTCCACCGTCTCGTCTTCTGCCCCGTTGTCTCGTCCTCCGTCGTCCTCGTCTTTGCCTTCTTTTCCTTCATTTTGTAGGTTTTCTTCGTGGTTCCTTTTTTTTTCTTCAGCCTACTTGCCGATATCTCGGTGTAAATTAATTTTTCCTTTTTCTTCTTTTCTTCAAAAACTCGCTCAGTAAACTAGTAGGACGTGGTGTCTCTTAGGCGGGTAGGCTAAGAATGATCGACTCACCATTTATTTCATCATTTCAGTATCGTCGTTATTACATGTACGGTGATTGGCTCTTTTCATGCTTCCCCGCCCGCATACATTCATCAACACCCTGCGATCGCGACATCTACCCGCTGACCTATCTTTCGTGGTGCAAGTCAGATGTTCCGCTGCTTGGCTACCAGTGCAAAGGGAATCACATCCAGAGCACTGGCGGCCTCCTTCGGTGCCTCACTCTCTTTTTTTTTTTTTTTTTTTTTAATTTCATTTTTATTTTATTCCTCAGGACAACTTATACTAGACAAAAATGACATAAAAATCTATCTTAATATCTAACAATTCATGTACTTAATTCTATCTTAGTGACCCTTCGCGGTTACTCTAAAATATTCTAATCTTACTTACTATTTGCCTTTCGGCATCTAAAGTATTGTTTTTTTTTTGTCCTTAGGACAGACTTTATTGTTTAGGGCTTACTGGCCAAGAAAACTAAGAAAAACTTGGCGCTCTTTACATTGTTATTATTATTACCTAACCTAAATCTAAATCTAAAAACCCTAATACCTATTAAAAAACACTTAATCAAACTTAATCCATGTCCGTAATACTACGGACGTGTACTCACGGGCGTGTATGTTATGTATATGCGTAACATATATAATCCACGTGGCCTTGTGCACCCTTTTTTTTTTTTTAATTTTTTTTTTATTTTTTTTCAAAAATAAAAAAATACGCGTAAACTGGAAGAAGTTCGGTCAACTATGACTATGAACTTCTTCCAGCTTACGCGCGTATCCCTTGAGGCCATGGCCAGCGGGGTACGGAAAAGGACAGTCTCACACTTCTGGAAGTTGATACGCAGCTTCCAGTCATCGCAATATGTCAAAGTATTGTCAAAGTCACGTTGCAACAAGGTATTAATGACTTCTACCTTCGGGCCTGATCTGTACGCCACTAAGTCATCGGCGTACGCGATTAGGTGCGGCATAGACCTTAGAAGATCTGCAGTGAAAATAGCAAACAATATCGGGGAACCAACAGCCCCCTGCTGTAGACCATTATTGATATTAAAAACTGTTGTAGAAGTTACGCCGCCACTTTTTACGACGAACTTTCTACCTGTTATCATGTCATATATCATGTATAGCAATGTTTTATGTAAGCCAAGCCTGACGAGCTTAAGGAAAAGGCCCTCTATCCAAACGGTGTCGAACGCCTTCTCTAAGTCGATCAGGCAGGCACCCGTACATTGTTTCTTATTTTTATTCCATTGAATGTCGGATACCAGCTTCGACGCGGCATGTGTAGTGTCATGCCCCGCCCTAAATCCAAACTGGTTGTCCGGTATAATATTGTTGTCCTCGACACACGTTTTTAGGGGTCGAATAACAATCTCTTCGAAGATCTTGCTGAGGCAAGGAAGAAGACTTATCGATCGGAGGTTTGACGGGATGCTTTTGTCTTTGTCCCGTTTAGGGATTGGTGCACCACGGCTATCTTCCAACGTTCCGGGTAATATGCATTACTGAGCGTGTTGTTGAACAGTGTAGTGTAAATTTCGACTGCCGCCGGAGGGAGATGACTAAGCACGATGTTCGGGATACCATCCATCCCAGCTGATTTCTTGTTCTTCATATATTTAAGGATCCCCTGGAGATCTTCTTGGGAAATCACTATCTGGTTTCAATCATTGGCTACGGCATTGTTTGCCATATTTTCGTCATTGAATCTGGAAAAACCGTGATTCTCCGAACGCCATTGACTTATCTCGTTACGGAGATAGAAGTGGTTTAACCGGGCTCTGTTCTCCAGATCGTGGTTCGGACTACGAACCTCGTTGACCGTATACACTCTCTGGAAAACAGAACCAATTGTTTTAACCTTCTCCTGGGGATCTTCGACCATGAAAAAGTCGTTGTCTAGCATGGCCTTATCTGGATCAACATTGATTGAGGTCAGTAGTTGTTCGTTGTCAGTTGTTCTGGGAAGTCTAACGATCTGAATGTCATGTTGATCTTTCCTTCTGAATATTTTATTTACTTGCGGGAACATACCCGGGTTGCTGGACCGTACAGCCCGGATTTTATTGCCCCAGTGCAAGCTTATAGCTAAATTGTAATTGATTTTTATTAGTTGTTGGAGGTTTTTGATCTCTGACTTCAGGGATCTGACTTCCAGACTTCTTGGATCTGTAAACCGTCTGTGCAAGAGTTTAAGTCTTGACAGCAGTCTACTTTTTTGCACGTGGAGTGCATCGATGGTGGCATTCCGATAAACATCAGAGTCATCGGAGTGCACTACCTTCGAATTGTCTTGTCCATTGTTCGTATTATGGCATCGTCCATTCGTCTGAGGTACCCGTCAACCTCTTTATTTGTAAGGTTTCTGTTCGTTGGTGGATTGATCGCACTCGCCTTAAGCTTTCTAGAACGACGGACAACGAACAAATACTGACTACAGCAGGTATTGATCCAGATAATGCCGTACTCGACGATAACTTCTTTGTGGTCGAAGATCCGCAAGAAAAAATGGAGGTACTAGGCGCGGTCTTCCAAGAAGTGTACAAGGTGAATGAGAGCGTTCGCCCGAACAACGACTTGGATAACTGCGTACTGGCTAGCAACTCTCAACTTCGAGAAGACATGCAACAATGGCGATCTGAGAACAGCAGATAATGCCATCGCCGACGAAGGGGTTCAACCCCCGTTCATATCGAAGACAGAACTCCAAGCGGTCTTCGAATCATTAAAGAAGAAAAAGTCTGTTGGAATCGACGGGATCTCCAACATTGTGCTAAGACACTTCCCCTGGAAGTGGTTAACATGTACACAATTCTGTTTAACAATGCTTTGAATAATGCACATTATCCAGAGCATTGGGAAAACTGCGATTGTGCAACCCATATCCAAGAGAGGAAAAGTTTCTTCGAATCCTTGCAACCTCCGGTCAATAAGTCTCCTTCCGAATATCAGCAAGGTAATCGAGAAGGTGATCAATAGAACTCTGATCAACTGGACTAAGGACAAAAAATATAATTCCGGATAACCAATTCGGTTTCAAAGCGGGCATGACACTATTCATGCTGCGTCGAAACTGGTGTCGGATATCCAATGGAACAAGAGCCAGAAACAATGTACGGGTGCCTGCTGGATTGACCTGGAGAAGGCCTTTGACACCGTATGGTTACAAGGTCTTTTTTACAAGCTCAATCGGCTAGGCATAAGCAAACCACTGCTGTACCTACTGTGTAACATGCTTACCGGTAGACGGTTCGCAGTCAAGAATGGCAACGTGACCTCCACAGGTATATTTGAGGTAAAAAATGGTCTCCAACAGGGTGCCGTTAATTCGCCGATCCTGTTCCACATTTACTTGAGCGATCTGTTAAGTTCTCTTCCTCATGCAATTGCGTACGCCGATGACTTAATCGTGTACAGATCAGGCAAAAAGATCGAGGAAATCACTAGCCTCACGCAGGGTGACTTCGATTCATTCATGAGAAGTTGCGATGACTGGAAGTTGAGTATCAACTTCCAGAAGTCGGAAACCATTCTGTTCAGGACGCCGTTGTATAAGGCCTCTACGGACACGAAAAAGAATTGGCGAAAGTTCTCAATCGTTGGACGACACGGGGAACCACTGGCGCAAAGGACTGTAGTCAGATACCTCGGGATC
>OZ035873.1:60400701-60634484 GCA_964034865.1 Eristalis intricaria | reverse complement strand
AACCGCGTGCTAGCTACAGAGGGATTACGTCCCGTGACAAAGTCCACCAGCCTGAGTCCGTTATCGGATGTAGTGTCGTGCAGGCTGTATTTCCCGATGACTATGGCAAAGATGTCTTCCTTACCCAGCTATGCATTGAAATCTCCTAGAACGATCTTGGTGTCGAAGCTGGGGCACTGATCGTAGGTCCTTTCTAGAAGATCATAGAAGTCATCCTTGCTGTTGTCATCTTTGTCCTCTGTCGGGGCGTGGGCGCAAATCAGGCTGATGTTCCCGAATTTAGCCTTGATGCGGATTGTTATGAGGCGTTCGCTTTTACAGACAAAGCTTAAGACTTTTTGCCTAATTCTGCCTCGATCAACAAATCCACATCCACATCCAAATAAGCGCCTCTCCCAGTTGCAATCACCGTAGTAGATGTCCCAGTTTCTCATCCTCTTCTTGCCCGGCCCATTCCACCGCGCTTCCTGGATTGCGGTGATGTCTGCTTTGTAGCAGTCCAGGGCCTCCGCGAGTTCTTCGGCTGCACGTGGTCTGTTAAGGGACCTAACATTCCACGTGCAGAACCGAAAATCCGTCCGTATCCGAGGCAGTTGGTTGTCTCTGAACCATAATATTTTTCCGTGGTGAGGGAGTTAACCCCACGCACAACCCCCAACTGGGAGGCCAGGCCCTATTCTTTAAACCTCGGGCGGAGGGTCCGGGCTTTTCCGGAGTCGGTAACCTCGCTGAGGCTGTGAGCGCCGCCGTTATCCCTAAAACTATAGGGATCTTCCGCCGCCATCTCAATTCCAAGGCCCCGACCTGGCCTTGAAAGAAACCTTCTAGACCTGTGCTCCGAAAATGTCGAGGTAGCTCTAGAAGGACTGCGCACCAGGTAACTCCGTCTGACTGCAGTTTCGGATGCCGCCGTTGGCCAGACTTTATTTATTATTTATTATTTATTATTTATTATTTATTATTTATTATTTATTATTTATTATTTATTATTTATTATTTATTATTTATTATTTATTATTTATTATTTATTATTTATTATTTATTATTTATTATTTATTATTTATTATTTATTATTTATTATTTATTATTTATTATTTATTATTTATTATTTATTATTTATTATTTATTATTTATTATTTATTATTTATTATTTATTATTTATTATTTATTATTTATTATTTATTATTTATTATTTATTATTTATTATTTATTATTTATTATTTATTATTTATTATTTATTATTTATTATTTATTATTTATTATTTATTATTTATTATTTATTATTTATTATTTATTATTTATTATTTATTATTTATTATTTATTATTTATTATTTATTATTTATTATTTATTATTTATTATTTATTATTTATTATTTATTATTTATTATTTATTATTTATTATTTATTATTTATTATTTATTATTTATTATTTATTATTTATTATTTATTATTTATTATTTATTATTTATTATTTATTATTTATTATTTATTATTTATTATTTATTATTTATTATTTATTATTTATTATTTATTATTTATTATTTATTATTTATTATTTATTATTTATTATTTATTATTTATTATTTATTATTTATTATTTATTATTTATTATTTATTATTTATTATTTATTATTTATTATTTATTATTTATTATTTATTATTTATTATTTATTATTTATTATTTATTATTTATTATTTATTATTTATTATTTATTATTTATTATTTATTATTTATTATTTATTATTTATTATTTATTATTTATTATTTATTATTTATTATTTATTATTTATTATTTATTATTTATTATTTATTATTTATTATTTATTATTTATTATTTATTATTTATTATTTATTATTTATTATTTATTATTTATTATTTATT
The DNA here is from genome assembly GCA_964034865.1 of Eristalis intricaria. Lineage (NCBI taxonomy): Eukaryota > Metazoa > Arthropoda > Insecta > Diptera > Syrphidae > Eristalis > Eristalis intricaria. The sequence continues at coordinate 60,632,600 of OZ035873.1, read as the reverse complement.
ATTTATTATTTATTATTTATTATTTATTATTTATTATTTATTATTTATTATTTATTATTTATTATTTATTATTTATTATTTATTATTTATTATTTATTATTTATTATTTATTATTTATTATTTATTATTTATTATTTATTATTTATTATTTATTATTTATTATTTATTATTTATTATTTATTATTTATTATTTATTATTTATTATTTATTATTTATTATTTATTATTTATTATTTATTATTTATTATTTATTATTTATTATTTATTATTTATTATTTATTATTTATTATTTATTATTTATTATTTATTATTTATTATTTATTATTTATTATTTATTATTTATTATTTATTATTTATTATTTATTATTTATTATTTATTATTTATTATTTATTATTTATTATTTATTATTTATTATTTATTATTTATTATTTATTATTTATTATTTATTATTTATTATTTATTATTTATTATTTATTATTTATTATTTATTATTTATTATTTATTATTTATTATTTATTATTTATTATTTATTATTTATTATTTATTATTTATTATTTATTATTTATTATTTATTATTTATTATTTATTATTTATTATTTATTATTTATTATTTATTATTTATTATTTATTATTTATTATTTATTATTTATTATTTATTATTTATTATTTATTATTTATTATTTATTATTTATTATTTATTATTTATTATTTATTATATATATATTTATTATATTTATTATTTATTTATTATTTATTATTTATTATTTATTATTTATTATTTATTATTTATTATTTATTATTTATTATTTATTATTTATTATTTATTATTTATTATTATTATTTATTATTTATTATTTATTATTTATTATTTATTATTTATTATTTTTATTTATTATTTATTATTTATTATTTATTATTTATTATTTATTATTTATTATTTATTATTTATTATTTATTATTTATATTTATTATTTATTATTTATTATTATTATTTATTATTTATTATTATTATTTATTATTTATTATTTATTATTTATTATTTATTATTTATTATTTATTATTTATTATTTATTATTTATTATTTATTATTTATTATTTATTATTTATTATTTATATTATTATTTATTATTTTATTTATTATTTATTATTTATTATTTATTATTTATTATTTATTATTTATTATTTATTATTTATTATTTATTATTTATTATTTATTATTTATTATTTATTATTTATTATTTATTATTTATTATTTATTATTTATTATTTATTATTTATTATTTATTATTTATTATTTATTATTTATTATTTATTATTTATTATTTATTATTTATTATTTATTATTTATTATTTATTATTTATTATTTATTATTTATTATTTATTATTTATTATTTATTATTTATTATTTATTATTTATTATTTATTATTTATTATTTATTATTTATTATTTATTATTTATTATTTATTATTTATTATTTATTATTATTATTTATTATTTATTATTTATTATTTATTATTTATTATTTATTATTTATTATTTATTATTTATTATTTATTATTTATTATTATATTTATTATTTATTATTTATTATTTATTATTTATTATTTATTATTTATTATTTATTATTTATTATTTATTATTTATTATTTATTATTTATTATTTATTATTTATTATTTATTATTTATTATTTATTATTTATTATTTATTATTTATTATTTATTATTTATTATTTATTATTTATTATTTATTATTTATTATTTATTATTTATTATTATTATTTATTATTTATTTATTATTTATTATTTATTATTTATTATTTATTATTTATTATTTATTATTTATTATTTATTATTTATTATTTATTATTATTTATTATTTATTATTTATTATTTATTATTTATTATTTATTATTTATTATTTATTATTTATTATTTATTATTTATTATTTATTATTTATTATTTATTATTTATTATTTATTATTATTATTTATTATTTATTATTTATTATTTATTATTTATTATTTATTATTTATTATTTATTATTTATTATTTATTATTTATTATTTATTATTTATTATTTATTATTTATTATTTATTATTTATTATTTATTATTTATTATTTATTATTTATTATTTATTATATCTTGTTTATTATATCTTGTTTATTATTAATTTTGTACTTTTTACTCATCTGTGATATTTTGCCTTTTGTACACCTCTATACGCACATGTGCATACATATTTTTTTGTTTTTTTCCCCCTTAAATGGAGGTTTTTTTAATAGTTTTCCTCCAATTGTACTTTAACTACAACTACAACTTACAAAACCATTGTATTCTCAGTAGTAAGGTTTTATGTAACTATATCTCTGTGCAAGCTAGAGCAAATTAAACCATTATTGTTAAAACACTGTTATACTATTCAAGATATATAAATAAATAAATAAAAACTCTTAATAGTTTGTATACTTTTTGATCCAGGAAGAGATAATTTAGCTGCTGTAGTCAGTATTTGTTCGTTGTCCGTCGTTCTGAGGAGCTTAAGACACGGAAGATCGGTATATTTACTTCGAAAGAATTTATTAATTTGCGGGATCATTCTCGGATTGTTAGATCTTACAGCCCGAATCTTATCATTTCAATACGAATTAACAGAAAACCTGTAATTCTGGACAGTTAAGGTTTGAATATTTTTGATCAGCGCTTTCAGTGTCCTGACTTCCTCGTCTCGTCCATCCGTATACCGCCTGTACAAGGTTTTTAATCTTGACAGAAGTCTACTTTTTCGTTGGTGGAATGCGTCGAATGTCGCATTGCGGTACAAGTTTTCGTTGTTTGTCCGTGTATACCGTGGTATAGTAATGTCCTTCGTTTGTTTAATTGTCTCGTCTAATTGAATTGGTATATGGAGCGCATTCGAAGAGAGTCTTATTGTAATTGTAAGGGTACGTGTGAACAAACTCTCCTAACACCTCAATATCGTTGTGGATCGTGATTTCGGCACTGAGTCCGCAATGGTCAATGACATACACGAAGGTATTCAAACAGTTTACCGTTTGTGAGTTTGTGTCAGCTGCAGTCTTGCGTCTATTAACAGTAGATCCAGAGCCGCTCCTGGGATAGGATGAGATCTCAGTTGCTTTCAAATCGAGTCTATACTCGACACTGTGTAAGAAAAACCAGCTGTAAGGCTGGTTCCCTCTATTGTTGGAAATTGTGTTTCCCCAATATCCATGTCGGGCATTAAAGTCCCCGGCCAGAATAAAGTTGTCTTCCTCCGAGTCCAGCCTCAGACATCGAAAGACTGAATCAAGCTCTGATGTCACTGTTCCGGAATGAGGAGAGCCGGAGGAGTAGACCGACACCGCACACAACTTCTTTCCACTACGTAGAGAGATGCATACGATGCAGGCCTCTAACCCCTGAAACCTACGTACCTCACTGCTATATACTACCTTGTGTTCAATGTTATTTTTTATGGGAATTGCAACACCGCCTCCATCACTGGGATTGGGCCGGTCTCTTCTAATAACATTTTAATTATAGTATGCCTCTCCGAGTAAGCTTTGTTTCGCTTATCAGCACCAGCGCTGGGCTTTGGTCAGTCAAAAGTGTATAGAGCTCGCTTTTTCGAGGAATCCCTATCAATGAATTTGCATTCACTGCAAGGATCTTGTAGTCACCTACAAGATTCTCGTTCGTCTGCGCAGCCATTTAAACGGTTGACGTAGTTGGCTCTGCAGGAGCGCCACGATTTGGTCTACCCGCTCTTCTAACCGATCCATACGCCTTTCAATGGACACCATTTGGCCGAAGGTCATTTGAGGACTTACGGGTATGGCTGCCCCGAGTGGATTTTTCACAGTTCGTTTCACAGTTTTCTGTTTCTGCTGTTGGTTTACTGTCTGCTGCCGCTGTTGAGTTGATAGTCGCAGTTGTTGCTGGGTTGATGGCAACTGTTGCAACTTTGATTCTGGCACTTTATTATTTTTTGGTTGTTGTTACTGTGGCGTGGCTGGGCGCTTTTGCTGTTGAGTTGTAGACTGCTGCTGCCGTTGTGTTGCAGGCTGCTGCTGTGCTTCTGGTCGCTGTTGTTGTTTCGCTGGCTGCAGCTTTTGTTGTTGCTCAGGCTTAATGACAATCTTCTAAGGAACTTGTAGTTGCTGCTTGTGTTGTTGTTGGGCCTTTTCACGTTGGTCCAACCTTCTCTTCTCGAGATTACTAGCTTTCAGCTCTCTGATCTCATGCAGGAGTCGCTGAATTTTCTCCTGCATGTCATCTATCATGTTCTTGAGCCGATGAACCCGCTCTACTTCGTCGTCTGTATCTGTGTCCAGCGAGTCAAAGCTGTTGCTGCTTATGCGAACAGGCCTTCCCCTCCGTCGGACAAGTATTATACTGCCTCCTCCTAAGACTCGGTAGCTGTACCAGACTACGCCGCTCCACCCCGCTCCTTCCCCTGCAGCTCAGACGGCGACGCATTTTTGTTGCGGCGTCTCCCGCTTTTGGGAGTCGTCTTTTTCCTCCTTCTCTTGACCGGGCCTTCTGTAGGCACTGTTGGCTGGTGGCCTGATTCTGCCACAGGTTCATTGTCCGCTTCCTAGAGCGCGAACCGTTCGCTGTGTTCCATACTTCTGCACTCACTTATCTAAACGATTTTAGTGCATCGAGTGAGAAAAAACTTTTTTTTTTTTGGTTTTGTCCCCAGTAGGGATCGAACCGAACACCTATAGAGCCGAAAGCACTGACTCTTTTTTTACTTTAAAACTCATCTTTATTTTTTAATTCATGATACTTAAAACCAGACAAAAATGATTATATATATGTTAATATCTAAACAATTCATATTCTTAAAATCAGGTGCTCTAAAATAATCTAAACTTACTAATTTTTTTTGCAGTCCATATGGACAATCTTTATTGTTTTTGCTTACTGGTCAAGAAAACTTAGGAAAAACTTGGCGCTATAAACATTTTTTGTTTAAATTTTCTTAAAACTTACTAAATCGTTCATGTTTTAAGAGCATTTTGTGTGAGCAATTGTGTGTGTGCATTGAATATTTTAATGCGAGTAATTCTACTTTGTCAAACATTTATATTTTTATCGCATACATTACCCCAGGCTCTAATAATGCAATTTATCAAGCTCATATAACTAATATTAAAAATATTGTCGATCATCTACCTGAGAATTCTTATACTATTGTGCTTGGTGATTTTAATTTACCTGACTTAAAATAGATTTTTTCTGAAGAAGACAAATATATGTTTGCTTATAATGTTACTGAAAATTTCGAATTTGAAGTCATCGACTCAATGAATGCTATGTACTTTAGGCAGGCTAATACAATTCGTAATTCAATGGAAAGAATTTTAGATTTAATTTTTGTTGATGAAGAACTAGAGGCTGTTGTCTTGGATGTTGATCATCCTTTACTGAATAATAGTATGTATCATAAAGCACTGCAAGTTTCATTTAATATGATTTTTTTTAGTTCATTTGATTCTGGTCCTTCCGAAGATAAGCCTAAGTTGGATTTCATAAAAGCTGATTACAATTTATTAAATAATTATTTCCTTTCAGTCGACTGGGATAAAACTTTTGACTTCCCAAGTTTAAACGTAGTTTATACTAAGTTTCGAAACATATTAGAAGATGTCATATCCAGGTCTGTTCCTATTAAGATATCTGCTAATTCGAAAAAACCCATCTGGTTCAATCGTAGCTTATGCAGACTCAAAAATGCTTTAAACGAGATATGTAAGAGATCTGCTAAAGGTAATTCACTGCGTGGCGTATTGTGTCGAATGCGGAAAGAATATGAATTCCTGAAGAGATTTGTTTACAGGCAATACATATTTTCTCTTGAGCCAAGGATCAAACAAAACTCAAAAACTTTCTAGACGTTTATTAATACTAAACGAAATTCTGTTGGAATTCCATCGAATATGTCCTACTACAATGTATCTACTGATGACCGTAGGGTTATATGCGATATGTTTGCATCACATTTCCAGTCAAACTTAGGCATAGGTTGCAGGTCAGAACTTCGAGCAAATACAATCACAGATATAGGGCGATAAGAATTGACGAATAATGATATTATTTCTGAGCTGTCCTCACTGGATTCTAGTGCAAGCCTAGCGACTGATAATCTTCCCCTGCTTTTCTAAAAAATGTGTAAGGACGGATTAGTCAAGCCCCTGACTATAATTTTTAATATGCACTGGCTCACGGCGAATTTTTTTATTGCTGGAAGGATTCTTTCATCACCCACATTCATAAATCTGGATCTAAAAGTTCTATTGTCAACTACAGACCAATAGCTAAACTCCAATTAATACCGAAATTATTCGAGGCTGTTGTCAAGAAAAAAATATATGCTGAAGTTCGAAACCAAATACCACAATTTCAGCATGGCTTTGTGAGTGGAAGATCAACTTCGACCAATTTGGTTATATTTACAAGCTTTTGCCTAAGTTCCATGGAAGCGAGATTTCAAGTTGACTCCATATACACTGACATTGACTTCTCGAAGTCATTTGACCGTGTTCAACATAATGTGCTCATAAAAAAGCTAGAGATGATTGGTTTTTATTCTAAAATCTTGAAATGGATAACTAGCTACCTTACAAATCGCAAACAGTTTGTAAAAATAGGAAATGATCTGTCACGGGAAATTTTCAATTTCTCTGGGGTACCTCAAGATAGTCACCTCGGCCCTCTTCTGTTTCTTCATTTTATTTACGATTTGCCTTCCTATGTTTCCCATTCTAACTGCCTTTTATACGCTGACGATTTAAATTTTTTTAAATCAGTTCGATCATTGGCCGAAGCAATAGAGTTGCAAAATGATATCTCATCTGTACGGAATTGGTGCGATTTTAATGGACTACATTTCAATATTAGACATTATTTAGAATTTTATCTCCTATAATCTATAAATATAAGATTGATAATACAATCTTAACAAGAGTATGTTAGCATAAAGATCTAGGGGTTATATTCGACGTTCAACTGACTTTTTCTATGCACATGGACTATATTATTTCAAAGGCCAACTCCATGCTAGGATTCTTATTTCGAAATTCAGAAGATTTTCAAGACCCTTACAGTCTTAAGTCTGTGTATGTTTCGTTTATTCGCTCTATATTAGAATACAGTTGTTTAATATGGAATCCTTTATATAACAACAGCGCTGTTCGTATTGAGAGAATACAAAAAAGATTTACTAGGTTTGCTCTTCGAAAGATGTCGTGGAATTCAAATATGCCAGATTATAATGCTAGATAGATCAGCTTATCGATCTAAAGCAACTGCATGTAAGAAGGACTTATTATTCAGTTCTTTTCGCTCATGACGTCATTACTGCTCACATTGATTGTCCGGTGCTGCTTTCCATGTTCAGTGTTTACACCCCCGTCTCGTTATCTGAGGCCTAGAGATTTCTTTTATGTTTCGAGGCATAGTACAAGCTATGGGCAAACTGATCCTATAACTAATGCTTGCATAAAATTCAACTTAGTTGCAAATGTTATAGACTTTAATATGAGTAGAGATAAATATAAAAATGAAATATTCAATTTTTTGAGTAACAATTTACTCGAAATTACATTATAATTGTATGTTAATTTCTGCTTATACTAGGCATTATTATTAGTAAGATATGAAATGTTATTACTATTATCAGTAGTCTTAAGAAGCTTTGTACTTGAAAGACGGAAGAATAAATAAATAAATAAACAAATAAATCTACGCTAAGCCATAACCCTTATAAACTTAAACTACCTTACACTATGTCCGGCGTTGCGGACGTGTGCACGAGAGCGTGTACGTTATTTATATGCTTGACATTTATAATCTACACGCCTTTGTACACCTTTTTTTGTGTTTTTTGTTTGTTCTTTTTTTTGTTTTAGTATTTTTTTTTGTTGTTGATTTTGCTTTTTTTTGTGTTTTGTGTGTGTTTTTTTTTTCTTAGTCTAACTTAACCTAACTTAAACCTCCGTAAGTGGGCTGTTCAACCACCAAAAGAAGTGCCGCTAATTTGCACTATCTCTCCTATCTCGAGCAGGGATCGCTCTACTGAGCCAGAGTTGATCCTCGTGTTCGCGAGCGATATCCGATTCATAGTGGAGTCGCCTGTCAACTGCTCGGCGTACAGCGTGGAAGATTATAGGACATCCACTCATGTCCTGAATCAGATTTATCGAATCTAAATAGAGGAAAGCCTCAGGTGGAATAAAGGCGGTGTGGCTCAACCTCTCATGATACATAAAGTTGAGGTAATAAGCCCCGAAGACTGTTGGTAGACATCATACTCCTTGCGATGTGTCGTCGCGTTAATGAAATTATAAAATTGTCTACTCCTTTCACGTTAGCCCTGTTGTAAAAGACCTCGTTACGATAGTACTTCTTGTACTCAGATTCGGGTGTTCGATACAACCGGAGACAAGTCCTAAGACACCGTGTCTCGAAAACCCTCATCTTTTCCACGCTGAACCAAAGGGGACAACCATACACCATGACTTGCCTTATGAGGGCCATGTAGCAGATTACCTTCACCCTGGTATCAAGTTGGCTGCTGTAAAACAGCTTTCTTACCACGCATTCGTCAAAGCCTTCTCCATATGTTTGTTAAAATACAGAAAATTATCCAATCAAGTGCCGAGACATCTGACTACACTTTTCACGATAAGCGGCTGGCCCTGAAGGTCAACAATGCAGAACTCTTTCCAGTTCATACGCGTATCACTTGAAGCCCTGTGCACCGGGGCACGGAAAACAGTTTCAGTGATTTACCAGGGCTCTGTTCTCTAGATCGCTATTTGGTCGACTGACCTCGTTGACCTTCTACACATTCTCGACAACAGCGCCTATGGTCTTAACCTTCTCTTGGGGATCTTCGACCACGAAGAATTCGTCATCTTGCACGTACTCATCTGCATCTATATCAACTGATGTCAGTAGCTGTGCGCTGTCGTTTGTTCTCAGAAGTCGGACGAACGGAATGTTATTTTGATCTTTTCTACTGAATAATTTATTTACTCACGGGAACATACCCGGGTTGTTGGATCGTACAGCCTGGATTTAATTGCCCCAATGCAAGCTTATAGCAAGATTATAATTTATTTTTATTAGCTGTTGGAGGTTTTTGATCTCTGACTTCTTGGGATCTAACTTCTGGACTTCTCGGATCTGTAAACCGTCCGTGCAAGAGTTTGAGTCTTCACAGCAGTCTACTTTTCTGCACGTTAACAGCGTCGATGGTGGCATTCCGATAGACATCGCAGTCATCGGTCGGCACTACCTTCGGTATCGTTCTATCCATTGTACGCACTATGGTGTCATCCATTTGTTTGAGCTACCTATCAACATTCTCGTTCGTTAGGTTTCTGTTCGTTGGCGGATTGATCGCACTCGACCGGAGTTCCCTGGCTAAAGCTCTGGAGAAACGTGGCCAGCGAGCCGAATTGTAATTATAAGGATTTCGCTTGACATATTCCCCCAGATCAGCCACTTCGTTCGGGAGCTGAATAAACGCTGAAATAGCAAGATGATCACTATCGTACTTAATCGCAGTTAAACAATTCCGTGTGCTTGTATCTACATCCTGTATTGTCAGGCGTCTGTCAATCAATAGTAGGTCCAGATAATTCCCGCTTCTGGGGAATGATGGTATTTCGGTTGCAAGCAGATCAGCCCTCAGCTCATCATGCCCAATCAACTAGTTGTTCAAGGCGATCTCCCGTGCGCAATTCCTAATGCATCCCCAATCTTAATGCCTGGAGTTGAAATCTCCTGCAATTATATAAAAAGTATCTTCCGAGCTGAGGCGGGGACATCTGAAGAGAGTTTCGAGCTCTGGAATGAAATTATGTTCGAGATTATTATTATCCGGTGCATAGAGAGTGATCAAGTGCTATTGCTTACCACCCGAGAGCGGAATGCGTGCGATACACGTCTCTAGCAAGCTCGCTTCATTGCTATACATGAACTTATGATGAATAGTTTTCTTAATTAAAAGATCGCCTCTGCCACCATGATGGGTGTGGTCTCTCCGAGTACTGTTGTACTTATTATACCTGAGTGTTTGCTTTTGGTTGAGCTTAGTTTCGCTAACCATTATCACATCAGGATTGTGGTCTCTTAACAGTTGGCCGAAGGAAAGTTTCCTGTTGGTCCCTATTATTGAATTGACATTTATCGCGAGGATCTTAAGGTCGTCAGCTGCGCGTGCAGCCATTATATTGAGGCCGTTGTGGCTTGTTGAAGGAACTGCTGTTCCAAGCGAGCAGTCCGCTCTGCTTGTTCAGCAATGCTTTTTTGCATCTGAGCCATCTGTGCCTGGATAGTCAGCAGTATGTAGCTCAGATCATTACCTGTCTCCGGCTGCCTGGTCACTGGGACCGCGGTCGTCTTTGGCACTGTCTGTTGTGCCGGTTCTCTACATGATGCCATTTGGGCATAGGAGATGACTTGCGTAACAGCGGCGGCTGGAATGCGAGGCACTAGCCTTGTTGCCACCGTTTTTAGTGTCCTCCTTTCGAACTTGATTTTAAGTTCTTTCACTTTCGGGCAGCTACTAGCGGGCTGCTCGTTAGTCCTACATATAACACATTTGAGGGTTCTCCTGTCCTCGACTTGGTCTTTTCCTAGAGGACATTCTCCACTACTGTTTTCAGCGTATTTCACGCAGCGGAACTCCATCTTGCAGTTCGCCGCGGAATGCCCGAACCTCTGGCATCTAGCACACTGCATCGTTTGCTGACCTTTTTTAATAATTAATGCTCTCCGTTGCTAGTGGGCGTAATCGGAACAAGGAACATGTGCAAACGCCTACTCTCCCTTCGTGCCACCGCAGTGACAAACGGCTTGCCTCCTACTATGCGGAGATCGTCGCTCTGCACCTGGCGCAGTACAGCGAGAATTTCTTCCGGATCCGTAGAAGGATCCACGCTCTTAAGGAGCATAGTCTGGAGTTTTTCTCCTTTCGGGGTGTACGTGTAGTACTCATTCCCCGCCTTCTCCAATACCAGCCATTGGCAGTACACGGTGTGCCTGAGGGGCATCCTATACTTTATCTCGTATGGGAGAGAGTACTTCTCTTTCACCCCAAAAGAAGAAAAACGCCAGTCCCGCCTGTTGAGGACCTACTTTCTGCTCGAAACAGAGAAGATCTATCAAATGCTCAAGGAGCAAGTTTTGGGGTCAATCACTTCTGCACATTAAGCGCAGGGAGAAAGGGGCGGAAATTACCCCTGTATATCGTTAAATTCTCACCCAATAGCAAACTAGACAATCTTAAGAAAACAATTCATTTAGATGGCTGGCAAAGCAAATGGGACAGCATATGAAGGCGCGATGGTATCGCACAATGAACGAACGAACTGTGAAAAATCCACACTAACACTAGTTGCACGAACATTTTTACTATTTCTAACTTACTGGCCATTGGCGGGCACTCTAAGCTAAGCTTAATCTTATCCTATGTCTTTCGACTTAAACTACAAATTCATGCACGTAAAGAATAATTACTTTATCAGTACAACTTAATATTAAGAAAAAATTTAAAAATAAAAAATACTTAATTACTGAACTGTATTTATTTATAACTTATATACTAACTTACACACTACCTTAAAAATAACTTAAACTAATTTAAGGTAAAATACATACATATACATATGTACATATGAATATGTAGCCATATGTATATAGATGTAGTGAATATATACAATAGGTACACAGTGGTGTACCTATATGACTACTATAGTATTTTATTACAAGCCCTCTCAAGCAACCGAATTTTTCCCATTAATCTTGCACTCACGTTAAACCACACCGGACAGCCATACGTAAGCATTGGCCGGATGAGGCCCATGTAGCAGATAACCTTCACCCTCGCATGGAGTTGGCTGTTGTAAAACAGTCTCTTTGTAAGGGCGAAAGCGCCTCGGGCCCTGGCCACAGCAGCACCTACATGTTTTGTAAAATATAAATACTGATCTAGCCAGATCCCCAGGTATCTGACTACAGTTCTTTGCGCCAGTGGTTCCCCGTTTCGGCGACGATTGAGAAGTGTCGCCAATTCTTTTTCGTGTCCGCCGAGGCCTTATATAACGGCGTCCTGAACAGAATGGTTTCTGACTTCCGGAAGTTGATACTCAACTTCCAGTCATCGCAACTTCTCATGAATGAATCGAAGTCACCCTGCGTGAGAGTAGTGATTTCCTCGATCATTTTGCCTGATCTGTACACGATCAAGTCAGTGTAGTCGGCATACGCAATTGCATGAGGAAGAGAACTTAACAGATCGCTCAAATAAATGTTGAATACGATTGGCGACTACCTTAAAAATAACTTAAACTAACTTAAGCTAAAATACATACATATACATATGTATATATGAATATGTAGCCATATGTGTATAGATGTAGTGAATAAATACAATAGGTACACAGTGGTGTACGTATATGACTACTATAGTTTCTTATTTTATTTTATTTTGTTTCTTCTTATTTACATCTTACAACTACCTTTAAAGCTATCCTAAGCTATGTAGGCTGGCTATAGGTTGCAGCTTATAGATTTGCATGAAATTTGCTGCAAGACAGCGACCGACTGCTCCCATATTAAAAACGGGTACGTACTACCCTTTTTACCCCGGGTCTAAAGGGTTCGACGATGGAGTTCCCTCTCTCCCTACCAGAATTTTCGATATTGCATTGCAACGTCCCGAACATCTCTCCTTGATACTACCGTACTGAACCGGAGGAGACCCTCCTCAGCTCGTTGTGCAACGGAACGGTCGTGGTTGAGTCGCCCGTCCGCAGTTGAACGGGCTATGTGGAAGATGAGCGGTACCTCATTTATATTTTGTAACAGTCCGATCCTGTTTAAATAGAGAAAGGCTTCTGGGGAGACGAAGCCATTGTGCCGTACCCCTTCGTGGTATTCTGGATCACCACTAAGGGGAAAAATATACCTGTGGAGGTCACGTTGCCATTCCTGACTACGAACCGTCTACCGGTCACCATGTTACACAGTAGATACAGCAGTGGTTTGCTAATGCCTAGCCGATTGAGCTTGTAGAAAAGTCATTCTAACCATACGGTCTCAAGGGCCTTCTCCAGGCCAATCAAGCAGGCACCCGTACATTGTTTCCGGCTTTTGTTTCATTGGATATCCGACACTAGTGTCGACGCGGCATGAATGGTCAATGAAAGTCATGCCCCGCTCTGAAACAGAATTGGTTATCCGGAATAATATGTTTGTCCTCAGTCCAGTTGATCAAGGCTCTACTGATCACCTTCTCGAATACCTTGCTGATGTTCGGAAGGATCCTAATTGACCGGAGATTGCACGGATTCGAAGAATCTTTTCCTCGCTTGGATATGGGTTGTACAATCGCAGTTTTCTGGATACTGTGCATTATTCAGCGCATTGTTAAACAGGATTGTGTACATATTAATCACACCTAGAGGGAGATGCCTTAACACAATGTTCGAGATCTCGTCGATCCCAGAGGACTTTTTCTTCCCAAGTGTTTCGAAGACCGCTTTGAGCTCTGTCTTCCTTATGAACGGGGGATGAACCCTTTCGTCGGCGATGGCATTGTCTGCCAAGTTATCATCATTGAACACAAATCCGGTGTTCAACATTGTTGCATGTCTTCTCGAAGTTGAGAGTTGCTAGCCATAACGCGGTTCTCCAGGTCGTAATTCGGGCACACACTCTCGTTCACCTTATACACTTCCTGAAAGACAGCGCCAAGTACCTCCACTTTTTCTTGCGGATCTTCAACCACAAAACAGTTATCGTCGAGTACGGCATTATCTGGCTACTGTAGTCAGTATGCGTTCGTTGTCCGTCGTTCTGGGGAGCTTAAGACACGGAAGATCGGTATTCTTACTTCTTAAGAATTTGTTTATCTGTGGAAACATGCTCGGGTTGTTAGATCTAACAGCCCGAATCTTACTGTCCCAGTGGAAGTTATCGGAAATTCTATAATTTTAAGCAATCAACGTTTGTATGTCCTTGATAAGCGATTTCAGTGCCCTAATTTCCTCGCTACGTCTGTCAGTAAACCGTCTGTACAAGGTTTTTAATCTTTGCAGGAGTCTACTTTATCGTTGATTGGAAATTGTGATTCCGATGAGTGAATCGAGCTCTGATATCAGTGTTCCGGAATAAAAAGAGACGGAGGAGTGAGCCGACACCGCATACAACTTCTTTCCACTGCGGAGAGAGATACGTACAATGCAGGCATCCAACTCCTGAAACCTCCGTACCTCGCTGCTATATACATTCCGTGTGTTCAATATTATTTTTTATTTGAATCGGAAGACCGTCTCCACCACTGGAATTGGGCCGGTATGTTCTAATAACATTATATTTGCTGTGCTCCAATTTGCCTCTCCGAGTTAGCTTAGTTTCGCTAATCAACATCAGTCCTGTGCTTTGATCGTCCAATAATCTATAGAGCTCGTTTTTTGATCGATTCCTGTCAATGAAGTTGCATTCACTGCAAGGTTCTTATAAGAACACTCCGTCTGCGCAGCCATTAAGACTGTTGACGTGCTGTATTCTGCAGGAGCTCCAGAGTTTGGCTAACCTCCTCCTCTATCCGATCCATACGCATTTCGATGGATGTTTTCCAATCGAGCGCTGGATCGTGTGCTTTTGGCACTACTTTCGGTAGTTAATCCTTTCTCCTTGCCTCTCTGCCCAGACGCCATTTGGGCGTAAGTCACTTGAGGGGTGACGGTTATGGCTGCTCCGAGTGGATTTTTTGTGATTCATTGTGACCACCCAACCATTTCTGCTATTGGAACTTAGGGCAACCCCGATAGATGGCGGTGTGCCCGTGGTACCGCAGAGTACGCACTTGAGCTGACTTTTGTCAGATGCTCCCTCTTTCCCCAGCGGGCATTCATTCGCCTTGTGGTTTTGACTGCACCACAGGCATCGAGGCTATATTTGGCAGTTCGACGCGGAGTGTACAAATCTTTGGGCGTGAGCGCATTGGAGAATGCCATCGCGCTTTCTAATGCTTTCCCAGGCGAAATGATAGTCAGCTAAACGAAAAAACAATATCAGTTGGAAGATCTCCCACCCTTCGTGCGGTCCGGAGATCTATAATCATCTTGACTGGAGTTTTTCTCCTATTGGCGTTAAGGAGAAGAACTCCATCGTCGAACGCTTTAAACACTTTTCACCTTATTGTACTGGTCTACTGTCTTGCAGCAGATTGAGTATTTCCCATATCCTTTATTTTTTGATAAGAAAATTACCACTACCTATGGCCCTCCTACATACCTTTACACTTTGTATGACATCCGATTTGTAGAGGTTGATCGGTGGCACTTTGTCCTTCTTTTGGGATTGTTGCTGTTGCTGGTGAACTGCTGGCTGCTGTTGTTTTTGCGCTTCTGTCTCTTGATGGTCTGTTGCTGTTTTGCTGTTGTTGTTGCTGAACTATTGCCTGTTGTTGCTGCTTCCGCTGTTTTGTTGCTGTTTTATTTTGTTGCTGAACAGATATCTGTTGTTGCTGCTTCAACTGTTGTGTTGCTGTTTGCTGCTTTTGTAGCTGAGTTGGTTTTGGTGCCTGTTGTTGTTACTTTCAGGAGTTTGTCGGTTTCTCTCTCAGATTAGTCACTATCGCTTCTTTGGAGCGAATTATTTCCTCGACTTCTTCCTCTGTGTTGGAGGGCATCGATTCGAAGCTATCGTTGCTCCAACTGAACCACCCTCCAATCAGATACGTACGAGTACCCATCGGCTTCAGTCTCGTTCGATGACGTAGCCGCAGCTTCTTCCTACTGCCGCCTTTCGGATGACGTGTCAGTGAGGCGACCCTTTGAAACTTTGGAGGTTCGTTTTTTTCTCCTTCTCTTCGCCGTGCCTTCATGAGGCACCGTTGGTTGGTGGCATGATACTTCTCCCCATCCACTTCCAGACTATCGGACTGCCAGTTCGTCTCCATTTGAGCTAACTTAATTCTTTTTTTTTTTTATTTAAAAAAAGTACACTGCTCCCACTGGGTTTCGAACCCAGCCCCTTTCGAGTTACAGATGCTGGCATTTTTTTTTTTTTTTGTATTTCATGTTTATTGAATTTCCATGATAACTTGTACCAGACAAAAATGACATAAAAAATCTTACTATCTTACAATTCATGTCCTTAATTCTATCTTACCGACCTTTCGCAGGTACTCTAAAATATTCTAATCTAATTTACTGTTTGCCTTTCGGTGTCTAACTATTGTTTCTGTTTTTTCTTTTAGCCCTTAGGACAGGCTTTATTATTTCAGACTTACTGGCCAAGAGATCTAAGAAAAACTTGGCGCTCTATACATTCTTATTAATACCTAACCTAAATCTAAACCTAAGCCCTATAACCTATTAAAACCTAAGAAAACTTAATCTAACTCAATGTATGTCCGTAATACTACGGACGTGTACACAAGGGACATATATAATGCGTAACATATATAATCCACACGCCCTTGTGTACCTTTTTGTTTTCTTATCTACCTTAAAACTAGGTAAGTGGCCCGTTACCACCAAATAACCGGATAAGATCTTCGTGTTCGCGGACGACATCCGGTTCGTAGAGGGGTCGCCTGTCAACTGTTCGGCGCATCACGTCATAGATTACAGTACATTCTTCCGTGTCCTGGATCAGGCCGATCGAATCAAAATAGAGGTACGCTTCAGTTGGAACAAAGCCGTTGTGGCGCACCATCTCATGGTAGATATAATTGGGATAGTAAGCCCCGAAGATCAGACTGTTGGTAGAAGTCATACTTCTTGCAATGTGACTTCTTATTAATTTAATGATAAAATTGTCTATCCTTTTCGTCTCTCGAACACCCTCATCTTTTCCATCTGGGAAGGACTCACGTTGAACCGCAGGGGACAACGATACACCATGACTGGCCTTATGAGGGCCATGTAGCAGATTACCTTCACCCTGGTATCAAGTTGGCTGCTGTAAAACAGCTTATTTGCCACAGCAAAGGCTTTTCTAGCATTCGGCTAACGGCTGACCCTGGGGGTCAATTATGCCGAACTTCTTCCAGTTTAGGCGCGTATCCCTTGATGCCATGGACAACGTGGTGCGGAAAAGGACAGTTTCACACTTCTGGAAGTTGATACGCAGCTTCCAGTCATCGCAATATGTCAAAGTATTGTCAAAGTCACGTTGCAACAAAGTATTAATGACTTCTACCTTCGGACCTGATCTGTACGCCACTAAGTTATCGGCGTACGCGATTAGGTGCGGCATAGACCTTAGAAGATCTGCAGTGAATATAGCAAACAATATTGGAACAGCCCCCTGCTGTAGACCATTATTGATATTAAAAAGTGTAGTAGAACTAACGCCGCCACTTTTTACGACGAACTTTCTACCTGTTATCATGTCCTATATTATGTATAGCAATGTATTATGTAAGCCAAGTCTGACGAACTTAATGAAAAGACCCTCTAGCCAAACGGTGTCGAACGCCTTCTCTAAGTCGATCAGACAGGCCCCCGTACAGAGTTTTTTATTTTTATTACATTGAATGTCGGATACCAGCTTTGACGCGGCATGTGTGATGTTATGCCCCGCCCTAAATCCAAACTGGTTGTCCGGTATAATTTTGTTGTCCTCGACACACGTTTTCAGGGCTCGAATAACAATCATGTAGTGTAGTGTAAATTTCGACTGCCGCCGGAGGGAGATGACTAAGCACGATGTTCGGGATACCATCCATCCCAGTTGATTTCTCTTTCTTCATAAATTTTAGGATCCCCTGGAGATCTTCTTGGGAAATCACTATCTGATTTCCATCATTGTCAACAGCGTTGTTTGCCATATTTTCGTCATTGAATCTGGTAAAACCGTGATTCTCCGAACGCCATTGACTAATCTCGTTACGGAGATTGAAGTGGTTTAACCAGGCTCTGTTTTCCAGATCGTGGTTCGGCCTACGAACCTCGTAGACCGTATACACTCTCTGGAAAACAGCACCAATTGTTTTAACTTTCTCCTGGGGATCTTCGACCACGAAAAGGTCATTGTCTAGCACGGCCTCATCTGGATCAACATTGATTGAGGTCAGTAATTGTTCGTTGTCAGTTGTTTTGGGGAGTCGAACGATCTGAATGTAATTTTGATCTTTCCTTCTGAATATTTTATTTACTTGCGGGAACATACCCGGGTTGCTAGATCGTACAGACCGGATTTTATTGCCCCAGTGCAAGCGTATAGCTAAATTGTAATTGATTTTTATTAGTTGTTGGAGGTTTTTGATCTCTGAAAAATCTCTGACTTCAGGGATCTGACTTCCAGACTTCTTGGATATGTAAACCGTCTGCGCAAGAGTTTAAGTCTTGACACCAGTCTACTTTTATGCACGTGAAGTGCATCGATGGTGACATTGCGATAAGCATCAGAGTCATGGGAGTACGCTACCTTCGGTATTGTCTTGTCCATTGTACGTACTATGGCGTTGTCCCTTCGTCTGAGGTACCCGTCAACGTCTTCGTTTGTAAGGTTTCTATTCGTTGGTGCACTGATCGTACTCGAACGGATTTCAGTGGATAAAGTCCTGGAGAAACGTGGCCATCGGGCCTTATTGTAATTATAAGGGTATCTGTGGACGTATTCCCCCAGTTCAACCACCTCGTTTGGGATCTGGATAAGCGCTGAAAAAGCACGATGATCACTATCGTACTCTATCGTGTTTAAGCAGTTCCGTGTGCTTCTGTCTATGTCATGTAACGTCAGTCTTCTGTCCATCAATAGTAGATCCAGATAAATTCCACTCCTGGCAAATGGTGGTATCTCGGTTGCAAGCAGGTCTGCTCTCAACTCGTCATGTTATGTATATGCATAACATATACATCTATACGCCGTGGTGCACCTTTTTTTTGATTTTTTTGATTTTTCCCTTAAACTAACTTAAATTCCTCGTGGCTGCGACATCCGGCTCGTGTTGGAGTCGCCTGTCCACTGTTCGGCGTACGACATGGAAGATCAGCGGGCATCCATCCGTATCCTGTATTAGGCCAATTTGATCGAGATAGAGGAATGCTTCAGGTGAAATAAGGCCGTTGAGGCGCACTCTCTCATGGTACATAGCCTTTGGGTAGTAAGCCCCAAAGATCAGACTGTTCGAAGAAGTCATAGCTCGTGCAATGTGCCTTCTGATCAGCTTAATAATAAAATTATCTATCCTGTTCAAGTTTGCCTCGTTGTACAGGACCTCGTTAGGATAGTACTTCTTGTACTCAGACTCGGGTGTGCGGTACAGACGGAGACAGCTCCTAAAACACTGCCTCTCGAACAACCTCATCTTTTTCATCTGGGAAGGACTCACGTTGAACCACAATGGACAACCGTAAGCCATAACTGGCCGTTCGAGGGCCATGTAGCAGATTACCTTCATTCTAGTATCAAGTTGGCCGCTGAAAAACAACCTCCTTGCCGCAGCAAAAGCTTTTCTGGCTTTCGTCAAAGCAATATCTATATGTTTGTCAAAATACAGATATTTATCCAACCAAATGCCAAGATATCTAACTACACTTTTCACGGCTAACGGCCGACCTTGCGGGTCAACTATGCCGAACTTGCGCCAGTTTTGGCGCGTATCCCTCGGGGCTAGTTTCGCACTTCCAAAACCGCTGAATTTTCTCGAAGTCACGCTGCAACAGGATGTTTATTACCTCGATATTCTGAACTGATCTGTACGCAACTAGGTTGTCGGCGTACGCATCACCGGCGATCACTCTACCGCGATGTTATCAGGTCTTGCAATTTTTTACTGCACTTAACACACTTGTAACTATCTATGTTCGCACTAAGTCGAAACACGTCTGCACTTGGTGGAGGTCTGTAAACGACTGGTATGATATTTTTCTCATCAACCCATCGCTTCAAAACTTGATTTTTTTTTCTTGCGAGGGTAGGTTAAAATCTTCAAAAGAAACTATGAGGACCTTTTCCATATAGCGAAAGGGATTTTTAACCAGTAAAAACACGTCCCTTCAAATAAAATATATTTCCACTACAACTAAGTTTTACACTTATCCAGCAGTTTTTCTTTCTTGGTTTAGACGCATTTGGCAAGAGATTCTCCATTCAGAGTTCTTTCTAACACCGCAGTTAACGCGGGATGAATTCACCGTGCTAGGTCAAGGGGTTTAGTCCTTTGAAGACGGCGAAAAGAGTTTCTTTCAGCAGAGTTTATGTGCTCTTCCAGGCGACGCTTATGCTTACGAGCAAAATTCGTAACTTCATCCTGGACTGATGAAATTCCAAAAACCTCTGTGGATAGCGTTGTTTCGTAACTGAAGTCAGTAAGTGTTCGTTGTCTGTCGTCGTTCTGATCTTTCCTCCGGAATATTTTGTTTAATTGCGGGAACTTACTCGAATTGTACAGACCGGATTTTATTGTCCCAGTGCAAACTTATAGCCAAACTGTAATTAATTCTTATTATCTGTTGGAGGTTTCTGATCTCCGACTTCAGTGACCTGACTTCCGCGTTTTGTGGATCTGTAAAACGCCTGTGCAAGAGTTTGAGTTTTGACAGCAGCCTACTTTTTTGTACGTGAAGTGCATCGATGGTAGCATTACGATCAACATCACTGTCATCAACTTCTACTACCTTCGAAATAGTCTTGTCCATTGTACGTTTAATTAAGTTGTCCATTTGTATGAGGTACCTGTCAACCTCTTCGTTCGTCAGGTTTTAGTTTGTCGGCGGATTGATCCCACTAAAACGTAGTTCTGTGGATAAGGTCCTGGAGAAGCGTGGCCAGCGGGTCTTATTGTAATTATAAGGGTACCTCTGGACATATTCCTCCAGTTCTTCCACCTCCTTCGCGAGCTACATAACTGCGAAGAGCCCGCAGTGGTCACTCTCGTACTCAACAGCACTTAAACAGTTCCGCGTGCGTCTTTCCACGTCTAGTGAACTAAGTCGTCTTGAACTCAATACTGTGCTCTACCAACCATTTGTGCAATGAGGTCCCCCTGTTGTTATGTACCACATTGCCTCACTCTATATGCCTCGAGTTAAAGTCCCCGAATATGTAATAGTAGTTCTCCTCCCAGCTCAGTCGAAGGCTAGTTAAAAGAGTATCGAGCTCTGAAATGGAATGTTGGTTGATGCGTGCCTTGTCAGACGCATATATAGCGATCACGTATAATCGCTTACTACCCTGAACGGGGATGCGTGCGATACACGCTTCAATCGCCTGGAATCTTCGCACTCTATTGCTGTACACGACCTTATGACAATGGCCTTTTTTTATTAAGAGAGCGATCCTGCCAGCTAGGTAGGTACGGTCTCTTCGAATGATGTGATAATTCTTGTACCTGAGTTTGTGCGTCTGGCTTAGCCTAGTTTCGCTAACCATCAACACGTCAGGATTATGGGTTTACCTAATCAGTGAATTCACACTCACTGCTAAAATCTTCAGGTCGTGAGCTGCGTGCGCAGCCATCATTGTGATGGCTCGTTTGAATCGTCACACAGCGTTGAATAGATGGGTTCTATTCGCGCTGCTTGCTCTTGGAACTGGTTTTAGAATTGGTTTTGGAGATGAGTGATCTGCCTCTGGATAGAGAGCAGGACCGTCTGCACATCCAAATTAGCTTCAGGTTACCTGGCCACATTGACCGGGGCAACCTTCGGCACTGTCTGTTGTACCGGCCGCCTATCTGATACCATTTGGGCATAGGACACGGCTGGAATAACAGTGGTAGCTTGAACACGGGGCGTTGGCCTCGCTTCTTCTAAGGTCTAATCTCTTGGACCTTAGGACATCGCCGATAATTAGCGGGGTGCCCGCTGGTCTTGCAGAGCACGCATGTCAGCATGCTCCTCTCAACAACCTTACCTGTTCCTAGAGGGCATTCCCCTTTAATGTGGGTTCCTGGCAATTTGACGCAGCGAGACTTCATACTACAGTTCGCTGCGGCATGCCCAAACCTTTGACAGCGAGCACACTGTATCGTGTGCTTTGTATTTTTTAATGTCTCCCATTTGACATCAATAGTGCCTAAATGATTAATTCGCTGTAGGCTATCTACTTTGGTATCTGGGCTGTCCTGTACTAGGAAGAACGGAAGCTTCCTGTGCTCCTTCCTCGTTACCGCAGTGTAAAAGGGCTTGACTCCAACGACCGTGACGTCGTCACTTTGCACAAGGCGCAGCTCTGTGAAAATCTCTTTGGGATCTGTATCCAGATCCACGTTCTTGAGGAGCACGGTTGGAATTTTTTTCCCCTTTTAAGGTATAAGTGAAGAACTCGACCCCGGTTGTCGTTAGCTCTTCCTTTATAGCACGGTAATCTGACACTGATGAACAATGGACAGAAAGCCTTAAGGGCCCTTTATATTTCATGTAATAATTGTTCTTTGTGCCCAACTTACACAGTTTATCTAGGTCCTTAGTCTCCAAACCGAAGACGTTGATTGGAGGGAATCTCTCCTTTTTGGTTGCCACTGGTTGCTGAACTTGTTGCCTCTGCTTCTGTTGTTGTTGTTGTTGTTGTTGATGCTGCTCTGCTTCTGCTGATGTTACTGCTGATGAGGTTGTTTTTGTTGTTCCTGCTTCTTATCAGCGGATCCACGCTGATTTTTTGGCAGCTGTTGGGTGGGTAGTTGTTGCTGTTTCTTTGACTTCTGCTGCTTTTCTTGCTTCTGCTGTTGTTGTTGCTGCTGCTGTTCTGCAGCTTCTTTGGCTATTCTGGCCTTCAATTTTTCGTGAAGGAACTGGAAATGAGCATCCAGCTCCTCCCTCTCTCTCTCTCTGGCTGTTGAGCAGCTATTCCCGCTCGTCTTCTTCTTCGTCATCCGACATGGATGAAGTCGGAGTGCGGTAGGAGTTCTCACTTACACCTAATGAGAGACCCCTCTCACCACCTTCCGACTCGTGTTGTTGTTTGCCAGCAACGTCCGTAGCTGTTGTCGATGCTGCTTCTTCTGATGCCGTTGCAGGTGCACCTACCGCAACTTTATCATCACATGAGGCGACCGTGTAACGGCGCTTCACGAGATTTGGCTTCGGTTGAAGCTTCTTTCTCTTTTTTTCCGTCCTTCTAACTGGTGGCCTGATGTCGCAGCCACCTGTTCGGACCAGACAAGTGCAATGCCGCTAGGCCACTGTCACTAAAGAAGTTGCGCGCGAGTTTACTCCTTATTAGTTTTTTTTTTTTAGTTGCACAACAAACAATAGCCGAAATACGTCTGTTACACACGGAGGTAAGCGAACGACTGAAAGTCTCGCACGCTACGCACTAAACTACTTCTTTATAAGCAAAATTGTTGTCAGAAATTTTTGTGTTCTCGCGTACTACTTGCACTCAAAGGGGGAAAAAATGGAGAAAAAGAAAGCACGTCCGGCTTTGACAGCCGGGGAACAACTTTTTGGCACTTTTTTTCGCATGTACAGTGGACTCTCCTTAAGTCGAATTTTACTTAAATCGAAACTCTCCCCAACTTGAACTCTTTCGCTATATTTTACAAACATTTCGCTCAATTTTCCATACAAAAAGCTCTAAGTCAAACTTTCTCTAACTCGAACAAATTATGGTATCCCGTGACAATTCGACTTAGGGGGAGTCTACTGTATATATTTTTTGGATTTTTTGTTTTTTTTCTAAAAAAAACTATCTTAAAAGCTATGTACGGCCACTATGGTGAACGATCTGATCCTGTGGAAAAGCTAGCGGTGGCGCAGGCTGGTTTTGTTGTAACCACCAGTTAAGTTTCCGTTCTTTGGCAGACTCTTCCCTATCTCGAGCGGGAATCGCTCTACTGAACCGGAGGAGATCCTCGTGCATGCGATTGACATGGGCGCGAACGACTTTACATTGGGGTACTAAGCCCCAAAGATCTGACTGTTAGCTCGTGCAGTGTGCCTTCTGATTAGCTTAATAATAAAATTATCTACTCTGTTCACGTTTGCCTCGTTGTACAGGACCTCGTTAGAATAGTACTTCTTGTACTCAGACTCGGGTATACGATACAGACGAAGACAGCTCCTAAGACAGTGCCTCTCGAGCACCCTCATCTTTTCCATTTCACTAACATTGAACCGCAATGGACAACCGTAAACCATAATTGGCAGTACTAGGGCCATGTAGCAGATTACCTCCACTCTGGTATCAAGTTGGCTGCTGAAAAACAACCCCTTGCCGCAGCAAAGGCTTTCCTGGCTTTCGTCAGAGCAATATCTATATGTTTGTCAAAATACAGGTATTGATCCAGCCAAATGCGAAGATATCTAACTACACTTTTCACGGCTAACGGCCGCCCATGCGGGTCAACTATGCCGAACTTGCGCCAGTTTTGGCGCGTATCCCTCGGGGCTAGTTTCGCACTTCCAAAACCGCTGAATTTTCTCGAAGTCACGCTGCAACAGGATATTTATTACCTCGATATTCTGATCTGATCTGTACGCAACTAGGTTGTCGGCGTACGCATCACCGGCGATCACTCAACCGCGATGCTATCAGGTCTTGCAATTTTTACTGCACTTAACACACTTGTAACTATCTATGTTCGCACTAAGTCGAAACACGTCTGCACTTGGTGGAGGTCTGTAAACGACTGGTATGATTTTCTTCTCATCAACCCATCGCTTCAAAACTTGATTTTTTTTTTTTGCGAGGGTAGGTTAAAATCTTCAAAGAAACTATGAGGGCCTTTTCCATATAGCGAAAGGGATTTTTAACCAGTAAAAACACGTCCCTTCAAATAAAATATATTTCCACTACAAATAAGTTTTACACTTATCCAGCAGTTTTTCTTTCTTGGTTTAGACGCATTTGGCAAGAGATTCTCCATTGAGAGTTCTTGCTTACACCGCAGTTAAGCGCGGGTTGAATTCACCGTGCTAGGTCAAGGGGTTTAGTCCTTTGAAACGGCGAAAAGAGTTTCTTTCGTCGAGAATTGGGAGGACAGCAGAGTTTATGTGCTCTTCCAGGCGACGCTTATGCTTACGAGCAAAATTCGTAACTTCATCCTTAACTGATGAAATTCCAAAATCTCTGTGGATAGCGTTGTTTCGTATATATCAAGGTGCGTTGACGATGTTCCTTAGTACTTTATTTTGAAAAATTGTAGTTTGCTTATCTTTGTATCTTAATTGGAGCTCCTCACGTTTCTTTTTGACGTGCTCCTTCCATTTAAGTTTTACATCGAGAGTCATTCCGAGGTATTTCGCTTCATTGCCGAAGGGTATTTAAACATTACTTATAAAAACGGGCAAGTTTTTCACGTTCTTATACATAAGATTTATATGAATGGACTTAGCTTCATTAAGCTCAATTCGCTGAGTGTTCGTCCATTCGTGTATCCGGTCTAAAGCAAATTGCAATTTTCTAGTTGATTCTTCGACCAAAATGGCGGTGTCGTCAGCACTGTGCCTACGTCCTGCGGTATATCGCTGTTATACAATAAGTACAATAACCTTGTGGTACGCCAGCTTTTACAGATTTTAATAGGAAGTAGTCTAACCCATATTTCACAAGGAAGATTATATCCGTTAGTTATAGTTGCACAGAACTTGAATGACTATCTTTTCAAGAACGTTGCTTATGCAGGAAAGAAGACAGATAGACCGAAGATTTGTCGGAATGGACTTATCTTTGTCCCGTTTAGGGCTCCGTTGAACAACTGCTGCTATCCGGTGCACCGGATAATGTGCACTACTCAGCGCATTGTTCAACAAAGTTGTATAAATTTGGACCGCTTCCGGGGCAAAACGGCGAAGCACAATATTCGGTATTCCATCGATTCCCACTGACTTTTTCTTCTTTAGCAAGTGGAAGATACTCTGAAGACCTTCTTCAGAAATCAAAATGTGATTTCCATCATTGGCGACGGTACTATGTGCCATGTTCTCGTCATTGAACCTGGTGAAACCTGGATTCTCTGATCCAAATTGACGAACATCATTGCGGGGATAGAAGTGGCTTAGCAGGGCTCTGTTTTCCAGATTGTGATTCGGTCTAATAACCTCGTTGACCGCATACACTCTCTGGAACACTGCACCAATAGCTTTAACTTTCTCCTGGGGATCTTCCACCGCAAAGAAGTCATTGTCTAACACTGCCTTATCTGGATCGATGTCAACTGAAGTCAGTAAGTGTTCGTTTTCAGTCGCCCTGGGCAGTCTAACGATTTGATCTTTCTTCCGAAATATTTCATTTACTTGCGGGAACATACCCGGGTTGTTGGATCGTACAGCCCGAATTTTGATTCCAAAATGCAAGCTTATAGCCAAGCCAAAGTTTATACGTATTAACTGTTGGAGGTTCTTGATCTCCGACTTTAATACTCTGACTTCCGCGTTTTGCGGATCTGTACACCGCCTATGCAAGAGTTTGAGTCTTGATAGCAGCCTACTTTTGAAGCGAAGTTCATCGATGGGCGCATCACTGTTATCGATTTGAACTACCTTCGGAATTGTTTTGTTCATCGTACGTTTAATTACGTAGTCTATTTGTATGAGGTACCTGTCAACCTCTTCGTTCGTCATGTTCCTGTTTGTCGGCGGATTGATCCCACTCGAACGTAGTTTTGTGGATAAAATCTTGGAGAAGCGTGGCCAGCGGGCCTTATTATAATTATGAGGGTGCCATTGGACATACTCCTCCAGTCCTTGTACCTCGTTCAGGAGCTGAATAGCTGCGAAGAGCCCGCAGTGGTCACTTTCGTACTCAACAGCAGTTAGACAGTTCCGTGTGCATCTTTCCACGTCTAGTATAGTCAGTCGTTTGTCTATGAGCATCAGATCCAGATAGGACCCTATCCAAATCTAGCTCGAACTCAACATTGTGCTCTACCAACCAGTTATACAATGAGGTCCCCCTGGTGTTATGCACCACGTGGGCCCACTCTATATGCCTCGAGTTCATGTCCTCGGCTACGATATTGTAGTTATCTTCCGAGCTGAGGCGAAATAACTAGTTCACAGTGATGCGTCAAACAAAAGCGTAGACCAAATTAAAAATATGCTTTGAAATATATATAAAATAATAAAAAGAATATATATATATAACCAGAGTGACAAGAGTAACTAAATTGCGAAAGGAAGAACAAAGTGGTACAAGCTACAACAAAAATGTTTAAAGAAAAAATTAGTAAATAAAAATTGTGTTTTAAAAAAAAGTAAATATATATATATATATATATATATATAGAAAGTAATATACATAAATAAAAATAAAAACTAAAAATTGTAAAACATAAAGTGATGCAGTAATTACACTTCATTTTCATCAACCCAAAAGAAGAAATTCATCCATCACCAGAGTGCAAACCAAAGTCAGCGGAAGCAACAACATTATTACAACATAAATTAATAATCGAGGTAGGTCCTTATTGGTAGTAAAGCGACGAAAAATTATTTATTTTATACATAAATATTGCATATATTCTTTGAAATTGCCCTTTCCTACAATCCAAATATGACTCCCGAAGACATCGCGAAAATGTTCAATTCACAAAGAATTCCAGATGTTGTGAAGGATTTACCTACTTTCGATGGTAATCCCCGTGTACTGTATGATTTTATCAACAACGTCGAAGAAATTTTGTCAATGATTAGTGAGGCTAGTGGTACTGACTATGCCATGATTATTCTCCGTGTAGTTAGAATGTTGGGCAGGCAAATGGATTTCTGGATATGTTCAGTACCTCCTTAGACTGGTCAGAAATAAAAAATAATTTAATCGTGCATTATTCGGACCAACGAAGTAAAACATGATGTCTAATTAGGGACCTGCATCAATTTAGGCAAAACTCAGATGCGATAGAAAGTTTTTATCTAAAAATCATTGAAATGATGTCAACTATGACAAACCGTATCCGATTTCATGAGATAGATGTTAATGTTGCCAAGGCGAAGCATTTCCTCTATGAGGACATGTGCCTAAATGCCTGTGGTGTCAGGTCTAAACGAACCTCTTGGGGTCACAATAAGAGCAATGAGACCGAGTAAATTGGCTGAAGCCTTAAATCTTTGCCTTCAGGAACAAAATTCTTCCTATTTTCTAAATAGCCACCAATACACGCGACAAAGATTTTCTCCAAATATTTCATCTCAAATGCGTTTTCCACAAAACACCTTTCGGTCTAGTCGAAGTTTCAATAACTCCCAATATAACATAAACCAAGCAAATCTACCTCACAGGTATTTGGATAGACAACCTGCTTACTCAATCTCGACAACATTTTCCTTCAACTTTCAGAGGAAGTCAAAATAATCAACAAATACCCTCCAAGTCAATTAGAAATAAGATTTCTGCTAGTAAATTCTCTCCTTCGGAGCCAATGGATGTTTCGAGTGGGAGAACTAGTAATAGCCGTTATACTAATTTTTCTAACAGAATTAGTCCACATAATAATGAAGCGGGGAGGTTATATAATGCTGAGGTTAACATGACGTGACATGTATTAAAGTCAGGAACAGTGTGAAGACTATCCTCCAAACCAGGTTGTATATAATGATACGAGAACTAATATTGATGACCGAAATTTTCACTGAAGAGCCTCGGAAAATCAATTAGTTATATCGACATCAACACTTACGATTCATCTTCACTTCCATATGTGCAGATCAATTACAATGGTAAGAACTTGAAATTTCTCGTCGATACCGGGATCAACAAGTCATTCATAAATTCAAAAGTAGTTGATGCAGGAACAGTTGAAAGCATTGATCCAATTAAAGTAAAAACACTTTTTAAGAATGACACACTTAATAAGCAAATTCGTATAAAATCATCATCATCATCTTCATCATTTTGTTTAAATTCCATGATTATTTTGATGGCCTCATAGGGACTGATATTATAAAATTCTTAAGCATTAAAATTGATCTGAAAAAATCAATATTAGAATCAAATATGAGTATAATTCCTATACATTTCAAGCCAAATGTTCTCTCGATGGTATATGTGATTCCATGTTTAAGCAGGAAAATGTGTTATCTGCCAGTATATGTATTATCAGGCAGTATTTACGTAAAATCTACGTACATTAATCAAGATCTGTTAATACCTGAATGCATATATATATCGCAAAATATTGGTTTGCTAACATTGCAATCATTAATACTTCGGAGCATGAACAAAAATTCACAATCGAACAACCGATTAAGGCTTTTACCCTAGACAATTATGAGTTGGCAGAGGTCAATACACTCTCCATTTCTGAAGAGGCTATTGGCGAAAACACAAACTTGCATAATTTTCTGCAAACAGATCATTTAACGGACGAGGAAAAAACCATTCTTTAAAAGTCCTATGCAGAAAATATCGAGACACATTTTTTCTACAAGGACAAAATCTTTCATGTACAAATCGGGTACAGCATTCAATAAAAACAAAAGATGACATACCTATTCATCGCAAGTCATATCGCTATCCGTATATACTGATGCAGATTGTACGCCAAAGCTGTTCACTTTGGTCATCACCTATATGGATTGTTCCGAAGAAAAGGGTTCAGACGGGAAGCAAAAATGGCGTTTGGTAGTTGACTACCGTAAGTTAAATGAGAAGACGATCGATGATAAGTATCCCATTCCTAACATTAATGAGATTTTAGACAAACTTGGTAGATTCATATATTTCAGTACACTCGACCTCTCATCTGGTTTTCATCAGATTGAAGTAGCGGAAGAAGACATTTCTAAGACTGCATTTTTATTTGACAATGGGCATTTTAGTATATAAGAATGCCGTTTGGTCTTATAAATGCCCCGTCCACATTCCAGAGAGTCATGGATAATGTACTTCGAATCTCCAAAAGTTCTGCCTCGTTTATGTAGATCACATCATTGTCTTCTCAACCTCATTGCAGGAACATCAACAAAATCTTGAGATGGTGTTTCAGAGGCCCAGAGAGGCAAATTTAAAAATTCAATTATCAAAATCGATGTTTTTTTTGTAAAGAGGTATCATTTCTCGGTCATTTAATTACATCCGATGGCATAAAGCCTAACCCAGACAAAATTCGTGCCGTAATGGATTTTCCCTTACCGAAAACCGCCAAACAAATAAAATCTTTCTTTGGCTTATTTGGTTATTATCGGAAATTTATAAGGGACTTTGCAAAACTAACAAAGCCAATGACTGAGTGCTTAAGAAAAGGCCGTTCAATAATCCTAGACTCAAATTATAAGTCTTGTTTTGAAACGTGCAAAGCATTACTATGTAATGAGCCAATTTTATGTTACCTAGATTTTAATAAAACTTTTAATTTAACCACTGACGCTAGTAACGTCGCTCTAGGTGCAGTGTTGTCTCAAGGACCACTTGGATCAGATAGATCGGTTTGCTATGCAAGTCGTACACTATCTAAAACTGGAGAAAATTACAGCACGATCGCGAAAGAACTGATGGCCATTGTATGGGCGACAAAGATTTCCGTCCATACATTTTTGGCAGGGATTTTCAGATTGTAACTGACCACAAGCCACTTACATCGTTATTTTCTCTTAAAGATCCAAACGCAAAACTTGATCGTTGGCGGCTCAAGCTAGAGGAGTATGATCAATCAATCGTCTATAAAAAAAGATATCAGAACTCCAACGCTTACGCCTTATCTAGAATTGAGTTTAACGCCAACGAAACAACGGATGCAACAGTCGAAGTAGAAAATGTTTCCATGATAATTAAGGTCGATGATCTAGATAAAATTTCTACTATTTATTCGGCGCAGGAAAATTTCGACGATGGTATTCCTATTTCGGAACGTCCAATTAATGAGTTCAACAATCAGCTGATTATTGAAGACAATGAAACTACATCTAAACGTAGCGTGAAATTGCACATACTCTTTCAAAGAAAAAAAGATATGCTATATTAAACCATAACATAAACAACGAGGAAGCTATAATTAATATTTTTAAGAAATACGTAGCTCCTAAGGGTTTGACAACAATTTTAGCAAACGATGCTACATTTACAACGGTCCAAAGTGCCTATTCAAAATATTTTAGTAACTCTAAAATAAAACTTATACGCTGCACTACAAAGCTAATTGACGTTACTACTGACGATGAACAAGATAAGTTGATAAATGACTTTCACATTAAATCAAATCACAGGGGAATAAATGAAACCTTCAACCGCCCAAAAAGGCAATTTTATTTCCCCCATATGAAATACTCAATTACGAGTTTCATAAATAATTGTGAGTTATGTCAAAAGCTTAAATATGCTCGTGATCGACAACCTTTAAAATTCCAATTTACTGAAATACCATCGTAACCATTGGAAATAATACATATTGACATATATTCGATTCACACGGAAAACTTTCTCGCAATTATCGAAAAATTTAGCAAATTTGCCTGCGCATATCAGCTCACTGCGAGAAATAGTGTTAACATTATCAGAGCTTTGAAGCACTTCTTTTCACACCACGGTGTATCGAAGAAAATTGTATGCGATAATGGCAGCGAATTCGTTTCGACACTTTTTAAAGAATTTGTTGACTTTTATGAGATATTCCTGCACACAACTTGTGCCAAGAGTTGAACAGGAAATTCTCCTGTGGAAAGGTTTCACTCAACGCTCACTGAAATAATTAGAATACTTTGTAGTCAATACAAAAACAAGCCTGTTGGCGATATTGTCGATGAAGCTGTAATAACCTACAATAATTCAATTCATACAACTACGAAACCAACCCCGTTCGAACTTTTAACAGGCCATTACTACACAGGTTCTCCGTATTCCTCAAACTCAAACTCCGTAACTACCCAACAGTATCTTACCGATCACATAAAAAATTACCAATCGTTATCCAAATTAATACATGACAGATCACATAAGCATAAGCAACACATCATAGATAAACGCAATGTATCGCGAAAAGACCCACCGAATTTCCAAAAAAAACGACGCTATATATGAGTTCGATGATAAGAGAAATAAATTGGCACCTAATTTATAAGACATGACGTAGTTTCAAACAAGAGAATTACTGTTGAAACAAACAGACGCAAAGTCCATAAGCAAAAAATAAAAAAGAAATGCAAATTTACCTAGATTTACACATATACATAGTACTTATTAAAAACTTCACGACCTCCAAAAATTCATAAAGGTTGAAACATAATGAAACAACGATGTTATTTGTATCATAATGCTAAGTATCCTGCTGCAGGTAAATCCTGCCGTTGTTTCATTACCCTATCCTTTTCCTTCCTACAATATATGCAAACAAACAAAACATAAAAAAAGAAAAAAAAACGTACAGTTTCGGATTCAGCATCACCCTGTAGCTGAACGAAGGCTTGACAGCAGATCGAGTGTTTGATATTTTTTGATCTCTCAATGACAGATGGTTTTTTGATAACCTTGATTTGTACTTTTCTTTTTTCCTTTTTTTTTGGTTATGTCTCACGCACGAAATAAATTGGTGAATTCCCTGAAGTAATTATTTATTTTGTTTTAATAACAAATCATTTACGAAACATTTTTTGGTGCCTCCTGTGAGGAAATTCGATATATTTGGTGCAATGGCAGAATTAAATCTCCGGCAGTTGGCGGTAACCGCCGTCAAAGGTATCACCGAGCGCGTGCGTGGGGCAAACTTGGAGCAGTCCAACGACTCGCAACTTGAGCAGGAATTAAGCTCAGTGACAGCACATTATTCCCGCTTCGTGAAGAACCACGAGGTATTGGTTGGTCGTGCGGAAGCAAGTGAATTCGATGCCCACGACCATCTATGGGCTGAGGTAGAAAAGGATTACAACGAGGCTTGTGCCGTTCTGAGGGGAAGATTGCGACATTTAGAGCAGCAAGCCAAGGTAACCCCGGACCGTGGAACAGTAGAACCCAGTACATCAACCCCGCAGAACTTCGACCTCAAATTGGATCCCATGGTCATTCCGTCATCTGATGGGGCCATACACAATTGGTTGGGATTCAAGGACGCCTTCCAAACCTTGGTCCATGACCAAGAGTACCCGGAGGCATATAAGCTAAGTAAGCTTCGTCAGGCGGGCAGCGCAACTAAAGTGCCCCTCATGGGCGAATTGTATTCTGGCGGTTACAAGGAAGTATGGGAAGCATTGAAGGAGCGATTCGATAACCCGAAGCTGCTAGCTGAAATACATGTTGCACGCTTCCTAAACATCAAGCCAGCATCAGAGGAAACCTCCAGAAATCTTCTCACCATTGTGGATACAGTGCACGAAACACTAAGGGCATTGCGTGTCATGAAGTTACCAGTGGATAGTTGGGACGCACTGGCTGTACCGATTGTTATTGGCAAACTTCCAGTTTCTACTCAGCGGGAATGGTGCCTCAGTTGTTCTTCCAATAAAATCCCTCGTTTAGCAGGGCTTGTCAAATTTTTGGAAAAACGCGCTCATAGTCTCGCTACTGAGCTCGTAAAAGTCTCGAATCGCAATGAATCGCAGTCATCACGCCAGCAGCAGAAGATTTCATTAAAATCCTATGCCATCACAGTGGAGGACGGAAAATGTGTTCACTGTCAAGGACCTCATCGGATTTCTCGATGTCAACTGTTATTGTATATGACACAAGAGAAGCGGTTCGAGACACTGAAGAATAGTCGGCTCTGTTTTAATTGCTTGAAACCGGGACATTCGTCGAAACAGTGCCATCTGGTGGCTGCAGACAGTGTGGCCGCAAGCACAACATATTATTTTGTCGAGGGTCGCAGTTGCACCTCCCCCCCGCATCAACATCTACAATTGGATTACCTGAAAACCACCTTGTCGTTCAAACTGATGGGTCGTTAAGAGGGAAGTCGTCATCTTTATGACTATCGTCTTCGAACAGCCGTACTCAAATAATAAATGTTGTTTTGCTTGCAACCGCAAGAGCTTTTGTATATGGTGATAACTCGGAACAGCGCCTTGGTCGTATCCTCTGCGATCCTGGATCGCAGGTAAGTTTGGTGTCAGATAATTTTGCTCATCTTTTGAATCTCCGCAGGACTCCATACGAAGTCGCAGTGGAAGGCATTGGGGCTTTCGCGAACACTCATACAAGGGGATCCCCCCTACATCTAAAACTCCAATCAACCTACTCCTCGTTTGTATTACTGGTTAACGCCCTGGTCATTCCGTCAATAACCTCAACTCTACCAACGGTGCATGTTGACGTGAATCAGTGGCATCATTTGTTTGGTCTTCAGTTAGCCGATCCACATTTTGGCACTCCCGGTCGGATTGATGTTCTTCTTGGTTCAGATGTGTGGGGTCAAATTCTCATGGATGGTGTAATCGGTGGCAACAGGGATGAACCTCATGCGCAACGAACAGAGCTGGGTTGGGTTATATTCGGACCCGCGTCTACAAAACCTACGACACCAATGCAACAACACTGCTTCCACGCGCAGGTGAGTGGTGATGACATTCGGCTGGAAGAGCTTGTACAGAGCTTTTGGAACTTGGAAGTGGTACCTACTCAAGTTCAGCAAGTTGTTGACAATGAGAGTGAGCGCATATTTTCCTCCACACACTCTCGGACTGCGGATGGCCGCTATGTAGTGCACATACCGTTTCGGCGAGATGCCCCACTACTTGGAGATTCGTATCAATAGGCATTACGTCAATTCCAACATCTGGAGCGACGTTTCGCAGACAACCCGGAGCTTAGTGAGAAGTATGTAGCTTTCCTACGTGAATATGGAGCGCTTGGCCACATGGAGAAGGTTGATCAAGCAAATGATCACACCCAGTGCTACTACATTCCCCATCACGCCGTTACGGAAAAGTTCAGAGTTGTTTTTAACGCCTCTGCGAAGACTACTACAGGCGTTTCATTGAACGACATTCAGTTAGCAGGCCCTACGATTCAAGACTCCTTGCTCAATATCATACTGCGTTTCCGTCGCTTTCGCATTGCGCTCACAGCCGATGTTGAAAAAATGTTCCGCCAAGTACTGGTGGCACCACAACACCGAGACTACCAGCGAATCATTTGGAGAGAGCGGCCCACTGATCCCATTGTCATCTACAGGTTAACAACAGTAACATATGGCATGTCCTCCAGTCCACACAATGCAATACGGTCGCTTAATCAATGTGCAGCTGATAACTATGGAGAAGTGGTTCCTGAAGAGCAGACCGTCTCGGCGCGAGAGACTATACTCAGCTCGTTTTATGTGGACGATTTTTTGACAACCTGCAACACGGTGACCGAGGCAATATTGTTAGCTACGAACGTGGACAAAATCCTCCGAGCTGGTCACTTTCAATTGAGGAAATGGCACTGCAGCTCTCAAGAAGTCGTGACCCATCTTACCAATGAAGATATGTCGACTTCAAACCGTGTCATCAATACACCTACAACGTCCGTTCTTGGGTTGCGCTGGGACCCAGTCGCAGATGAGTTTTTGTTTGAGGTTACACTTGTTCCAGATCCGAAAGTCCCAACAAAGCGGAGTGTTCTGAGTGAAGTAGCCAAATTATTTGATCCCACTGGGTGGCTGGCTCCTGTGGTGGTAACTGGAAAGATCTTTCTTCAAACACTTTGGTCAAAGGGTGTCACATGGGATACCCCCCTACCGAACGAGCTCTGTGCAAAGTGGCGTACATATCGCAATGGACTTGATGCGTTGAACCGTTTCCGAGTGCCGCGATGGGTGGGGATGGTGGATGGAGAAACAACAACTCTTCACGGCTTTTGTGATGCGAGCTAACGTGCCTATGCTGCTGTAATTTACACCAAAACCATTGGCTTGGACAAACAGGTTCGGGTGTCGTTGCTAACGGCTCGCACAAAGGTTGCTCCAATCAAAGGTGCAACTATACCTCTTCTTGAGCTTTGCGCAGCTCATCTTTTGGCATTAACGCTTCAAAACGTTCGTAGTGCATTGGGTTTGACTGATACGCCTTACCACCTATGGTCGGATTCGAGCATCGCACTCTGTTGGATTCGTAAACAATGGTCTACACTCAAACCGTATGTTGCGAACCGGGTTCGGCAAATACAGGAAATGACGTCTCCCGATCTGTGGCATCATATACGATCGGCCCAGAATCCTGCAGATTGCGCCAGTCGAGGCATCGGGGCTGATGAGCTGTTAGATTACAAGTTGTGGTTGCATGGACCGGATTGGTTGATGGCTGAGAATTTGTACTTAGAACCAACCATGCAGCTGAGCCAAAGGGATCAGGACCTTATCCAGGCAGAGGAAAAAATATCGGTAAGAGTAATGCTTACTTCCCCTAGGTACGAGTTGGTAACACGAAGGCGAGACGGAGTGGTTATCCCTCTTACTGAACGTTTCAGCATTCTCTCCCGCCTTTTGCGGACTGTGGCCTTAATTTTGCGGTGGTCTCCGACAAGGCAACGACTACGATCTCGGATAGTTAGTGCTGAAGAATTGGAAACCGCTTTAATGATTCTCATCAAGATGGATCAAGCCAGAACGTTTTCAGCGGCTATCAATCAACTTCGTGCTAATTCTAGACTTCCTTCTGGCAGTGCCTTGCTTCCCCTCAACCCTTTCCTGGATGAAGACGGAATTTTACGAGTTGGTGGACGCCTTCATAAAGCACTTCTTCCTCATGATCACCGTTTCCCGATAATATTGCCAAGGAAGAGTGCATTTGTTTGGTTGCTGATTAAACAGGCTCACCGATACCCTACATGGTGGATTGCAGTTGATGTTGCAAACGCTTCGTGCTCGTTATTGGATTCTTAACGCAAGACAATCAATACGAACGTATGTGCATAGTTGTGTCATCTGTCGCCGCTATCGCAGTGCTGCTCTTAAACAACAAATGGCATCGTTACCAAAACTTCGTGTCCGCTAGACCATTCATCGCTTCTGGTGTCGATTATTGTGGCCCCTTCTCGCTGCGCATTGGGTCAAAGAGATCTCACTCAACAGTCAAAACATACCTGGCTCTTTTCATTTGTATGGCTACGAAGGCCGTCCATATTGAAGTTGTTGAAGACTTGTCGTCA
The DNA here is from genome assembly GCA_964034865.1 of Eristalis intricaria. Taxonomy (NCBI): domain Eukaryota; kingdom Metazoa; phylum Arthropoda; class Insecta; order Diptera; family Syrphidae; genus Eristalis; species Eristalis intricaria. Next base: position 60,595,623 of record OZ035873.1, on the reverse strand, counting down.
CAGGCTTTCTTGGAGGCATTTTCCAGACTCACTGGCAGACGTGGACCCTGTCAAGATTTATATAGTGACAATGGTACGGCGTTTATTGGAGCTAATTGAATTCTTCAGGAGGATCTGGCAGCTTGGCGAGACGAATACACTCAGCAATCGTTAGCGCATTTGGGAATGCGTTGGCATTTTATCACTCCTCGCGCTCCTCATCAAGGTGGGTTGTGGGAGGCGGCTATCAAATCTGCGAAGAGGCATTTGGTTCGCCTTGTTGGGAGCCAGAGCCTATGGTACAACCAGCTGCAAACGTTGGTAGTCCGCATAGAGGCATGCCTCAATTCGCGCCCGCTCATACCCTTACATGACGACCCGGATGAAAAGTATGCTTTAACTCCGGGCGATTTCCTGATTGGAGCTCCCCTAATTGCTGTTCCAGAACCTACCCTCCTGGATGTCCCTATCAACCGACTCAAACAGTGGCAGTGGTTGCGACGCGTACACCAACACTTCTGTCAACGTTGGAGTGAGGAGTACCTATCCACCTTACAAATCCGCAACAAATGGCAGCGACGTGAGGAAAATGTCCTGGTTCGCGATGAAAATCTACCACCAACGTATTGGCAGCTGGGCCGAGTGATCAAGATTCATCCTGGCACCGATGGATTGATTCGGAATGTTACCCTCCGAACTGCTAATGGTCTGTGCACCCGGGCAGTACAAAAACTCTGCCGGATATTGGAGTCAGAAGAAGATAAGGACATACGTTTCGAATCCACTGATTCGACCGGGCAGTATGTTTCGGATTCAGCATCACCCTGTAGCTCAACGAAGGCTTGACAGCAGATCGAGTGTTTGTTATTTTTTGATCTCTCAATGACAGATGGTTTTTTGATAACCTTGATTTGTACTTTTCTTTTTTCCTTTTTTTTTGGTTATGTCTCACGCATACTTTGGTTATGGCCTAAATACCTCATATAACTAACTTAAAATTATTATTACTTACTCATTATCATCATTCTTCAATCTAATTGTAATAAGTATTGAATTCTTGCTTAATTTTGTTTCCATACTGAAGTTTATATGTGTTACAACTAACGTGTAAGCTTATTTTATTTTTATAAAGTAAATGTCAACAATAGTTTTCAGTTTTGATTTTAAACATTTAAATCGTTTCTTTGGTGGGAGGGGGGGGGGGGGAGAGAGTTACCAAAATGTTGGCAACCCTACCCATAGATCTGTCCTCCAGTCACCTGATGTTTGTTTGGCTTATTTGTTTACATTTCATGTGGCACGTGGTCCCCTCTCCTATCGTCCACGTGTCACCTGACTATGTCTCCGCCTACTAATCACCCGATCTCTCCTTTGTCTCGTGGCGTCATTAACCCATCGCCTGATCTTTTGTTTGTCTTAAATGTTAAATGTCACCTGATCCTTTGCTTATCTTACAAGTTTAATGTCACGTGATCCTTTGTTTGTTCTATTTATGTAATGTCACGTGACCCATTTCTTCTTGTGTTTATGTTCGCCAAACAGCGCAGAGCAGATAAAGTCCACTCGGGTTGCTTGTTGAAGGAACCGGGCTGTACGCTCAGCTTGTTCAGCGAGGCTCTTTTGGATCTGGGCCTTCTGTGCTTGTATGGCCAGCAAGATGGAGCTTATATCCGTGCTGGCCTCAGGCTGCCTGGCCACTAAGAACGAGGCCTCTGCCGGCATTGTCTGTTGTGTCGGTTGCCCGCCTGATGTCACTTGGGCATAGGTGACTCTCGACGTAACAGCGGTAGCTGTAGCGCGAGGCACAAGCCTTGCTTCTACCGTTTTTAAGTTCCTTTTTTCCTCGAACTTTTTCTTTAAAAGCTAGACTTTCGGACAGCCTCGATAATTGGCAGGGTGTCCATTGGCTCCGCAAATGACGCATTGAAGGATGCTCATATCCTTGACCTTGTCCGTTGGTAAAGCACATTCCCCTCTATTGTGGGTTCCCGCGCATTTCACGCAACGCGACACCATTTGGCAGTTCTCTGCGGCATGCCCAAACCTCTGGCATCGAGCACACTGCATCTTGTGCTTCGATTTCCTTAATGTCTCCCATTGGATAGCAATGGTCCCCAAGAGCTTAATTCTCTTGAGGCTTTCCATGTTGCTTTCGGGAGTCGCCTGAACTAAGAACATCGGGCGACGCCTGTTCTCCCTGCGTGCCATCGCAGTGACAAATGGCTTAAGGCCCACGATCTGGACATTATCGCTTTGCGCCTGGCGCAGTACACCGAGGATCTCCTACAGATCCGTATTGGGATCCATGCTCTTAAGGGGCAGAGTTTGGAGTTCTTCTCCTCTTGGTGTGTAGGAGTAGAACTCCATTCCCGCCACCACCAGACCTTCCTTAACTGCCTTGTGCACTGCCATGTAGTTGCAGTACACAGTGTGCCTTAGCGGCATTCTATGGTGAATGAGGTTTCTAAACCCTTCATTCCCTTAACGCCACAATTACCTAGTTTTTCCAGGTCTTTCGTCTCGGCCCCGAATACGTTGATAGGGGGGCATCTCTCCCTTTTCTGCTTCTGGTTCTGCTGCTGTTGTCCCTGCTGTTGTTGATTCTGCTGCTGCTGTCTCCTCTGCTGCTGTGGCTTCTGCTTTTGTGGTGAATGCTGCTTCGGCTTCTGCTGTTGTGCTTTTTGCTGCTCTTGTTGTTGTTGATTCTGTTGCTGTTGCTGGTTTTGCGTCTGGACTGCTTGTTTTTTTTGCAGTCCTGTAGCTTGAGCTGCTTTTCTAGCCGCTTACTTATCGCGCATGATCTTAGCGATCGCGACTAGCTCTTACGATTGCTCCTCCAGCAGTCTCTCCTCTACGTCGGAGAGGTCCCTTACATCCTCCTCCTCGTCACCCTCGGATGACGAGAGGTCTCGGTACCTGTTGCCAGCGCCTAGGTACCGTATTTCTCCTCCAGCCGACTCATACATAATTGTGTCGTATGATTCGTCTGAAGCTGTGTTTGTTGTTGTTGCGCTGGTAGTAGTTGCCGACGTGTAGGCTACCAGTTATGCTGCTGATGCTGTTGTTGTTGTGGCTGCGGGGTTATTAGCCGCTGCTCTCGTCGATGTTGTTGTGGCTGCTGATGGTGCTACTGCTGTAGTCGTTGTGGTTGTGGCTGCGGTATGCTTGGCCGCTGCCGTGCTGCTGTTTTGGTCACTGGTGGCGGCGGTGTGACTTTCACCACTGCCCGCTTAACATTTATCGGCTGAGTTTGTGCCCTCCTCCTCGTCTTCCCTGTCTCCATTGAAAATTCCACCGTGGTGGCCTGTTTAGTCATCCACCGGTGCTTTACCCTCGGGTCTCTCTCCTGGCTCCATCAAACTTTTATTTTTTTTTTTTGTTGGCACGAATTTTACAATTAATTATTTACAATATTTACTTATAGAGATTTGATTATTATTTAATCTTACATCTACAAAATAATACAAATTGTCAATCAATGTGCAAATATTATAGTTTTATTTTGATTTGAAGGAAAAGCCACTAAAAACCTTCATTAAACAAAAATAGATAAAATAATAAAAAATAGGGCAGAAATAATGCCAAATATATAGTTCGTCGGGGAAAGAGAGAAGTGTTGAGATGGGTTCATTTCCAAGTTCGTAATGAGTTCGAGAGAAACATAATAAATAACAAGAAACAAGCAATTTAATAAATGTTTGAAATTAACGGAACAAATGGACATAGTTAATATATAGAGAAAGTAAATTAAGTGAATAAATAAATAATAAAAAAAAAAATAAATAAATAAATAAATAAGTAAATAAATAAATAAATAACTAAATAAATAAATAAATAAATATATAAATAAGTGAATAAATAAATAAATAAATAAATAAATATATTTAATTAAATAAATAGATAAATAAATAAATAAATAAATAAATAAGTAAATAAATAAATAAATAAATAAATAAATAAATATGTGAATAATTAAATATATAAATATATAGATAGATAAATATGTAATTAAATAAATACATAAATATATTAACAAGTGAATGCATGAATGAATATAGGTATGAACTTTCAAATTGAAGACTTTAACAAAGGTATATGATGAATAAATTAACACACTCTTTATGAGGCTAAGTTTGAAATTAATTCGTTGTCCGATGTTAAGCAGGAATTTATATAACGTTGGTAAAGTCGTTCATTTCTAGTTGAAATAGTTTTTATATTGGCCATTCTATGAAGTTCCTTTGTGGAGAAAAACCAAGGCAGATTTAGGATCATTTTAAGTAACTTATTTTGAGCAGTTTGTGGTTTGCGTAGATGGCAGTTCGCGCACTTGCTCCAGACTGGGGATCCATAAAATATTATGGATTGAAAAATTGATTTAAAAATTAAGAGCTTATTCTGGTCGCTTAGTTTTGAGTTCCTACATATAAATGGGTACAGGATTCTAATAGTGGTATTAACTTTTTTTATAATTTCCTGTACATGTAGATTGAATGTTAATTTTTTATCTAGGTATATACCAAAATATTTTGCGTTTGATTTCCATTCAACTAGAGAACCGTTAAGAGAAAGGTTGTTGCTTGGAAGTAAGCAAGCTTTTCTTTTATGAGTGAAAAAGATAGCTTCGGTCTTTGAAGCATTAATATTAATTTTCCAATTGCCACAATACACTAATAGGTCATTTAATCCCGATTGAAGATTAGTTTCAATATTGAAACCAATTGAATCTCAGGAATAAATGCTTGTATCATCAGCAAATAGGGCAGTATTACAATTTCTCAAGTTGGGGAAATCAGAGGCATAAATATTAAATAAGACTGGTGCAATAACGGATCCTTGTGGGACTCCAGCTGTGATCTGTTGGCTGTTAAAGAAGCTTTGGTTAATAGATACCTTGAAGCTTCGGTACTTAAGGAATGATTGTATGATTTTGACCAGATAGAAGGGAAATTTGAAATTTAATAACTTGTGTATCAAACCTTCATGCCAAACAGTATCGAATGCTTTTTCTATATCTAAAATTACCATTCCGGTGCTTTAGTCTATTCTGAAATCTTTTTTTATATCTTTAGTGATACGATGGACTTGATGAGTGGTGCTATGAAAGGCTCCACTCATAGAAAAATTGTTGCGTTGGAAAGATACCGTCACTATCAATAAAAGAGACAAGTCTCTTCTTAATAATCTTTTCAAAGAAAGATTTTTGAGATATATGTTTCTTATCTTATCAGGTCCAGTAGATTTCCTTGATTCCAGACAGCGAATGATTGGCCGACAGAGGTTGGATGATAATTCTCAAACAAGGAGTATGAATCAATAAGGTTAACTGATTGCTGGACCGAAGTTTCAATATTTGTGTCCGTGACACCAGTGTTGACAGACGAATGGTTATTAAAGAAGGTAGTTGCCAGCGCGTTTGCTTTTTCAGAGGAAGAAAGAAGTACAGAATTGCCTGTTTGCTACCCTTATCTAGTCCTTGTAAACGTTCATTCCAATATTGATTCCTGAAGTTCGCAATAGCAAATTTAATAAGAGCATTCATTTTCTTGAATTCCTCTAGGTAGAAATCATTTTTAGACCGTCTCCATCTGGACCTACAGGTATTTCTCAAAGTCATCATATCGAGAATAAAAGGTTGGAGTATCTTGCATGAATGTCTGACTACAGTTTTCTTTGGAACTGACTGTTCAACACTTTCTAGAATAGGGTTTTTAAAGGAGTGAATGTTCTCGTCGAGTGAGATGGGTTTGTAATAGGAACGATGCCATTTCCTAGTTTTGTATTAGAAAGGCTTCGGAATAGATTCCAGTTGGCATTCCTGAAATTATACACCAGATTAGAATATTTAGCGGGTGACAATATTACAACACACTTAACAGGCAGATGGTCGGAACTCAATTCATTAAAGGTAATGGGTGGGGTAAAAAGCTCGGGAATATTGGCGAGGAATATGTCTAATGTTGATGGATTTTTGTTTTTGACGGATGGAAAGCGAGTATGATTAGGTGGGAAGAGAATTTCAAATGGGTACCTTGAATGAAGGTCAGCAAGAATGTTGCCACATCGATTTGTTCTAAGACAACCCCAATTTCTATGTCTGGCGTTAAAATCACCACCTATAAGAAATAAGTCATTAGTGTTAACTAGCTTAATGAAATCGTTTTGTAGTTCGGTTTGATCATGACGAGAAATCCCACCACCTGGAAAATAAGCACTAAAAACTTTTAATGAAAGTCCATTTACAAAAGGAATATCTATGCCAATGGCTTCTATAAATTTCGTATTTAGTATTGGTAGCAAATTGTGCTTTATTGAACGCTTTATTACAACGGCAACACCACCACCACTCCTCTCTTCCCTATCCAGACGGTAACATTTATACACAGAGTTGGATATTTCTGTTATTAATGCTATGTCTATGTTGTAATTATTAAGGAAAGTAAAGAACTCAATTTGTTTTCCTCGAATGCTTCTAGCACTCCAACATATTATGCTTAGGCTACAAGAATTCATTTGGATTTATATAAGTACTTAATAGCTAATTGAGTAATGGTATTGAATTGTTCTGCTTTAGTAATACATTTACCGAGCAATACGATCATCTCCGCAGTGAGTGCATTGATTTCTTCAAGAGAAAAAACCTCTTCGGAGCTCTTCACCATTTAAGCTCCTCTATTATTTTACGATTCTGGATCTGTTTTAGGTTCATATCTTCGAGCTTCATTGCATTGTTTACAATTTCTAGTTTATCATAATTTGGTATTATTACATTTTGGTTGATGGTGATGTGTTCATTTACATATATAGTTTCGTTTATTTTAACTCTACAATCGCTAAAATGAATTAAGTCATTCTTTGACAACTGGTAGTTCAAATTATTACACGTGTTCGTTAAATTTGTCTTATATAAATTCTTTGTAAGTATTAAACCATCGCTTAATTCTATGATTTCTGGATCTTTATATATTGTAAATTTACAAGTTTCATATGAGTTTTTAAATAAATTTTGGATACAATTAACACTTTTCTTAAGATTTTTTTATAAAGTTCATTGTTGTCGTCATATAAGGTATCATTTACTGATATGTAATAGCTTTTTGGTACAAGAATTTCGTTTCCTTTAGGGTTAGGTATTGATAACAGCATTATTTTCTCGTATTCATTGTTTGAAAAGATTGGAATTCTAAGTACAAAAATTAGTTTATTATTTGATTCAATTAGACTGCTTTTAATATTTTCCAACTTTTGAATATTAATATCAAATCTAACATTTTCTTCTTCTGTTAAAATATTTTTCCCCAAAATTCCTAATTTAGAAAATACAATATTATCTTGGAGTTTTTCTATTTCGTTATTTAGTAGTAAAATATCTGTGTTAATTTGAATTGATTGCAAATTTTTTGCTAAATTCATTTGTTCTTTGTTTGTATAATTAATAAAATTATCCATAATACTTTGATGTTTATTAATTCTATTAGCTAAAACTTTTAAATTATTTTGTAGATCGGTATTTATCCCGATTTGTTTGTTCAGTTCAGAAATCGAATTGTGATTGTTTCCCTCTATAATTCTCAAGTGATCTTGCAACTCTAATAGCTCGTCATCATCCATCACGCCAAATAAAAAATTTAGTCCTTTTCCTACCATGTTAATCAAACCTCTTTTTTGTCTTGGATGTGGTATGACTGTATTGAGTTTGGAACGTGCATTATTAAGGGCGTTAGTCAGTAGCATTTTTAATGTTAAGTCCCCAAAGTTTTTAAAATTATCCTCGATTGCTACTTCTACTTGGCTTATTACCTTGTGGTAGCTTCCTAAATCTACTACATGAACTTCTATTAGATGTATCGACTCTTGTTTTATCATCGTGTATCCTGCCTGGGTGTTTATTTCCCCTAGTCTGAAATCAGCCTGGCTTAGTTTAACAGTCGTCAGAAGAATTATTGTAGAGATAAATTCCATATTTATTTTGTAAAAATAAAAATTATATCTAGATATGTTGATACTTTTATAGTTGTCTTAATTTTCAATATTATTCTGGTATTTATTTCGTCGCCTAACTTGGTTTTTATAATACCTGTTTTTAGGATTGTCTTTATCTACTATATAATTTTGCTGAACGCTATAATTTTGAATTTTTTTGTACCTGGGATCTGACTTTCCCCTTCGGTTTTTATTGACATAGTCGTTCCTAAAATCTTCATACCTATTCTATTTTTGTTTATAAGATTATTTCTGTTCACCTTGTTCAAATGTAAACGGTTGGAAATTTGCTGAATAACGTCGTCTGAAATACAGTTATTAATAAAGTCGATGGGTTTTATTTTTGTTGTAGAATGTATTGAGTTATTATAATTTATTATAGCTTTAAAAACTTTATCTTTTAGTTCATCCTTATTGTTTTTATCGGTTTGGAACAGTCTCATATGTTCATTTAACGTGGAATGCAGTCTCTCTACATCTGAATTACCTGTTTTCAAATAGGGAGTTGTTAAATGTAAACTTATATTGTTTTCTACAAAAAATTGTTTAATTATACTAGTACCTAATTCGTTATCGGTTATTACTAAATTTGGCTTTCCTAAGTATTGAAATCTGAACTTAAGTGCTTCTAAAATTGATATCCATGATCTGTCTTTTAGCGGATGCGCGGTTGCGTATTTTGTAAGTTTGTCTATGGTTGTCAGATACATAACATTCCTCTGTGGAAACCATATATCTACATGAACTATTTGGTTATGTTTCTTAGGGGTTTCGGTAATATTAAACTTGTATTTAATAGGATGCCTATCAAACTTGGCCATATTGCAGATCTCACAATTGTTTATTAATTTATTTACTTCCTTTTGAAGATTAGGATAATAGTACTTATCTTTTAATTCTGAGAATACTTCATTTATTCCCCTATGGTTATTATTAAGGTGCTCTTTCTCTATGATTGACAGCAATTTTCCCTTGTCAGCAACATCTTTTAAAAGTGTGTTAGTTTTTAAGATTTTCAAATTTTTATTTTTTGCAAGAAACTGTCGATAGTTTTCCTGGAATTTTAAAAATAATTGCATGTCTGGACAATATAGAGGCATTAAACCTTTTTCCAGCAAAATATTTTCCATAATTTTCACTAAGTTACTCTCCGGACCTATTTTTACAATATTTCTAACTTTTTTAAATAATATTTTCATAGTAATGGATTGCTTGTCAGCTACTTCTAATATAATCTGATTCTTAAATAGATTTAATGCTTTTTCTGTAATAGGAATAAAATCTGCACTGTCAGTATCTGCACTGTGTACGGTGTTGGAATCAAAAAGCTCATTTAGGTTTATCAATAATTCGTTGTCAATATTAGTTGCTTGATAATTTATTCTACTTAGTCCGTCGGCTACTACATTTTCCTTGCCTTTGATATATTCCACATTCAAATCAAATTCTGTTAATTTAATCTTCCAGCGTTGGAGCTTGCTATTTGGTTCCTTTAAGGAATTTAGCAATACTAAAGGCCTGTGATCTGTTTTAATCGTAAATCTTCTTCCGAATAAATACGGCCTAAAATACTTTGTGGCCCAGACTATCGCAAAAAGTTCTTTCTCAATGGTACTATATCGCTGTTCGTGACCATTAAGAGAACGACTTGCATAGCTAATTGCCCTATTATTTTGCATCAGGACTGCTCCTAACGCATAGTTACTCGCGTCGGTTATTAATGTAAATTTTTTACTAAAATCTGGGTGGACTAATATCGGGTCATTCTTTATCAATTCCTTAAGCTTGTTGAAAGCTTCTATATAATCTCTATCTTTTGTATTAACCTTTGCATTCTTTTTGAGATACTTCGTAAGGTGATGAGCAATTTTGGAATAGTCCTTGATAAATCGTCTGTAATAACCTGTGATGCCTAAAAAGGATTTAATCTCTTTCTGATTTTTCGGAATATCGAATTTATCTATGGCTTCTACTTTCTGTGAGTTAGTTTTAATACCTTCTGGGGTAATAACGTGTCCTAAAAAATTAGTTTCTTTTTTAAGAAAGCTACATTTTTCTAACTGTATTTTAAGGTTGAATTGAGCAAGGCGTTTAAGAATTAAATTTAGTGATTCAATGTGTTCTTCGACACTGGTTGAAAAAATTAGTATGTCATCCAAGACATATTTTTCCAATATATTCCTTCAATATATTGTTAGTAAGTCGTTGAAAAGTGGCGGGAGCGTTGCGTAAGCCAAAGGGCATACGAATAAATTCGTAATGTCCATTAGCAGTGGAAAACGCAGTTCTATGCCTGTCGCCAGGGTGCATTTCAATTTGGTGAAAGCCCTTAGCGAGGTCCAATGTACTTAAGTACTGGCATCTTCCTAATTTATCAAATATCTCTTCGATATTTGGAATAGGAAATCGATCTTCCGTCGTAATCTCGTTGAGCTTACGATAGTCGATAACGATTCGCCGGTTTTGCTTTCCCGATGCGTCTATCTTTTTAGGAACAACCCAAATTGGGCTATTGTATGGACTGTTTGATTCTTTTATTATACCCTGATTACTTACTAACTTCGTCTCTATGAATTTGAGGGTATCTATATAGTTTCGAATACACCGGAAATTCATGTTTTGTTATAATAAGATGTTTAACTTCATTAGTGAATGTTAAATCATCACCTTGTTGGTAGGAAGCACTTTTGTTTTGCCTTATAACCTTATGCAGTAATCCTTTCTCATGACTACTGAGGTGTTCCGTTTTAATAAAGTCGACCACATTGCTTCCGCTAATATTGGTTTGAAAAATTTCTATTACATTGTCTTTATAAGCCTGATTTTCATACTCCTCATCTTCTTTATTAAAATATATTCTAAGAACCGCTTCAGTTGTTACTAGCTGCTTGTTAGGGTAATCAATGACTGCCTTAAGTCTCCTTAAAACATTATTACCTATGATGCCATCAAAATTGTTTTGCAAATCGTGTTCTAAGAACTCACCGAAAACTTCTTCGTTTACGTTAAATTCCTTAAAGATTGGAAACTTGCATAATGTTTCGATAAAGAATTGACTTCACATTGCTCTTACTGGTATCTTTACTTTGGTTTTCCATTTAGGGTGACATATGTTTGGACTGACGATACTGATTTCCGCTCCAGTATCGACAATCAAGTATAAAGATCTTACATGATTTTTGATTTTCCTATATAAGGAAGCTGTTTAAGGCTCCTTCCGAAAAATTTCCTATTTCCATGGGATCCATGCTATTTGGGCTACCAATTTGGTTATTCGTAGAATTCCTGTTGCTGCGATTAACGGAAGCAGTATTGTTCTGACTGTTCCTACTCCTGTAAGTGTTACCTGATCTTTGATATTGGTTTTGATGCCGATTTCGGATCTCGGGCTGGAATTGGCTATGGTATTGGTTTCTATTTGAATACTGATTATTTTGATCTGCTTGACCCCTGCTTGTAAACTGATTACCTCGATTTTCTTGATTTCTTGAATATTGAATAGTCGGGTTTGTTTGGTTCCTACTTAAAAATTGATTACTCTGATTCCCTTGATATCGAGTTAAATTTTGATTATGATTTTCATTTTGATTTCTCCTACTGCTAAAATTTGAATTCCAACGATCACCATTCCTATTAAATCTGTAGTAATTTTGATTATTATCTTGCTCAATATAACTTTTTGTAGTTGGACCATATAAAGTATAATTCTGGTGTCGCGCCCTTAAAATAATGTTAAAAGCATCTTCTAGCTAGTCTGGGTTTCTACTGAAGATCATGGTTTTATTGGGCTCTGGCAAATTTTCCCTAAAAATCTGTAAAGCAATTCTATTTATTTCTTCACTACTAAAGGTTTGGTCTTGATGCGTTAATATCCTATTGTGTAACCTGTTTGTAAGTTTATTTATTTCGTTGTAGTAGTGCTCTATAGTTGAAGAGATTCTACACATCTTAAGCCTATCCACTAAATCTGCGCTACTTTCTTTTTCTCCGTAATGTTTTTTTAGAATTCCTTTGAGCTGAGTCCAGTCCGTTACCATCCCATGGTTGTGTATAGCTACTCTAGTCTGCCCTACACATTTGTTTTTGATATAGTCGAAAAGTATTATTTTGCAATTTTCATCAAAACTTCCCAGATGGGGTATAATATTGTCTACCTGACGGATGAAATCCGGCAAATGGTTTTTATCTCCTTCAAAGGGTACTATATTTTTTATACAATTAAGCATGAAATTGAAAGCCTCAATTGTTGTGGCATTCATTTTGGACAGTAAAAACAATCTAATTAACTTTGTCACAAATTTAATTAACTTAACTAACACTTTAGCAACATTTTTTTTTTTTTTAATGCATAAGCCAATTGTAAGGCTTGTAAACGTAGAAATTTTCACTTCACTATTATTTTCTTTTACTACTTATTGAATTATTTAACTCGTACCAGTTATTTTCCCACGATGTTTTTCTATTTCTGCTCCCTAGCCTTTTACTTTTTGTTGCTTTTGCTCGTTCGTTGCGTTTTTGGTTTTTTTTTTTTTCGTCCGTTGCTTTTTTCGTTTTTTTTTTTTTCCTTTTTTTCCTCGTCGCCAGTGAAGTGGAACCGTTCACGCTTTCGATACTGTATACTTCAAATAAATAGATCACACAAATAATGTAGGTACTTTTGTTTTATTTTCCTCTAGAACAAATAATAACTTAACAGAGAATACGACAATAGAACTAGGCCGGTGGTTTAAGACTAACTGCCGTCGGTTGGTGTCATCGCGAACGAACGTCCAGTGGAAAAACGGAGGTACGTGCAGGAATGTGCTTACGAAGCACATGCTTATCTGCTTCCTGAGCGTCATGAGAGATCTTGTTGTTGATTTCTCAGCAAATACTTCCAGTATTTGGAACAGTGAGACTGTACGGGGTATTATATGTCACTATATGCATAACATATACATCTATACTCCGTGGTGCACCTTTTTTTTGATTTTTCCCTTAAACTAACTTAAATTCTATGTAAGTCTACTGAAGCGGAGGAGATCCTCGTGGCTGCGACACCCGGCTCGTGTTGGAGTCGCCTGTCCACTGTTCAGCGTACGACATGGAAGATCAGCGGGCGTCCATCCGTATCCTGTATTAGGCCACTTTGATCGAGATAGAGGAATGCTTCAGGTGGAATAAGGCCGCTGAGGCGCACTCTTTCATAGTACATAGCGTTTGGGTAGTAAGCCCCAAAGATCAGACTGTTAGAAGAAGTCATAGCTCGTGCAATGTGCCTTCTTATCAGCTTAATAATAAGATTATCTATCCTGTTCAAGTTTGCCTCGTTGTACAGGACCTCGTTAGGGTAGAACTTCTTGTACTCAGACTCGGGTGTGCGATACAGACGAAGACAGCTCCTAAGACACTGCCTCTCGAACACCCTCATCTTTTCCATCTGGGAAGGACTCACGTTGAACCACAATGGACAACCGTAAGCCATAATTGGCCGTACGAGGGCCATGTAGCAGATTACCTTCATTCTAGTATCAAGTTGGCTGCTGAAAAACAACCTCCTTGCCGCAGCAAAAGCTTTTCTGGCTTTCGTCAGAGCAATATCTATATGTTTGTAAAAATACAGATATTGATCCAGCCAAATGCCAAGATATCTAACTACACTTTTCACGGCTTACGGCCGACCTTGCGGGTCAACTATGCCGAACTTGCGCGAATTTTAGCGCGTATCCCTCGGTGACGTGTACAACGGGGTCCTGAACAGGGTAGTTTCACACTTCAGGAAGTTGATAACCAACTTCCAGGCGTATTAAAATCGCTGAATTTTATCGAAGTCACGCTGCAACAAGATATTTATAACCTCGATCTTCGGACCTGATCTGTACGCAACTAGATCGTCGGCGTATGCTATTAAGTGCGGCATGGAGTCTACAAGGTCTGCAGTGAATATTGAAAACAAGATCGGCGAACCAACCGCCCCCTGTTGCAGACCATTTTAATATCAAAGACCGTGCTAGAAGTTACGTCGCCATTTTTCACGACAAACTTTCTACCCGTTATCATGTCATGGATCATGTATAGCAATGGTTTACTTATGCCAAGCCTGACCAGCTTGAGGAAGAGGCCCTCTAACCAAACGGTGTCGAACGCCTTCTCCATGTCAATCAGTCAGGCACCCGTGCATTGTCGTTTGCTTTAATTCCAGTGAATGTCGGACACCAGTTTTAACGCGGCATGTATGGTTTCATGCCCCGCCCTGAATCCGAGCTGGTTGTCCGGTATGATTTTATTTTCATCAAGCCATTGTTTCAGAATTCGAATCTTTTCAAGAAGACTGATCGACCGAAGATTTGTCGGAATGGACTTGTCCTTGTCGCGTTTATTGATCGGCTGAACCACAGCTGTTTTCCAGTGCGCTGGGTAATGTGCATTACTCAGCGCATTGTTGAACAATGTTGAGTAGACTTTTACCGCTTCGGGGGAAAAATGTCGAAGCACAATATTCGACAGACTTTTTCTTCCTCAGCGAGTTAAAGATACCCTGGAGATCTTCTTGAGAAATCAAGATGTGATTTGCGTCGTTGGCGACGGCAAGATTTGCCATGTTAACGTCACTGAACCTGGTGAAACCTGGATTCTCAGATCGCCATTCATCTCCATACGGAGATAGAAGTGGTTTAGCAAGGCTCTGTTCTCCAGATCGTGATTCAGCCTACTAACCTCGTTGACCGTATACACTCTCTGGAACACTGCACCAATAGCTATAACCTTCTCCTGGGGATCTTCCACCGCAAAGAAGTCATTGTCTAGCACTGTCTCAAATGGATCGATGCCAACTGAAGTCAGTAAGTGTTCGTTGTCTGTCGTCCTGGGAAGTCGAACGGTCAGAATGTCGTTCTGATCTTTCCTCCGGAATATTTCTTAATAGATAGCAGGATCGTCTGCACACCCAAATTCGCCTCAGGTTGCCTACCCACAGGGACCTGGGTAACTTTCGGCACTGTCTGTTGAACCGATCGCCTATCCGATACCATTTGGGCATAGGAGACTGGCGGCGTAACAGTGGTAGCTGGATCACGCGGCACTGGCCTCGCTTCTGCCATTTTTCCCTTACGTTTGGCCTCTATGATTTTTCTAATTTCCTGAACTTTAGGGCATCCCCGATAGTTTGCAGGGTGCCCGCTGGTCTTGCAGAGTACGCACGTCAGCTTGCTCCTATCATCAACTTTATAAGTCCCTAAAGGACATTCCCCATGATTGTGGGTTTCTGCGCATTTGACGCAGCGAGACTGCATATTGCAGTTCGCCGCGGCATGCCGAAACCTGTGGCATCGAGCATGGAGTGTGTTCTTAGTTTTTTTTAATGTGTCCCATTTAGCAGACAGAGAGCCTAATTTGGTAATTTAGCTGTTGGCTCTACTCGTTTGGCCACGCTCTTGTTGCGGATCCCGGTGTCGGTTGCACTACTTCACTTCAGTAAGTTTTTGATTGAAATTACACGAACGAAACACTTGTTCACTGTTCCACGGTCTGTGAACGACTGAGCAAGAAAGGGGTAGTTTCACAGATATACAAACCACAGACGATACCGTTGACGAGGATAGCACCGAGAAAAGCGACAGCGACGGCGATGACGTAGGCAAGGAGGACATCGATTACAATGACGGCAACAAAATAAAAAAAATACACACTCACGGATGGGGAATATTGTGATATAAGAGCAGAAGCAATGTCAGTATGCAGATGAACGAAAAGATTGTTGAGAAGTGTGCGGAAAAGAATAGCGTGAGGACATGAAGATGCAAAGCAAATACGAAGCGAACGATTTACAATTAATGAAACGAGAATTAGAGATAATGAAACGGGAAACTAACTTACGAAAGAGAGAGAACGAAATGAAATTGATTGAAAAAAAGAAAATTAATTGATGAAAAGGGAAAGTGAAGGTTTGAGTGGTGATAATATTGGCGAAACCAATGTAAATATGAAGAACAAGGATGGCAAGGGACGCGATTTTTTGAACGTTAAAGATTTTTTATCGGAGTTTTCGGGACATGAAGAGGGCAGTTTTCGCTTATGGGAGTCGCAGTTGCGGAACATTTTAGCGTCATACCATTTGAATGAAAACAACAAAAGAAGAAGGAGATGACGGCACACTCAATATGCGATAAACGTGGCGGAGCTGATAATTAAGTAAGAAATTTACATATATATTTTTGTTCTAGGATTTATAAATACGAAACTTATATAGGAACCCTAATTGATACTGGAAGCGACATCAGTATTATTGAAGAACAGTTTGTTCCTCTCCCTATTAGTATTATGAATTATAATTTATATTCACGTTTTTGTGGAATAAATAAAACTCAGTTAATTATTAAAGGAATGGTTAAATGTATTATTGAATTCGAAGGGAAGAATACTGAGTGTGAAATACTGAT
This sequence comes from Eristalis intricaria, assembly GCA_964034865.1. Taxonomy (NCBI): domain Eukaryota; kingdom Metazoa; phylum Arthropoda; class Insecta; order Diptera; family Syrphidae; genus Eristalis; species Eristalis intricaria. Next base: position 60,579,244 of record OZ035873.1, on the reverse strand, counting down.
GGTGCAGAAGGGAACAAAGGGTCATTATCTTCTCTTTGGAAGAGATTTTATTGAATTAGCTAAGTTAGAGTTACGAAGAGTGTATGAAGCAAACAAAGGATTTGGGCAAATTTTTAAAGATGAGTGTAGCCAATTAATGAAGATTGATGTTGATGAAACGAAAATATACATAGATAATAAGGATATTTCTTTTGAATGTAAGGAAAACTTTACACAAATTTTTGAGAATTATTATGTGAACTGCGAGCGTGCCGTTTTTCCAAAGTGAGATAAAATTGAACTTAAATAATGAAAAGCCATTCTACCGTTCCCCACGTAGGTAAGCATATTTTAAACAGCAACAAGTACGGACCATATTAGATGAAAGAATGACTCAAGGTGTCATAAGGCCAAGCAAATCAAAATGTACGTCATTGATAGGGCTGGTAAGGAAGAAAACAGCTGATATATGAAAACAGCTCAACTTTTCTGCGGTATATGACCGAAGTTTTTGATAATATGATTAGGTCAGAAGAAGTGTTTATGTATATTGATGACCTTATGGTAACAACTGATAACGCAGATGAGCACTTGAAAATTTTGAAAAAGGTATTTCAAATCTTGGTCGACAACAAATTGAATTTAAGGCTAAACAAGTGTTATTTTGGGCAGTCACAAATTAAATATCTAGGATACACAATTTTGAAGGACGGTATGTTGCCAGATAGTAAAGGAATAGAATCTGTGGTAAATTTTCCAGTACTGCAAAACGTGAAAGCCGTACATAGTTTTCTAAGACTGTGCTCATATTTTACAAAGCTTATTTAAGATTTTTCTCTGATAGCCCAGCCTCTATACTATTTGATACGAAAGGATAGTAAGTTTAGGAAGGAACTTAAATGCTTCAATGAGTTGAAGGAAAAACTGACAGATACACCGATATTGGCCATCTATGATCCAAAAGATGAAATTGAACTTCATTGCGACCCGACCTCAGTAGGTTATGGTGCAACATTACTTCAAAAGAAAACAGTTGACTACATCCAGTGTTGTATTTTTCGAAGCGTACTACTGAACAAGAAGCAAAATATCACAATTTTGAGCTGAAGAAACTCGTGATTATATACGCGCTTAGGATATTCAGAGTCTATCTATTTGGTATGAAGTTTAAGATAGTGACAGATTGTAATTCGTTAACACTGACTCGAAATACGAAAGGTATAAACCTTTTTCTTCTATATGAAATGAGCACAATGGTCCCCTCCATAGCATACTAAAAGGATATGTTCCTTTTCACAGCTCATATAGACCATTTTGGACCGGTATCACTAAGAAATGGAAAGAAAAAGTATGTGTTCTTGGCTGTTGATGGATTTTCGAGATTTGTCGAGTTGCATGCGGTAAGGTCAACAGGATTTAAGGAGGTTATGGGATGCCTGAAGCCATATTGTAGTAACTATAGTATACCGAAAACAATAATTTCAGACGTAGTAAGAGGTAGCTTTTTTACCTCTAAGGAAATTGAGGAAATCATGAAAAAATTTTGGGGTTCGTCGTATTAAAATTGCAACAGGGTCACCACAAGCAAACGGGCAAGTCGAGAGAATAAATCGCTGTTTAGCGCCGATCATCGCAAAGCTGACTAACGCAGGGATGAATTTGACTTTAGATGGAGTTCAGCCAGATATTGAATTCAATATGAATAATACCATGCATCGGAGTATTGGGACCACCTCTAGCGAAATATTGTTTGGTGTTAGACAGAGAGGTACAGTAATAGACTTAATAAAAGAGGTATTATAAGAGATGAACGAATGCAGAGATGATCGTGATTTAGCTAACATAAGGACAAGAGCAACAGATAAAATTAAAATATGTCGGGAGTACAACGAACATAGGATGCGTCAACCGCGAAATTAAATTATATAAGGAAGGAGACTATATAATGATAAATAATTTCGTAAGTATACAAGGCGTTAGTAAGAAGATTATACTAGAATTCGCACAAAATAGCGATGGTGTTGCCAAATAACCAATATGTACTGAAGGATGTTGAAGGTTTGCAATTGAGTCGGATACCATAGGAGGGTATATGGGAAGGTAGAAATATTAGGCCATGGTGGAAAGATTGGAATGGATAAATCGGGACGATTTCTGTCAGGATGTGGCATCCATATGAACTGTGGCGGAAGGATATAACACCGCAAAAAAATGTAGAAAGGACACAGTCGATCGTGGAAGGTGAGTTAGATCGTTTGCTTAAAATCGTTGAAAATAAAAATATATACCTACATCTTGATGTGTTTCATTTTCGGAAATTAAATACAAAGAGTTTATGCTTACATTTTTCTAAATCTTCAGAGCCCTGACGGCATGGGTTTATGTGGACGTAGGAAGGTAAAATTACGTAAGTTTAGTATTAAGTAGGTTAAGGTAGTTTAAAAATAAATATATCTACGCATTTCGATATCTTTAAAAAAAAAATGTTCATATATAATGGACTCATAGGGTTTCGTCGTCCCCGTCGAAAGGCGTGGTGCCCACTTCCTGAGCGAAGTTTTCTTTTAGCCTTTGGGTTCTTTTTTTATTTCGGGGACTCATCCCAGCTGAGTCGGCCGGATGAGGAGGTCTGTTGGGACCACCCAGTGGCCATATTTACGCGACAGCCGTCGATCACTCTATAGTGAAGTTACTGATTGTTAATATTTTTCGGCGTTACTTTCCGCATATTTTATTTTAGTATCTCCGCATTAAGTCGAAACACGTTTGCCATCGGAGGAGGTCTGTGAACGACTGAGTCTGGTTTCCCTTTCGTTTTCCGGTCACTCTTGCCATAAGTATTCTAGTTCCTGACTGAACTTGGCTGTCTTCTTCTATCCTCTCCCAACTATTTCTGATTGCTGATCAACCATAACTGCTTGCCAACTCTTAGGCGAAAATATTTTCCGAGGACATAAAATTTCCCCTCTTTCTTTCTAAAGGTTTTCACCCACTTCTCATCCTTCCACCCTATACCAGATCTTTCGCTTAGCTAAATAGTCAATTCATGGGCGTGCAATACACCTGGTTGCTTCCAGTTGTTGTCCACCAGGTCATACGTCCAAGAAGAACCACTCCTAGCCACTTGAAAGGCTCCAAGGTACATAGGAACAAGTTTCGCTGTACAAAATTCTGAAGCCCCTGAGATTATAGCGGCGAGCAGATTTCTCGACTGCCACGGATATTCTCGACATTACCTCCTTGAACACTTCGTATAAGCTCCTTGACCAATCCTGTTGACCCGATGACCGGTAGACTTCTAAACATTTTGCTGGTACAGCTGGTTGCCCCCTTCCAATCGCATTTGTCTACCAAAAGCGACAAGATACGGCGTCATTTTCAGAACCTCATGGACCGAATTGCGAATGGTATTAGTCACATTGGATAGTAATATATCCCACATTCTTTCGTCTTCGGATATGTACGCTCGGAGTTTTGGCTTTGATGTCCGACTATAAAACCCCACGTGATCTACCTGGGGATGAGAGAAGGTCGTATGGGAGGTCGAAACACCGTACTCTCCTGCCAGTTCGGGTAATTCTTTATTCTTGAACTGCCATTATCGCAATCGACCCGCTTGGGTACTCCGTATAGCAAAAGTACATGTTCCTCGAATATGGTTTCAAATATGAAAATGTCTTCGAGTGGAAAACCAGGAGAAATTTCGAATTGAAATCAAATAACGTCAAAGCATATTTGTATCCCCTCGTGGACCGGGGTAATGGGCTTACAAAATCTTTTGCAGACATAGGCGGCACGCGATTGCCGATTTATTCTCCACTCTTGCGAATGGCGATAAAAAATATTTTTCGCCTCAATTGCATATTTTTTTATTGTGTTACAAACTTAAATCTAGAAAACATTTTTTTTTAAACTACTTTAACAAAGAAAAAAAAAACTCTGTCGTACCGGGATATGAAACCTCGCTCGTATCAACGCTTTTACCAGCGTATTAACTGACTCCACCGCCAATCGATTTGATAGGTGTTAACCGAACGATAAGCCCAAATACGTATTAAAAAAAAAATCATTAGGTATCGAAACGCAAACTTGATAGGATCCGAACCTACGTTAACATACTCAATATAAAATACTGAACGTCATACGAACATTCCGCGCTATCGCGGGACTTTATTCTTTGTGCTCTTACTGGCTTGCTCAGTGCCTCAGACCGCTTGACCTGTACACTTAATACTACACATGTACATATATACATATACTTAATAAATATATAACTTCGGCTTTGCTCGAAAACAATTTTGAATAAATCTTTACTCCGCACACCTTACTTTAAAACAATAACTCTGCACATGTATACAGCAGGCAGGTAAAAGTAAAAATGCACGAACCAGAACACAGAGTAGAATTTGAATGTTCTTTTCCCAATGATGGCTAACCAATGTCTCATTCACATTCTTACTCATCATAAAATTTGTTGACTGCACACAGGTTAAAGAAGAAGTAGCTTATGTTATCACACATCATGTGATTAGTCTGTCTCGCCAATTATTAAAATCGGCTTATCCGTACAGAAGTATATTATATAGGTAAGGTTAGGTTATGTGGCTTCCATGGAAAGTAAGTATTCATTGTCTTGCCACTGAGCCGGTTACCGTTCGTTACATCCTTTTCGGATAAATGTTAACATCTGTGTAGATTTCCATGTCGTTGCTATTGTTCAGTACCGAGTTTGTCCCTCTTAATCGTCTACTTAGTATTCTGGTTTTATATTTGATATCGAAGTCATAAAATGGGGTTAGTTTGCAGGTTCTTTGGCAAAACTGTATGAGTTTAATATACTGACGTGACTTGTGCGTTGATTGCTCCATAGGGAGAGTGCTTTCAATCTCAGCGCCGATTAAGTCTCAAATTCTTTGCCAGATATATTTATAGCAGTAAGGTGAAAAATCGTTTCGAGCTTAACTTTAACTTTAAAATTTATTTTTAATTTTTTTAATTCATGATATTAAAACAATTCATGTTCTGAATATCTATCTTACTGATCCTTCGCAGGTGCTCTAAAATAATCTATGCTTACTTATCTATGTGCTTTTCGGCGTCTACTACTAATGTCTGTTTTTTGCAGTCCATATAGACAATCTTTATTTGTTGTGCTTGCTGGCCAAGAAAACTTAGGAAAAACTTGGCGCTCGAAACATTTTTTGTTAATTATTTTTGTAATCTTAAAACTAACTTAATCTACGCTAAACCCTAACCCTAATAAGCTTAAACTACCCTACATTATGTCCGGCATTGCGGATGTGTGTACAAGGGCGTGTACGTTATTTATATGCTTGACGTATATAATGTTATTTTTTTTGTGTTTTTTGTTGTTTTTTTTTTCGTTTTGTTTTTTGTTGGTTTTATTTTGTTTGTGTTTTGTGTGTTTATTTTTTCTTAGTCTTACTTTACCTAACTTAAATCTATGCAAGTGGGCTGTTGTCCAACAGACCGACTATCAGACCAGACTGGTTCTGGTGTAACCACCAAAAGAAGTGGCGCTCCTTTTGCATTCTCTCCCTCCCATCTCGAGCGGGGATCGCTCTACTGAACCGGAGTTGATCCTCGTGTTCGCGAGCGATATCCGATTCATAGTGGAGTCGCCTGTCAACTGTTCGGCGATCGTTTCGAGCTCTGCGGTTGGTGATGTGCGCTTTGCACCTGTAATTGATATACTCGAGATCCCTTGGGACATTTTTTTATAACCTTTGTTTTTTTTTCGTGGGTCGGTGGGAGTCTTCGACAGGACTCTATGGCGAACGTTCGCACATAGAAGTGTGAGATTTTTGCTCACTACAACTAAGTGAAGCACTTAACCAAAAGTTTGCATTTCATATTTTAGGTACTGATGATTAGGTTACTCTCCAATGAAAGTTCCTGCTAACAGGGCATCCATGCGTGGGTGTAGACTATCGCACCAGATCAAGGTGTCATTTTGCGGTAAGCTCTTCAACCGTTTTGACTATTACAAAAATATCGCTATCGTCAGCAAATGTGCATAAAACAGTGGGTTTGTATGGTAAATCACTAGTATACAGTAGGTAAAACGGAGGGCCAAGAACACTTCCTTGCGGAACACCAGCATTTATGTTTTAAACGTAGAGTATTCATTTCACGGAAAATCCTATCGCAGAGATAGTTCGCTAAAATACTATAAAGTTTCCCAGATAGAGATGGCCAGAATTTATATTTCAGGCCTTCTTGCCAAACTTTGTCAAAGTCTTGGGAAACATCGAGAAATGTGGTTTAAAAAACGAGCTTTTGTTGAAATGACTTTTCTAGGGACATGTTCAAGCCTAAGGGCGGCAATAATTAAGTAGAGTAACTTAAGAACGGCTTTCTTAGGTAAATCTTTACGAATTTCTCCTGAAATTGAATCGTAGCAAGCAGCTTTTTTCGGTTTGAGCTTTTTTAGTTCTTCCTTGAGCTCGCTAGTTTTATGTTGTGGCAAGCTTGTTTGTTGCCATTTTTTGTGTGTTTTCCGTTTTTCCCTTACAATTTTCTTTTTCTCTGGTGGATATCATAAGACGTATTTAACTGCCCCTATTCTTGCGCATGGTGTATTGCTCCATGCTGCACACAGTATGTTTCAATAAATTTGTCAAATTCAATTTCTAAGTCGTATGAGGTTCTCAGCGGTATCATAAGTTCAACGCGATTTTGCAAGTAGTTGCGAAATGCTTGCCAATTTGAACCATAATAAGTTAATGTAGGCGACGCTTTCCTTTTCACGAGCGTATCGCCCATAGTCAATATAATTGGAGAATGATTTGAACTGAGATCAAAGCATTCTTCCAGTTTTAGATAATCTTTTTAAACAATCTTTTAAACTTAAGCGATCTTTCTTCGTTAAATCTGTTTCAGAAACCAAACATATGTCGATATGTTTTTTCGGAATATAAAGTTCTAGTTCGTCAAGCTTTTGCGGCAGATCGCATTCCAATTCATTATTCTCACTGTCTTATTCATATTCCGTTATTTTTGTTGTTAATGTTTGTTTCGAGGATTAAAAGACTTTCAAAAATAAGTCCGTTCGTCTGACTCTGCTCCTCAAGTTTTTGCAGTATAATGGAGAGGGTACGAGAAATGGGATGGGATGTTTCACTCCAATGTGTGATGACTTATCTGATTTTGTCACTTCCGTTTGCGACTGTGCTTGTTGAGTATTCGGTTTTGCAATTACACTCTTTCGTTGTTTTGTATTTCTTTTGTTTTCAGAGCTTGCAGTAATGTCTTTTTTTTTACTGGTTTAGGTGGTTGGGACAGATTTGCTTTGATCTTGTCACGTCTTTTTTGACATTCTTAAGCTACTTTACAGCATTATTGCCTTTGTGTAGCTGGCTTTATTATGTGCCGGCCATTATACCACGACCCCATCTCATAATCTTGGGCTTGATTCCCCAGTTCTTATTTAAAGCCCTTTTGAACGCATAAAGTTCGGTGTTTACTTTCTCTATTCTTAGAATGTAAAGTGTTTGTCTAGCAGCAGTTAAAGGGATTCCATTTTCAGCAGTCTACTGGCTTCTGTGTTACTTTCAATGCTCGAGCAGAAGTTTTCCAGCATTGGTTTTTCCAACTATGGTTTTTAGATATTCTAATCGTCGCTTTGTAGGTCCTTTGACTGTCCTTATAACGGTCCCAGTTGCTTGCATTCCTCGTTGTCTTGGCTCGGTAGAAGAGGGATCTGCTAAGCTTTTTTAGTCTTCAGACTTTTCAGGTCTTCTGATAACTAGGGTGCTGTTTGTTTATTACGGGTCTGCTTTTTTAATATATAGTTTCAGCCAAATTTAATAGTTTTGTTAAAAAATTCTTCCCGAAGCAGATAAGTAAAATATTCTGCCTGCTTATGGGCATACATATAGTGGGGACACTCACACAATTATGTTTGTGTACACATGCATACATGATCAATGGATGGATGTATAATAGACTCATAACATTTGAACTCCGATTTCAACAGGTGCGAATGTCTCAAGCAGAGTTCGATCACTGGCATTTGTTTATCTACTCCCCCATTGAGTTTTCCACGGTTTAAAATCACCGCCTATGGCTACTGGCTCTCTACAATGAGCGTCTTCCCCTAGATTATACAGCATAGACTGGTTCTGACCTAGTCTCCCGGTCAGTTGAGTCGTGCAACTGTTTGAAGTTGTTGCCGTTTATTTTTGTCCGTATAAAACATTCCGCCTCAACATTTGTATACAGGAAGCCATCTGATATATATGGCGTCTACTTTCTCGTCTTGCTGTTTGCCCTAGTATGTTTGAGCTACTTCACAATGATTAAGATTTATTTGAATTATTTTCATGGTCATTTCACTGTGCTAGCTCATCATCATCATGATTACAGCGTATGAAGCGTTTCCATGGGAAGACTTAATGTAGCTGTTTGCGTTGCACAGAAAGCTTTCCGCAGGGATATTATGTCCGTTATTGCAACTTCCAGGTAATATTGAGCATTGACTGCCTCGCAAACGTTGTGCACCGATGATTTAGATTGTCCCTCATGAGTTGGTGGATGGATCAAGCCTTTTTTCGTCTGCCAAAATTTCCACTAAGTTTCTGGTTTGCTCCCCAAGCTTGCTGAACTCTGTTTACTACCGTGACAATTTGTGGTGCTGATGGTTGGGCATTCGATGATCGAAGCATTCTCGAACTCTTTTGGAAGGGGTTCGACTCGTTGTCATCTTCTATTTTGTATCATGTCTTTGGTTTCATTTGGTATATTTATTTCTTTTTAGCCCCCACTCAAAGCTGTTAGTTATGTTCGGATGTATAGTCACCAGCGATGCCATGGTTGTCTATGCAAGCAGTGATTAAATTCGGGGATTGTCACAGGCCCTTATGGGCTGCTGTGCCACAGCCATATCGGTGCTAAACAGGAATATTACATCTGTAATTACACCACAAACTTAATGGGGACGTAACATTGAGCGTTCTTTGAGTCCTGCCAAGGTTTTAATGGGACATGGGCGTGTGTAGCATTAGCTCGAAAGTCATTTTAACCGCATTTCCTTCCAGCTTACTCGGTTAACAAAATGCTAGAAACGTCAGCCCTCATACCTTCTAAAATCAAGATCGATGCTTGCAATATGGCATGAAAAGACCTTACGGGAGTCGTTTAATGCCTAGGGAATAAGGTGCCAAAGGCAGGAGGTGGCTAATCCGTATATGTTGGGTGTCAAGCAGGGTACACCATGAAATGTGAAGTGACTCAATAGATTGCATGATAAAAATGAATTATTTAACTGTGTTTCGTCGCCATTCAACTCGTGAAACAACAATAACACGCACAACACGAGTGGTTACTGAGAAGCTAGGCTCAAGTCCGCCTCGGACTGTCGCGCCACCCATATTATTATTATTATATATCGCCATTCTAGTAATCACTCAAACATTGCGTCTTTGTGCGTCTAAGCTGAAATAAACAAAATTATATGAACAAAGGTCATAGTTGCATATGCTTTTTTGACAGATTTTCAAAACACGCTGTCGTACTTTGCTTAGAAGATACAACAGTGTAACGATTGTACAGAAAATTCAGTTGTTGTTCTTTTCAAAAAAAGTGAAGCCAAATCTTTTAATTTTAAATATATAGTTCCATTCAGTCAATGTAAGAGAATTCCTGAGATTAGATGGAGTTGAAACACATTCTTCTTCTTCTTCAGGTGGCGCTACATTCCGGGGTGGACCTGGGCCTCAACCAACAAGCCTCTTCAGCCGGCACAATCTTTTGCCAGCTGTCTCCAACTGCGCACACCAAGTTGGTTGAGTTCCTTCTCCACCTGGGTGCGCCATCGGTTCCGTGGGCGTCCTCTATTGCGTTGTCCCACTGGTTCGGAGGCGAAGACTCTTCGGGCTGGAGCAATATTGTCCATGCGCTCTACATGGCCCAGCCATCTTAGGCGTTGAATCCGTAGACGCCTGATTGGGCCCATGCCGCTGTAAAGCCCGTACAGTTCGTGGTTGAATCTTCTCCAATAACCATCAACGCAGACAGGACCAAAGATTGAACGCAGAACTTTTCTCCCGAAAAGACCAAGTGTTTCTTAATCCGCTTTTGAGATTGTCCATGCTTCCGCACCATAGAGAAGAACAGGGGTGATCAATATGTTATATAATGTTAGCTTGGTCCTTCGAGAGAGGATCCTACTACTCAATTGCCTCTTGAGCCCAAAGAAACAGCGATGGGCAAGAGTAATTCTGCGTTTAATCTCGGTACTGGTGTTGTTCGTACTGTTCACTTGCGAGCAGAGGTAGACGAAGTCCTTCACTACCTCGAAGTTATAGCTGCCTATGGTGACGTTTTGGCCAAGTCGTCGATGTTGTGCGTCCTTTCTCGGTGACAGCATATACTTCGTTTTGCCCTCGTTCACCGCTAAACCCATTTTGGCCGCGTCCGCTTCAATACCAGCAAACGCTTCATCGACGGCTCGCTGTGTTCTGCCAATCAAGTCAAAGGCATCCGCGTATGCTAGCAGTTGTACGGACTTCTGTAAGATCAACAGCCTCTAGTGTTGGCGTGTGAGTCTTGCACGATCTTCTCCAGGATGATGTTGAAGAAATCACACGACAGCGCGTCGCCTTGTCTAAATCCTTTTTTGACATTGAAGGTCTCGGTGAGTTCGTTACCGACCTTGATGGAGCGGCGAGAGTTCTCCATCGTCATCCTGCACAACCTAACGAGTTTGGCAGGAATGTCAAAATTAGACAAGTGTTGTATAGCCCGTCCCTATGCACGCTGTCATATGCGGCCTTGAAATCGAAAAAAGGTGGTGGGTGTCGATCTGCATTTCTTGGGTTTTTTCCAGGATCTGCCGTAGTGTGAAGATTTGGTCGATGGTGGACTTCTCCGGCCTGAAACCGCACTGATAAGGACCTATCAGGTTGTTGACGAGTGGTTTCAGGCGCTCACACAAACCGGCGGAGAGGATCTTATAGACGATGTTGAGGAGACTTATCCCTCTATAGTTGGTGCAGTCAAAGGGGTCTCCTTTCTTGTGGATCGGGCAACCGATGCAGAGATTCCACTCGTCGGGCATGCTTTCCTCCGACCATATCTTACAGATGAGTTGGTGTATGTACCTTACCAGCTCAACTCCAGCTGCCTTAAACAGTTCCGCAGTCTGCACCAGCAGCTTTATTCGACTTTAGTCTCGATATCGCTATCTTGATTTCGTCTAGGTCGGGGGGACGGAATTCTCGTCGATCATCGTTAATTGCGTGTTTGAGTGGAACATTCTGCCTGACAGCGGTATTGGAGTCTTCCTCGCCGTTTATCAGTCTACAATCCTTCCATATTGTCAGTATCGACTGCGAATCTACTACGAGCTGTCCCTCTGCCTCACGACAGGCTTCTGTCCGAATTTTGTATCCATTGGCGTCACTTCTGCCGTAACACCTCTGCATTTTCTCGACCGCGCGCTTCTCATGCTCTTTGTTTTTCTTTTTGAGAAGCCGGTGCTCTTCCCTTCTTTTAAGTTCGTAGAGCTCACGAATCGCTCTCGTCCTTCTATCCAGCGTCGCCTTGTATGCTGCTTGCTTCGCTGCATGTGCCAGTCTACAGTCGTTGTCAAACCAGGGGTTTTTTTGGGGTGGCGTTTTAAGACCCAGCACATCAGATGCAGCTTCTCTGATGGCTTTTTGACAACGGTTCCATTGTTGGTCGATTGTTTCGCCTGACAAGGTTTGACTCTCTGAGAGCTTTAGGGAGACTCGATCGGCAAAGTTGCAAGCAGTCAATTGCGATTGCAGCTTTCCGACGTCAAACTGTTTTGGTCTTGTTCTACTCTGTTGTCCTATCGATATCCGCGTTGTTACCTTGGCTACAACAAGGAAGTGATCCGAGTCGATGTTGGCTCCTCGGAATGTTCGGACATCAAGAATACTGGAGGAGTGTCTGACGTCGATCGCAATGTGATCAATCTGGTTGACGGTTGATTGATCAGGAGACCGCCAGGTCCCTTTGTGGATGTTAAGGTGAGTAAGCCGCGTGGTGGCTACAAAGAAGTTTCGCCCTGTTACAAAGTCCAAAAGCCTGAGTCCGTTCTCGGACGTGTTGTCGTGCAGGCTGTGCTTCCCGATGACTCTAGCAAAGATGTCTTCCTTGCCCAGGTTTGCGTTAAAATCTCCTAGAACGATCTTGGTGTCGTAGCTGGGGTATTGATCGTATGTTCTTTCTAGGAGATCGTTAAAATCATTTTTGTTGTCGTCATCTTTATCCTCCGTTGGGGCGTGGGCGCATGTCAGGCTGATATTGCCGAATGTAGCCTTGATGCGGATTGTTATGAGGCGATCGCTTGTGTATTTAAGGCTTAAGACTTCTTGCCTAAGTCTGCCTCGAACAACAAACCCGCATCCGAATAAGCGCTGCCTTCGCTCTGTGTAGCAATCGCCAAAGTAAATATCGCAGTTTTTCATCCTCTTTTTGCCCTGCCCATCCCACCGCACCTCCTGAATGGCGGTGATATCTGCTTTATAAGCTTCGAGGGCTTCCGCAAGTTCATCGGCTGCACGTGGTCGGTTCAGGGACCTCACATTCCACGTGCAGAAACGAAAATCGGTGTCCTTATTTCGTTGTCCATGGTCGTAACCAGTAGGGTCATCCGTATCCGAGGCTTCTCGTCGTTTCTGAACTATAATTTCTTACACGGTGGGGAAGTTAACCACACGCGCAACCCCCGAACCTGGAGGTCCGGTTTAAACCCCTAGACAAGGGGGCCGCTGCATACATTAGTTCACCTCTAAGCGTCTGCTTTAAAGGCTATCCAGAGGGCACCGCGAGGAGGCTGTATGTCAACTTGACCTGTGCATTTAACAGGGATCGTTGCTGGCATCTTGCCAAGTTGAGAGCAGTCAACAACTTTGCCCTGGATGCACAGGCCCATGCTCCCCATTTTGAAACACATTGCACCACACTAAACATCATACAGCAAGCTCTGATATAAAAAGGTTTCATAGAATAAAAAGGAGAAATACTTAGAGTTTTGGAAACTATTTAAATTTGTAGAATGGACCAAAGTCAATTCATTCAGCAATAAAAGCAAGACCGTTAGATGTGATGTTGGATAAGGTTGATCACTTCATTACTATTGGCAACAATAGTAAATGAAGTTAAAGAAAAAATTATAAGCAAATGAAATGAGAATCGTGAAATATATCACCAATCTCATGAGAAGCTTTGTAAAGAATTACATGCAATAAGGGACAAAGATGAACCCAAATAGAAAACTTAAGCTAGAAAATATTTAAAGGCATTTTAGTTTTGCAGATCAACTAGATACTAAGAATAACGATGGATAAAATAAGAACACATTGGTCAGCGTAAGTTAGCTTACATACAAAATATTTTTTTATGCCTACAACTAAGTGAAGTACTTAAGCAGTAGTTTGCAATTCATAATTTAGGTACTGATCGGCAGGTTACTCTCCAATGAAAGTTTCTGCTAGCACCGCAGCCATGTGCGGGGGTAAACTATCGCACAAGATCAAGGGGTCGAATCCTGTCGGCGCAAGACGTTAGTTTCCTCAAGGATCGGATGAACTGTAGTGTTTGTGCGCTCTTCTAGGCGGCGCTTATGTTTATAAGGAAATTTCTTTACCTCATCTTGGAGTGGTAATATTTCAAGATCTCTGTGGATATCGTCGTTTCTGATATACCATGGTATATTTCATGTCAAGTTCTGCACGTTTCTACTTAACGTGCGCCTTTCACTTCAGTTTTACGTCAAGAGTCATCCCGATGTATTTCGCTTCATTGTCAAAAGGTATTTGGACACGTTTTAAGAAGATTGGCAAGTTATTAAATTGTCTATAAGTAAAATGAATATGGACTGATTTGCTTTCATTTCCTAATGAAAGCAAATCAGCAAATCAAAAGCCGGAAGTTCATCCATTCGTGTATCTGATCTAGTGAACGTTGTAATTTTTCTGTAGATTCTTCTACCGTTTTGGCTGTTAAAAAATGGCAGTTTCGTCAGCAAATTTACCTAGAACAATGTGTTCTTCTTGCGGTAAGTCACTAGTATACAGTAGGTATAGCAAAGCATTTATATTTTTAAAAGCATAGTATTCATTTCCATGCTTCATACAAAAGATTTTATCAGATAGATAATTCGCGAAAATAGTATACAGTTCCGGAAGAGATCTGCATAATTTATATTTCAGGCCTTCATGACAAGCTTTGTTAAATGCTTGAGAAACATGGAGAAATGTGGCTGAACAATCGAGCTTTTGTTTAAATGGTATGATTTGGTACGAGCTGTTTTTCTTCCACAATTAGACTGTTGTGTCCCAAAAATTATAAATTTGTTTACTCTTTTAAAATTTAAATCTAGTAGTATTATGTTCCTGAAAGCATGCATTTGAATTCCATTGAATTTTAACACAAACTAATACGCTTCTTGTAGGCTTTTCGTAGTCATGGAAACCCACATCAGATGAATGCACTGAACGAATATAAATCTAGCAGGCTTTGCGTAGCCATGTAAACTCACTGAATTAGGCGATAATTATGCTCTCTTTCATTATATTCACTTGATGGAGCGTGCTCGTGCCGAAGGGACACAAATTGTAAGTTTGCATATCTCTTGTTTGTAATTAGTTTGTAATAAGTTTATTGTAAAATTGTTACAGAGTATTAAACACCAAGTTTCAAGATAAACGTTTAATAAACGAGTTTCCCTGCATTAGCGCCATCAAGACATCTTTAATACTAATTTTATCGAAGAATTGATGCAAGGTCGCATCACAAGAAGTAAGGCCAAACAATTTCAACAGATTGACGAAATTATGGCTTGGTCACAGTCGCCGTCGTCGTCAGCAACATATCCGCCGTTGCCAGGGCAACAAGAAAGTAATGATGACCACGTGCTCACCATAGCCGCACTTAGCAAGCAAATGTTCGAGTTGCAATTGGCTTTGGCTGCTTCAGAAGATGAGAGGAAGAAATTGCAGGCCCAGTTATCATCAAATGCCGCCGCCTCCACTAGCAGAGCTGGTGCTACAACTTCCACCATGTTATCTTCATCACCAGTCATCAGATCCAGCTATTCAACATCATCTATCACTGCCGCTGAAGATATCGTCCAAGCCACAGCAACTATGACAGAAGCCGTCTCAGCAACAAAATCAGCCAACGCCTCATTGACTCATGCAAAAATGCCGCATGCACCATTGCATAAGATCATGTCAGCAACGCCACATGTAAGCTCATATTTGCCAGGTATGTACAACAATTTTTCTACTATCGCTGCCACCTACCCCAATGCCTACGAGCCATATTCCTTTGTACACACACCGCCTGCTAACTCATCGACCCCGTCATACCCAGTACATCAGCCAATTCGAAAGTGCCAGGATTTAACTGAATTTTCAGGACAGCCAGAACAATGGCCAATGTTAATTGTCGCTTTCAAAGAGACTTCAGCCGCCCACGGCTACAACGCCTTAGAGAACTTGTCACGTCTGCAAAAGTCGCTCAGAGGTGATGCCAAACGTATGGTGGAAGCACTTCTCATTCACCCTAATAGTGTTGGTGCTAGCACCTTAGAATTTCATTATGGTCGTCCAGAGATCCTAATACGAAGTCAACTGGCGAAGGCCAGAAGTTTTCCAATAATACACGAATCCAAAGTCAATGAAATTATTAATTATAGTATCATGGTTTCTAACTTGACAACGCATCGGCATCGTGCCACTTAACCAATCCAACATTGCTAGATGAATTGGTAAGCAAATTACCTATGAATAAAAGAGAAGAGTGGACTCGACACACACTTGCAATTGCGTCGCTGTATCCCTCGACCCGCGAACTCAACAACTGGCTTAAGCAAGTGACGACATACATCGCCATCGCAACCGAAGTAACTTCAAGTCAGAGAAGTACCTCGAACGATAGTAGAGGCAAACACGTAAACGTAGTATGCCCCGTCATAGAAGAGCAACGCAAGAAATCGAAATATGTCGTTTGCTCGGGAGATCACCTATATCAATGTCCGACATTTAGAAACTCAACTATTAACTCAGTGGGGCACTGTCAAAACCAACCACATCTTTTTTTCTTGTTTATACTCAGGTCATGCTGTTGCTAAGTGCCCTTACCGACAAGAGTGTGGTTTATACGCATGTCGAAAGAATCACAATCGCAATGTATTGCTGTTAAAGGAAAGTCGAATATTTGCTCGAAACCAAATTATGCGATACGCGCTACGAAAACAGCTGTTGGCGCAGTAACAAATGTGAAAAAATCTTCGACCAGCGATGGGCCCTCAAAAAATTGTGTTCATGGGAATGCAGTACACAATTGAAAATGACTTATTGAGGAAAGAGTAGCTCATTCAATTGGAATAAAAGGGTCATCCGACTTGTTATCACTTAGTGGATTGCTGATCAAACTACCAGCGAATTTTCGCAGCATGTAAACTTAGAAATCTCTGGAGTGTGTAATAATGCCATCAAATACCACATGAAAGATGTTCGTACAACTAAGAATTTGTTGTTGCCAGCTCAAACATTACACCTTAAAGAATTTAAGAAAGAGTACGCCGAGTTAGAAAATGTTCTTATCGAAGATTATGTCGATGCGATGCCACAGATATTGATTGGGTTAAACGAAGATAACTATTCAGATGCAGTAGTCAGCTTCATTGAACTTAAGGAGAATGGCTTAGAAGAACTGCATAGGCAAGTTGCAGAGTACTTCAAGATAGATGGATTTGAAGCTAGGCCAGCTAAGTCAGTCACTTCTGAAAGTGATAAAAGAGCAGAGATTATTCTAAAGCAAACAACTAAGAAAGTCAACGACCAGTACGAAACTGGGCTTTTATGGAAGACTGAAAATGTAACATTTTGTGAAAGTTACTGAATGGCGTTAAAACGTCTTGAGACCGTAGAACGTAAAATGTCTAACAATGTTGAATATGCGGAGTGGTATATATATATCTAAAGTCAAAGAGTATATAGATAAAAAGACAGAGAAATAGACAAATAGTACTTGGTATCTTCCCCATTTTACTGTTTGTAATGTTAACAAAGGCAACAAACTGCGTCTGGTTTTTGATGCTGCCGCTGAAGTAAACGGAATGTCACTAAATTCAATGCTTCTAAAAGGTCCTGACGCATACCAACCGAAGTCAGTCTTGGCAATTTTATTTGGATTTCGACAAAAAAAAATAGGCGTATGTGGCGACATTCGCGAGATGTTTCTTAGGGTGAACATACGTACGGAAGACCAGAATTCGCAGCGATTTCTATGGCGAGACGGAGATCGGCCTCGACAGCCAGAGATATATAAAATGAGAGCTATGATATTCAGATCTAGGAGCTCACCCTGTTCAGCTCAATAAGTAAAGAATTTAAACGCCAACGAGTACAAGGATTTCTACCCGCGAGCTGTTAAGGCTATTGTATACTACGTGGATGACTACGTAGATAGTTTCGATACTATCGAAGAAGCAATTGAAGTTGGGAAGACAGTAAAAGTTATTCATAGTCATGCCGGATTTGAAATAAGAGATTTCGTATCCAATTCAGTTGAATATCTTCAGGCAATTAATATTAACACCTTTTCGGCGAAGATAACTCCACCAGATTTAACGACCATTTATCAAAGCAACTCAACAGACAAAATTCTTGGAATGGACTGGGACTCCAAGGCTGACATATTTTGCTTTGTCTTAAATTTTATGAGGGTAATAGAAGGAAATCTATGCAAAGAGTCTGGTGTTGAGCATAACCATGTCAATATTTGACCCGTTTGGCTTACTGGCTTACTTTAATATCTAAACTTCTACAAAAATTGTGGAAAACAAATGTCGGGTGGAACGAAGTAATACCAGAGGAAATTTATAACAAGTGGTATAAATGGTACAAAAATCTCGATAGCGTGAAAGACTTTAAAATCCCGAGATGTTATCACTCACATTTCACCAACATAAGTGCAGACGTTCAACTTCACATTTTCGTAAATTCGCCTTTTCAGCGGTAGGATATTGGCGTATTGCATTAAACAACGAAGTTAATATAAGCTTTATTATGGATAAAACAAAATGGAGCCCGTTAAAAGCACTGTCGATTCCAAGACTCGAACTTCAAGCCACTGTCCTAGGAGTAAGACTAAAAGAGGCTATAGTCAATGGTCATGAAGTCAAGCCAAGTAAAGTAACTCTGTGGTCGATCTCCAAAACCGTTATAAATTGGATCAAATCTGACAGTCCGTGCTATAAACAATTTGTAGCTCATCGAATTGGCAAAATATTAGATTACAAAACCATCAGTAATTGGAAATGGGTTCCGGGAAAAAAAACCCTGTTGACGAAGCGACAAGGCCGCAGATAATTCCAATAGCATCTTCTGAGTCTATGTGGATTACAGGCCCATCATTTCTTAAGGATCCTGAGAAGAATTGGCCGAAGCTACCTGACGACATCACTGCCCACGAGCAACAGGACGAAAGACGTCAACTTTTTATATTGTCCGTTGCCATGGATTCTTCAATTCTACCTTTTGAAAACTGAGTTACAACAGATTACTGAGGGCGATGTGCGGGATCCAAAGAGCAGCTGAAATATTCACAAGTTTACTGAAGAAGAATAATTCTGAAGAAAAATCATCGAGTCCTCCACTATCAGTAAAAAGAATAAGAGACGCAGAAATATTAGTTTGTCGATTGGTCCAGCAAGCTTCCTATCCAGATGAAATGCGACTTTTATTATCAAAGAAGTCTATTGAAAAGAAAAGGCCGATATATAAGTTTACGCCAACTCTTGATGGGAACAACATTTTACGATTAGAATCGTTATGTCAACTTTGCAAAAACTTATTTGCTATCCCCAAGCCTTCTCAAATGGGGCAACTGCCCATCGATCGACTAACACCATACGTTCGACCATTCTCTTACACCGGTGTGGATTATATTGGGCCTTTACAGATAGCGATTGGACTACGACGAGAAAAGAGATGGGTTGCAATATTTACCTGTCTTTCTGTACGAGCGATCCATTTAGAGATAGCGAGGGACCTGTCAAGCGATGCAGTCATCTTATACTTGCGAAACTTTGTAAATCGCAGAGGTGTTCCTGTTCGGTTGCAGAACAAACTTCATTGGCGCCACAAAGGAAGATTGGATAAACGTGGGGAACTCAATACAAAAGGAATGTACACGTCGTGGCATCGAGTGGTTATTTAACGTGCCAGGCAATCCGTCAGCCGGAGGAGCTTGGGAGCGTCTTGTAAGATGTGTTAAGACTGTTTTAAGTTTTACTTTGAAGGAAAAGGCTCCACAGTTAGAAACACTATAAAGTCTTTTGGTTGAAGCTGAGAATTTGGTCAACTCACGTCCTCTTACCCATCTGCCGCTTGAAAGTAATGAAGCTGAACCACTTACTCCCAATCATTTTTTACCAGGTTGTCCTAACTACATTCAAACGCCTTCAGTCGATGAAAATATCTGCCTACATAAGCAGTGGCATATACTGCAACAATTGAACAGGCTCTAAGTTCAAACGAATCCCTTCCAAGAAATATATTATGCTTTCGAGGCTGTCAGAAATTCACATAAGTCCGCAGAATGCAAATAATATGCATCGGCAGTCGGCGGCATATGTATGAATAAATATTATTATTAAATATTTATCTGCTTATCGGGTGATCGACAGTGGAAAGAAATGAGAAAAGATTTATGTTCTAGCCAATCACACTTGATGGCCACGACTTCACTGCAAGAAATAAATTTATTAAGCGTACTATATCTACAGGCAATAATAAGTAGTAGTAAGCAATACTAATTAAAAAGCATTCAAACACAGTCCTTATTTATTCCTGACTATTTAAGCCCTGTTTTAAACACAATTTATAATAAATTACTTCTTTCACGAAGTAAAACTATAGATAGCTGGAAACTATAGACTATAGTGGCTCCGGAGAGCTCACACTCTGTGCTGGGAGGGATTACGTTCCGGACGCAACCTGAACGAACACATCCGCTTAAAATCTGATTACGTTAAGTATTCTCTCTAAAGTGGATAACTGACCACAGTTCGATACACTTTAACCTTTCCATCTACTGTGTACTAATCATTTCCAATTGCCCAACTACATATATTGCATTTTACCGATAATGCACAGTTCGCATTGAAAAATAATGAGAAGGACCGATATTAGCTATGTGGATCCAAATACCGCAGTCAGCTAGAATACTCCACGCAATCTGGACGATGATCGATGAGAATTCCGTCCCCCAGTTTTAGACGAGGTTACGATAGGTATGACCGGAGGAAAGCATGACTAGTGGAATATCTCTCTGTCTCATCTTTTGTTTTAGAATATACCCGAGGTAAGGCATGCCTGTCGTAACGGGCGACTAAAAGCCACAGTTTGTTCTAGAACAAATAAAAAAATAATAATGATGCAACAAAACAAAACAACGGAATTAGTACCCCAGGTGGAATGCCAGTCACACTGGAAAATCCACACTCTTCGGAGTCAGGCTCTACGGATTCTGGAGAGAGCCAATTATTGCATTTGGATCCTTTCAAAAAATGTTCATGGGTAAATAGATCACCACCATCAGGATCTTACACTAAAAACACGCGCGTATCAAACCCCATTAAAAATACTGCGCCAAAAACGCAAGTAATTAAAACCTCAAAGAATTTACATTCGTCTACACACGAAGAACAGGCTCTAGCAAGGTTCGAAAGTCTCGAAAAGAAAATGCGAAATTAAGGACTAAACTCGCTGATATGAAAGACCTCTGTATAGGACTAAGAAATGAGAAGATGAAAAAAAACCCAGCTCTGACGGATCAAAAAAAGATGTGTATTGTACGGATGAGGAAGAACTCACTCGCGAAAAACTAACGGCCGGTTCCTTGCCGGAGGTAATAAAGAAGTCAGAAAATGTACGTCTTACCAGTAACAACGAAACTAAGTTACCAAAAAAACGGGTACCCCCGCCAATTAATGTACTCGGAATACCAGTGTACAATAAGTTACACTCTATTTTGAAGTCAACGATCAAATTTGAGTATAAAGAAACAGTGCTCAACAACAATGCGTGCAAGATAAATGTCAAGGACTCTAACAGCTATAGGTTACTCTCGGAAAAACTGAATGCGCAAAAAATACAGTGGTACACGTATGAAAATAAATCCGACCGACCCATTCGTGTCATAGCTAGGGGACTCAGGCGTTTTGTGCAAAAGAAGACATTATCGAGGACTTGAAACTTAAAGGCCTAAAAATAGGCCTGATACGTGTCGGATTACCCCTTTTCATGCTTACCTTCGACAAATGAAAAAAAAAATAGACGCCTTGTGCTAAAACTCGAACTCAATACCGGAATGCAAGCATCTGTTGGCAGAATGTAACGAAAGCAAAACTACACCAGCTACTTGTAGTAACTGTAAAGGAAAGCATCCGGATAACTACCGAGGCTGCGAGGTAGCAAAACAGCTTCAGAAAAGACGAGATCAAGTCAAATTCCGTCAACAACCAAAATCGGCAACAAAGGATGTACTTCTAGGATTAACAGCAAGGGTATTTTAACATGAAAATGTCAATTAAAATTTTAAATTGGAATTATATTCTCTATATATATATTATATATTAGAGAAAAGATATCGATATTTGTCTGATCTCTGAGACACAATTGACGAAGCAATCCTTTGTAAGCCTAAAAGGGTACTGTGGTTACCACGCTTGCCATCCGTCCGAACGGGCAAGAGGCGGTTCATCCCTGTGTATACGCGATAATATAGTTCATTTAGTAGGTATGAGTATAGAAACTGATTCTATGCAGCTAAATATGGTTTATGTAAGAAATAAACATTACTCATTTAACATCGTGTCCCTTATCTGCCCTCCGCGCAGTATAATTGATCAAAGCGAGCTCGAACGAACTTTCCACACTCTAGGCCCAAATTTCGTAATTTGTGCAGATTTTAATGCGAAACACACTTTTTGGGGGTCAAGATTAATCTCACAAAAAGTCAGAAATTTAAACAGAGCTGGCATGAAACTAAACTGTGATTTTTAGTCTACAGGAAAACCAACCTTCTGGCCGTCGGATGTTACAAAAATACATGACGTTGTTGTTTTCTTTGTCATAAAAGGTGTTTCTCGAAACTACTTACGAATTGAAGAAAGCTTCGATCTTAGCTCAGATCATTCTCCCATTGTGCTATGTATAAATGATACCCTTGTAAAAACGGAAGTTCCACCTACGTTATCTAATAGACGTATGAATTGGCAAGCATTTAGAAATCACTTACAAGATAATATCGAACTCAGAGTACCGCAGATAACCCCATACGATTTAGAAGTAGAACTCGATAAATTTATAAAAGTAATACAGTGCGCTGAGTGGAGCTATACACCTCTCGCTAGAAAGCCGACGATAAAACATGAACAGTGATATCCACTGGAAATACGAGAATTAGTAAAAGATAAACGTAAAGCTCGTAAGAAATGGCAGCAGACCCGTGCGCCGCAGCATAAAACACGCATCAACCAACTGTCTAACCTTCTGAAAGCGAAAATTAAGTCCTTTAAAAATAATTATATTAATGCCTACTTAACAGGCTTGTCAGCGAAAAAAGATACCAACTACTCACTCTGGAAAGCAGCCAACGGCTTAAGAAAACCCCAACCACATGTGATCCCAATTCGGAAAAACCAACACGAGTGGGCCAAAGACGATAGAGAGAACGCAGATCTCTTTGCAAATCATTTGAAAGCAACGTGCAAGCCACGCGATGGACAAACACCTCCTCTATACTCCTACGGTTCAGACTCAAAAAATTACAATTTTTCTATAAGAAATGCTACTTTGACAGAACTTAAGGAAGAATATAAAACACTCAAGCCCAAGCGCCTGGTTATGATTTAATCACAGGAGAAGTTCTGAAAGAATTACCTTAGAAAGCGCTTCTTATGTTTCTCTACATAATTAACGCCGCCTTTAGATTATAACATGTCCTTAGTCAGTGGAAAGTAGAGGAAAATAATAATGGTGTCGAAACCAGGTAAGCCCCCAACAGACAAAAAAAACTTATAGACCGATTTCAATTCTTCCGGATACAAAGGCATGTACTGGCTTATTGGAGAATTTTCCAAGCTAATTACTAACAACAAATTGCTTATATACAAGCAAGTGCTAAAACTCATATGGACCTATGGTATACAACTATGGGGTTGTACCAAAGAAAGTAATGGAATCGAAATTTTCAAAATAAAGTGCTAAGGGCCATCGTCAATGCACCCTGGTACATACGAAACTACTATATCCACAGAGATCTTGGAATTTCATCAGTCCAAGATGAAGTTATGAATTTTGATCGTAAACATAAGCGTCGCCTGGATGAGCTCATAAACTCTGCTGTCCTCCCAATTCTCGACGAAAGAAACTCTTTTCGCCGTCTTCAAAGGACTAAACCCCTTGACCTAGCACGGTGAATTCAAGACGCGCTTAGCTGCGGTGAAAGCAAGAACTCTCAATGGAGAACCTCTTGCCAAATGCGTCTAAACCATGAAAGAAAAACTGCTTGATAAGGGTAACTGCTGCATAGAAACGAGCCATACAGTGATGTGTCTAATATTGGCATAACTCAAGGTCGGTAGCAAGCTCACCGAGATCTTCAATATCAGGTATCATGTGACTTCGACCCGTTCGGGTTAGGGGAAAGAATATACCCGAGGTAGGCATGCCTGGCGTTAGAGGCGACTAAAAATCCACCCTTCGTATATGGGTTTAAATAGTATACATAAAACATGCAATGGACAAAACAAACAGATTAACTACCCCAGGTGGCAGCCCAGAATCTACTCTCTTCGGAGACATGCTCTAAAGATTCTGGGGAGAGCCAGTTGTTGCATTTAATAAATCCTACCGCGAAGAACTCACGGGTAATCCGGTCAACACCATGAAGCCCATGAATCGCCGAAAAAAGAAGTCCGCCAGATGTGGAAACACAAAACCAAATGGACTCAAAGAAATATAAAAGTTTGGAGGAGGAAAATAAAGAGCTCCACACCAAACTAATGAATATCGATCTTCTCTACCAAGAGCTTAAAAGAGAGATAGAGACAAGACACTAAAGGCAGAAAATAGAGCCCTTAAGAGCTCAGAATGGAAATAGGAGAATGAGGTCACCGGTCCTGTAACCAGTCCAAGGTACGCAACGGACGGAAAGGAACTTGAACGGGAAACAAAGTGTGCATCGTAGAAAAGATCCAGTAAGAAGCGCAAAGCCGCCGTTGGTATAACGGATTACAATACATTGCTCTTTCTCCTCAAAGGAACGTTGGCGTCGGAATTGAAAGTAACGTTGCTTCGGAATAACGCCTGGAAAATCAACGCAACTGACCCCGATAGCTACAGATCCTTGTCACAAAAATTTGAAATTTATATTATGCTTTCGAGGCTGTCAGAAATTCACATAAGTCCGCAGAATGCAAATAATATGCATCGGCAGTCGGCGGCATATGTATGAATAATATTTATTTATCTGCTTATCGGGTGGTCGACAGTGGAAAGAAATGGGAAAAGACTTATCTTCTAGCCAATCACACTTGATGGCCACGATTTCACTGCAAGAAGTGAATTTATTAAGCGTACTATATCTACAGGCAATAATAAGTAGTAGTAAGCAATACTAAGTGCTCAACAACAATGCGTGGAAGATAAATGTCAAGGACTCTAACAGCTATAGGTTACTCTAGAAAAAACTGAAAACGCAAAAAATACAGTGGTACACGTATGAAAATAAATCCGACCGACCCATTCGTGTCATAGCTAGGGGACTCATGCGTTTTGTGCAAAAGAAGACATTATCGAGGACTTGAAACTTAAAGGCCTTAAAATAGTAGATGCTGCTAATTTATTATCCAGAAGAAAACAACTGACAGATGGATCCGAAACTGTGATACGTGTCGGATTACCCCTTTTCATGCTTAGCTTCGACAAATGTGAAAGCATAGACAAAATTTATGGGTTAAGAACAATTCTAGATGTGACTGTTTAAATAGACGCCTTGTGCTAAAACTCGAACTCAATACCGCAATGCAAACGCTGTCAGGGACTTAACCACACTCAGTAGTATTGCCAGAAAGTTCCGCGATGTGTCAAATGCGCCGGCCAACATCTGTTGGCAGAATGTAACGAAAGCAAAACTACACCAGCTACTTGTAGTAACTGTAAAGGAAAGCATCCGGATAACTACCGAGGCTGCGAGGTAGCAAAACAGCTTCAGAAAAGACGAGATCAAGTCAAATTCCGTCAACAACCAAAATCGGCAACAAGGGATGTACTTCTAATAACTGTGCCGAAACCAACAGTGACTCGATTGAAAACTGCTGAGTTAAAATTGCAGACTCAATCTGCGTCCCCAATAACTCAAAAAAATAAATCAGCTAATGTGAAATCA
This sequence comes from Eristalis intricaria, assembly GCA_964034865.1. Taxonomy (NCBI): domain Eukaryota; kingdom Metazoa; phylum Arthropoda; class Insecta; order Diptera; family Syrphidae; genus Eristalis; species Eristalis intricaria. Next base: position 60,553,804 of record OZ035873.1, on the reverse strand, counting down.
TCGCACGTCGGAGCGAAAACCTTCGCCCAAACAATAGCATCTACAAATGGAAAAAGCTGCGAAGAGCAATCACCTCCCGTCTCAAATATATTTAATATAATTTTAGAGAAACGTGACGAACAAACTAAAACGAACAAACTTATTTTCGAAAGGCTACTCGACCTCGAAAATAGGATTAACAGCAAGGGTATTTTAACATGAAAATGTCAATTAAAATTTTAAATTGGAATCATATTCTCTATATATATATTATATATTAGAGAAAAGATATCGATATTTGTCTGATCTCTGAGACACAATTGACGAAGCAATCCTTTGTAAGCCTAAAAGGGTACTGTGGTTACCACGCTTGCCATCCGTCCGAACGGGCAAGAGGCGGTTCATCCCTGTGTATACGCGATAATATAGTTCATTTAGTAGGTATAAGTATAGAAACTGATTCTATACAGCTAAATATGGTTTATGTAAGAAATAAACATTACTCATTTAACGTCGCGTCCCTTATCTGCCCTCCGCGCAGTATAATTGATCAAAGCGAGCTCGAACGAACTTTCCACACTCTAGGCCCAAATTTCGTAATTAGTGCAGATTTTAATGCGAAACACACTTTTTGGGGGTCAAGATTAATCTCACAAAAAGTCAGAAATTTAAACAGAGCTGGCATGAAACTAAACTGTGATTTTTAGTCTACAGGAAAACCAACCTTCTGGCCGTCGTATGTTACAAAAATACATGACGTTGTTGATTTCTTTGTCATAAAAGGTGTTTCTCGAAACTACTTACGAATTGAAGAAAGCTTTGATCTTAGCTCAGATCATTCTCCCATTGTGCTATGTATAAATGATACCCTTGTAAAAACGGAAGTTCCACCTACGTTATCTAATAGACGTATGAATTGGCAAGCATTTAGAAATCACTTACAAGATAATTTCGAACTCAGAGTACCGCAGATAACCCCATACGATTTAGAAGTAGAACTCGATAAATTTATAGAAGTAATACAGTGCGCTGAGTGGAGCTATACACCTCTCGCTAGAAAGCCGACGATAAAACATGAACAGTGATATCCACTGGAAATACGAGAATTAGTAAAAGATAAACGTAAAGCTCGTAAGAAATGTCAGCAGACCCGTGCGCCGCAGCATTAAACACGCATCAACCAACTGTCTAACCTTCTGAAAGCGAAAATTAAGTCCTTTAAAAATAATTATCTTAATGCGTACTTAACAGGCTTGTCAGCGAAAAAAGATACCAACTACTCACTCTGGAAAGCAGCCAACGGATTAAGAAAACCCCAACCACATGTGGTCCCAATTCGGAAAAACCAACACGAGTGGGCCAAAGACGATAGAGAGAACGCAGATCTCTTTGCAGATCATTTGGAAGCAACGTGCAAGCCACGCGATGGACAAACACCTCCTCTATACTCCTACGGTTTAGACTCAAATAATTACAATTTTTCTATAAGAAATGCTACTTTGACGGAACTTAAGGAAGAATATAAAAAACTCAAACCCAAGCGCCTGGTTATGATTTAATCACAGGAGAAGTTCTGAAAGAATTACCTCAGAAAGCGCTTCTTATGTTTCTCTACATAATTAACGCCGCCTTTAGATTATAACATGTCCTTAGTCAGTGGAAAGTAGAGGCAATAATAATGGTGTCGAAACCAGGTAAGCCCCCAACAGACAAAAAAAAAACTTATAGACCGATTTCAATTCTTCCGGATACAAAGACATGTACTGGCTTATTGGAGAATATTCCAAGCTAAGTACTGACAACAAATTGCTTATATACAAGCAAGTGCTAAAACTCATCTGGACCTATGGTATACAACTATGGGGTTGTACCAAAGAAAGTAATGGAATCGAACTTTTCAAAATAAAGTGCTAAGGGCCATCGATCTTGGAATTTCATCAGTCCAAGATGAAGTTACGAATTTTGATCGTGAGCATAAGCGTCGCCTGGATGAGCACATAAACTCTGCTGTCCTCCCAATTCTCGACGAAAGAAACTCTTTTCGCCGTCTTCAACGGACTAAACCCCTTGACCTATCACGGTGAATTCAACACGCGCTTAGCTGCGGTGAAAGCAAGAACTCTCAATGGAGAACCTCTTGCGTCTAAACCATGAAAGAAAAACTGCTGGATAAGGGTAACTGCTGCATAGAGACAAGCTATACAATGATGTGTCTAATATTGGCATAACTCAAGGTCGGTAACAAGCTCACCGAGATCTTCAATATCAGGTATCATGTGACTTCGACCCGTTCGGGTTAGGGGAAAGAATATACCCGAGGTAGGCATGCCTGGCGTTAGAGGCGACTAAAAATCCACCCTTCGTATATGGGTTTAAATAGTATACATAAAACATGCAATGAACAAAACAAACAGATTAACTACCCTAGGTGGCAGCCCAGAATCTACTCTCTTCGGAGACATGCTCTAAAGATTCTGGAGAGAGCCAGTTGTTGCATTTAATAAATCCTATAGCGAAGAACTCACGGGTAATCCGGTCAACACCATGAAGCCCATGAATCGCCGAAAAAAGAAGTCCGCCAGATGTGGAAACACAAAACCAAATGGACTCAGCGAAATATAAAAGTTTGGAGGAGGAAAATAAAGAGCTCCACACCAAACTAATGAATATCGATCTTCTCTACCAAGAGCTTAAAAGAGAGATAGAGACAAGACACTAAAGGCAGAAAATAGAGCCCTTAAGAGCTCAGAATGGAAATAAGAGAATGAGGTCACCGCTCCTGTAACCAGTCCAAGGTACGCAACGGACGGAAAGGAACTTGAACGGGAAACAAAGTGTGCATCATAGAAAAGACCCAGTAAGAAGCGCAAAGCCGCCGTTGGTATAACGGATTACAATACATTGCTCTTTCTCCTCAAAGGAACGTTGGCGTCGGAATTGAAAGTAACGTTGCTTCGGAATAACGCCTGGAAAATCAACGCAACTGACCCCGATAGCTACAGATCCTTGTCACAAGAATTTGAAATTTATATTATGCTTTCGAGGCTGTCAGAAATTCACATAAGTCCGCAGAATGCAAATAATATGCATCGGCAGTCGGCGGCATATGTATGAATAATATTTATTTATCTGCTTATCGGGTGGTCGACAGTGGAAAGAAATGGGAAAAGACTTATCTTCTAGCCAATCACACTTGATGGCCACGATTTCACTGCAAGAAGTGAATTTATTATTCGTACTATATCTACAGGCAATAATAAGTAGTAGTAAGCAATACTAAGTGCTCAACAACAATGCGTGGAAGATAAATGTCAAGGACTCTAACAGCTATAGGTTACTCTCGAAAAAACTGAAAGCGCAAAAAATACAGTGGTACACGTATGAAAATAAATCCGACCGACCCATTCGTGTCATAGCTAGGGGACTCATGCGTTTTGTGCAAAAGAAGACATTATCGAGGACTTGAAACTTAAAGGCCTAAAAATAGTAGATGCTGCTAATTTATTATCCAGAAGAAAACAACTGACAGATGGATCCGAAACTGTGATACGTGTCGGATTACCCCTTTTCATGCTTAGCTTCGACAAATGTGAAAGCATAGACAAAATTTATGGGTTAAGAACAATTCTAGATGTGACTGTTTAAATAGACGCCTTGTGCTAAAACTCGAACTCAATACCGCAATGCAAACGCTGTCAGGGACTTAACCACACTCAGTAGTATTGCCAGAAAGTTCCGCGATGTGTCAAATTCACCGGCCAACATCTGTTGGCAGAATGTAACGAAAGCAAAACTACACCAGCTACTTGTAGTAACTGTAAAGGAAAGCATCCGGATAACTACCGAGGCTGCGAGGTAGCAAAACAGCTTCAGAAAAGACCAGATCAAGTCAAATTCCGTCAACAACCAAAATCGGCAACAAGGGATGTACTTCTAATAACTGTGCCGAAACCAACAGTGACTCGATTGAAAACTGCTGAAGTAAAATTGCAGACTCAATCTGCGTCCCCAATAACTCAAAAAAATAAATCAGCTAATGTGAAATCATCGCACGTCGGAGCGAAAACCTTCGCCCAAACAATAGCATCTACAAATGGAAAAAGCTGCGAAGAGCAATCACCTCCCGTCTCAAATATATTTAATATAATTTTAGAGAAACGTGACGAACAAACTAAAACGAACAAACTTATTTTCGAAAGGCTACTCGACCTCGAAAATAGGATTAACAGCAAGGGTATTTTAACATGAAAATGTCAATTAAAATTTTAAATTGGAATCATATTCTCTATATATATATTATATATTAGAGAAAATATATCGATATTTGTCTGATCTCTGAGACACAATTGACGAAGCAATCCTTTGTAAGCCTAAAAGGGTACTGTGGTTACCACGCTTGCCATCCGTCCGAACGGGCAAGAGGCGGTTCATCCCTGTGTATACGCGATAATATAGTTCATTTAGTAGGTATGAGTATAGAAACTGATTCTATATAGCTAAATATGGTTTATGTAAGAAATAAACATTACTCATTTAACATCGCGTCCCTTATCTGCCCTCCGCGCAGTATAATTGATCAAAGCGAGCTCGAACGAACTTTCCACACTCAAGGCCCAACTTTCGTAATTAGTGCAGATTTTAATGCGAAACACACTTTTTGGGGGTCAAGATTAATCTCACAAAAAGTCAGAAATTTAAACAGAGCTGGCATGAAACTAAACTGTGATTTTTAGTCTACAGGAAAACCAACCTTCTGGCCGTCGGATGTTACAAAAATACATGACGTTGTTGTTTTCTTTGTCATAAAAGGTGTTTCTCGAAACTTCTTACGAATTGAAGAAAGCTTCGATCTTAGCTCAGATCATTCTCCCATTGTGCTATGTATAAATGATACCCTTGTAAAAACGGAAGTTCCACCTACGTTATCTAATAGACGTATGAATTGGCAAGCATTTAGAAATCACTTAGAAGATAATATCGAACTCAGAGTACCGCAGATAACCCCATACGATTTAGAAGTAGAACTCGATAAATTTATAGAAGTAATACAGTGCGCTGAGTGGAGCTATACACCTCTCGCTAGAAAGCCGACGATAAAACATGAACAGCTATATCCACTGGAAATACGAGAATTAGTAAAAGATAAGCGTAAAGCTCGTAAGAAATGGCAGCAGACCCGAGCGCCGCAGCATTAAACACGCATCAACCAACTGTCTAACCTTCTGAAAGCGAAAATTAAGTCCTTTAAAAATAATTATCTTAATGCCTACTTAACAGGCTTGTCAGCGAAAAAAGATACCAACTACTCACTCTGGAAAGCAGCCAACGGATTAAGAAAACCCCAACCACATGTGGTCCCAATTCGGAAAAACCAACACGAGTGGGCCAAAGACGATAGAGAGAACGCAGATCTCTTTGCAGGTCATTTGGAAGCAACGTGCAAGCCACGCGATGGACAAACACCTCCTCTATACTCCTACGGTTCAGACTCAAATAATTTCAATTTTTCTATAAGAAATGCTACTTTGACAGAACTTAAGGAAAAATATAAAAAACTCAAACCCAAGCGCCTGGTTATGATTTAATCACAGGAGAAGTTCTGAAAGAATTACCTCAGAAAGCGCTTCTTATGTTTCTCTACATAATTAACGCCGCCTTTAGATTATAACATGTCCTTAGTCAGTGGAAAGTAGAGGCAATAATAATGGTGTCGAAACCAGGTAAACCCCCAACAGACAAAAAAAACTTATAGACCGATTTCAATTCTTCCGGATACAAGGACATGTACTGGCTTATTGGAGAATATTCCAAGCTAAGTACTGACAACAAATTGCTTATATACAAGCAAGTGCTAAAACTCATCTGGACCTATGGTATACAACTATGGGGTTGTACCAAAGAAAGTAATGGAATCGAACTTTTCAAAATAAAGTGCTAAGGGCCATCGTCAATGCACCCTGGTATATACGAAACTACTATATCCACAGAGATCTTGGAATTTCATCAGTCCAAGATGAAGTTACGAATTTTGATCGTAAGCATAAGCGTCGCCTGGATGAGCACATAAACTCTGCTGTCCTCCCAATTCTCGACGAAAGAAACTCTTTTCGCCGTCTTCAAAGGACTAAGCCCCTTGACTTAGCACGGTGAATTCAACACGCGCTTAGCTGCGGTGAAAGCAAGAACTCTCAATGGAGAACCTCGTGCCAAATGCGTCTAAACCATGAAAGAAAAACTGCTGGATAAGGGTAACTGCTGCATAGAGACAAGCTATACAGTGATGTGTCTAATATTGGCATAACTCAAGGTCGGTAACAAGCTCACCGAGATCTTCAATATCAGGTATCATGTGACTTCGACCCGTTCGGGTTAGGGGAAAGAATATACCCCAGGTAGGCATGCCTGGCGTTAGAGGCGACTCAAAATCCACCCTTCGTATATGGGTTTAAATAGTATACATAAAACATGCAATGAACAAAACAAACAGATTAACTACCCCAGGTGGCAGCCCATTTACGCTGGAGAATCCACTCTCTTCGGAGACATGCTCTAAAGATTCTGGGGAGAGCCAGTTGTTGCATTTAATAAATCCTATCGCGAAGAACTCACGGGTAGTCCGGTCAACACCATCAAGCCCATGAATCGCCGAAAAAAGAAGTCCGCCAGATGTGGAAACACAAAACCGCATGGACTCAGCGAAATATAAAAGTTTGGAGGAGGAAAATAAAGAGCTCCACACCAAACTAACGAATATCGATCTTCTCTACCAAGAGCTTAAAAGAGAGATAGAGGCAAGACACTAAAGGCAGAAAATAGAGCCCTAAGAACTTAGAATGGAAAAAGGAGAATGAGGTCACCGCTCCTGTAACCAGTCCAAGGTACACAACGGACGAAAAGGAACTTGAACGGGAAACAAAGTGTGCATCGTAGAAAAGACCCAGTAAGAAGCGCAAAGCCGCCGTTGGTATAACGGATTACATTGCTCTTTCTCCTCAAAGGAACGTTGGCGTCGGAATTGAAAGTAACGTTGCTTCGGAATAACGCCTGGAAAATCAACGTAACTGACCCCGATAGCTACAGATCCTTGTCACAAAAATTGAATAAGGAAAAAATACAGTGATACACCTTTCAAAACAAGAGAGAAAGGCCACTCCGTGTCATAGCCAGAGGTCTTCAAGCTTCATGCAATAAGGATGACATTATAGATGACCTTAAAGTAAGAGGCTTGAAAAATATTGACGCCGTCAACATCATGAAGTTTATTAAGCAGAAAACGGAACAAGTCGAGGATATCCTGATCAAAACAGGACTGCCATTATTTATGTTTACTTGAATGTTTTATTATGCTTTGAGAAAAACGAATGCGTTGATGATATCTACAAGATTGAAAGAATTTAAAGTCTACTGTAGTGAAAATTGAGCCTCTGCGGACGAACACAAGAATGATGCCGCAAAGTAAACGTTACCAAGGCTTTAATCATACACGTTCATATTGCCAAAAAGAACCTAAATGTGTAAATTGCGCCGGAAATCATCTATCTGCTGCGAGGTTGCCAAAGAGGTACAAAAAAGACGTAACCCTTTACATCTAAAAGTTAACCCATCTAGACTAAAACGCAACAACAATGAAACAAAAAATGACAAAAATGAAAATGATAAATTAAATGAGGCCACAACTGAAAAGGTTGTGAAAAGTAAATCTACGCTACGTAAAATGGAGGATAAGCCAGAGTCCTCAAAGACTCTGACGTATGCCCAAGCATTATCGGTACACAAAAAACCTGCCGATTGGGCAGACCCGGTTGCGCAAGTGTTCGCCGCGATTCTTGCTAAACTAAACGCGCAGTTCTCGATATATGAAATAATTTTTGACAAACTTAGCAAGCTTGAGCTTTATCCTGGAAAACAACACAGATCCTCTCGCAATTTATGAATATGGAAGGTACGATCAAAATATTAACATGGAATGGCAATGGAATAAAAAATAAAAGCAATGAACTGGAGATATTCTTGCGTAACACTAACGTTGAAGTGTGCTTGATATCTGAAACCCACCTGACGAAGGAGTCCCAATTTTAAATAAGAGGCTTTTGTGTGTACCACGCTTTTCATCCCTCCGGAAGAGCCAGAGCGGTATCCCTCTTATTTATTACAGACAATATAAAGCACTTCATGAATATAATAACAGAAATTGACGCAATACAGTCAGTGTCAGTTAAACTAAAATACGAGGCATCGTATGTGACCATAGCATCTGTATATTTTCGCCCACGATGCGTGCCCACAAGGGATAACCTTGTAGATCTTTTCGAGAAATTTGGAACGAGTTTCATCGTTGGTGGTGATTTTAACTCCAAACACACCTACTGGGGCTCGCATAAAAATTCAACGAAAGGAAGACTGTTGTACAAAGTCGGTATGGAGCTCGGGGTCGACTTCCACACATCAGGAAAACCGACAAATTGGCCCGCCGATACGACAAAAGTACCCGACTTAGTAGACTTTTTAATTAGTAAAGGGATACCTACAAATTTCGTGAAAGTAGAAGAAAGATTTGACCTCTCTACCGATCATTCACCTGTAATCTTGACTATAAGCAATAAATTAAGGAAAGTGGAAGGTGCGCCGAGATTGACAGACAGCAAAACTGACTGGGAAAGTTGTGGACATGACTGTGAAGAAAATATTAGTCTAAATGGGTCTTTAGAAACAACTTTAGAGTTAGAACTCGAACTTGAGGAGTTTATTAGTAACATTCAGAAAACAGCCTGGAAAAAAAATACTAAATACTCACAGTAAAAAAATATACAAATTGAATGAAACAAATCTTCCCCCAGAAATAAAATAACTTGTCCTCGAAAAAAGAAAAGCACGCAAGAAATGGCATCAGTCTCGCGCCCCTGAACATAAAACATACCTAAATCAACAAAATAAAAAAATCTTTTCAAGTTTTTTAGAAACCACGAGATATCAACTTATGTTGAAGGCCTAACAAACGAAAAATGTACAAACTACTCACTTTGGCAAGAAGTAAAGAAAGAAGCCCCAAATGCAGGCCGCACCAATCAAGAACAATAATGATGAGCAAGAAGTGATGAAGAATTTGGAGGAAAAATTCCAGCTTTGATGGACAAATGTTGGAAGATGGTCCAAGTGTAACTTCTATATCCGACAGCTCTAGTATAGGAAGAGTATCGCTAAAGAAACTCTAATAACCGGGCAAATCATGAACAACTTGCCGAAAAGGAGCTACTTAAACTCCTCTACTTAATTAACGCTTCCTTTAGCCTATTATATGTTCCAGACTCATGGAAGGTTGCAAAAGTGACAATGGTTCCAAAACCGGGCACATCGTTGAACAGCAAAAAGTTGTACAGACTCATATCGGTTTTACCAATAATATCAAACATTTTTGAAAAACTCTTATTAAAACGCATTCAAAAATTTATCGAAGAGAAGCAACTAATACCTGACCATCAGTTCGGGTTTCGAGCGAATCGCTCGACAATTGACCACGTATACAGAATAATGAATGAAATTGAAGAACCATTAGAGGAGGAAAAGATCTGCTCCACCGCCCTACTTGACGTTACCCAGGCCTTCGACAAAGTCTGGCATGAAGGCCTAAAATACAAACTAAGCAGGCTTCTACCGACAAGCTTGTATAAGATACTAGAATCTTGTCTCAATAACAGAATACTTAGAGTTAAACACGGAACTGCAAGGAGTGTTCTTGGCCCTACATTGTACATGTTGTACACTAGAGACATACCTCAAACTGAGGGTACACTTGTGGCTACATTTGCGGATGACAGAGCGATCCTGTCAATGTTCAGTTGAGTCCTCAGCTGAAAAACTGCAACGAGTTCTGGCCAAAATAAACGAATGGTCAAAAGGCTGGCGCATTTTACCTATAGAAATATTGAAAATCTACCAGTTTTCATTAATTCTGTTCAAATACCGTATGCTAATGAAGCAAAATATCTGGGTATGACACTTGATAAGAAACTCAAGTGGAAAGCCCTCGTGAAAAAGAAGCGGGATGAGCTCGAACACCGGTATAGAGAAATGTACTGTTTACTTGGAAGGCACTCCAAGTTAAGCCTGTACAACAAACTGGTATTACACAAGCAAGTACTGAAGCCTATATGGACTTACGGCATACAACTATGGGGTTGTACCAAAGCAAATGACAGAGGATTTATTCAGTCCTTTCAAAATAAAATTATACGGGATATTGTGAAAGCTCCTTGGTATCTCGGGAACTGTGATATACAAAGGGACCTAGGGATAACTACCGTCGACGAAGAAATAACAAACTCCGCTAGAAAGCTAAGTATCAGACTTCGTGGTCATTGTAACAATGCGAAAAAAACAAACTTTGGACATAAGACGTTTAGTACGCCGATTCCAGCGTACGAGACCGCTCGATTTAGCGCAATAGTAATAAACCATCCAACGATGGTCATGGCAGGTGATCTTACCGAAGGTCTACCTGCAACACGCGAAAATATCATTATATGTAAGCGACTGGACAGGAAAAACTAAGTTGTTGTAAAGAAAAACCAAAAGGGACACGGGTCACATAGTGTATTATTGAAGATTTTCACCAACCCAAATAAGAAAAAAAAAGTGACTTCTTAAACATCATACTTACTTGCCAACATTAAAGGCCAGATCTTCCAGAAGTGCGTAGAACTGCTAGCATAAGCAGATGACATTGATGTGATTACCAGAACAGAGCGAGCATTTAAGGAAGCGTTTGCTGGCATTGAGACGGAAGCGGCTTAAAATGAGTCTAGGGATGAATGAGGGAAAACAAAGAATATGCTGTCCTCAAGAAAGGAATGCAGCATCGAAGTCTGGAACAGAGCTTAACAAAAGGCAGTTATAACTTCGAGGTAGTCAAGGACTTCGCTTACCTCTTCTCCAGGCTAAAAATTACAAAATACACCAGCACAGAATTTAAACGCAGTATATCTCTTGCCAACCGCTGTTGGTACGGGCTGAAGAGGCAATTAAGTAATAAAGCCATATCTCAAAGGACCATGTTGACTTTATATAAGATCTTGATCCTCCCAGCCTTGCTATACGTGCAGAGCGTGGACAATCACTAATGACAAAGTCGTCTGTCTCTTCGAAAAAAAAATCCTTTTTCTTCAGTCCTTTTTGCGTTGAAGGAATAGGATCCTAACCAACTTGGCGTGTGGCAATGGAGGCAGCTGGCAAGACCGAAATAGTTGGTGACGCTTGTCGGTTGAGACACAATTCCACACGTACTATGTACGTACTTAATCTGTATTATAATAAGGGACTTACGTTTTGTTAAAGGTGTTCTTCGGTGCTTGTTAAATCTAATAAATATTTGTGAATGTTGAAAAGTAAGAAAGTGTGTGGTTGTTGTAAATATCTCTGCTTCGTTGTTATTCAGTGATTTTTGGAGATATATAGTTTATTGAAATGTGTTAGGTTAGTTAGTTTTGGTTATCCTGAAACTCACTAACTGTTTTTGCCTTGACAGAGTTCCGGATTCGATGTACTGTGATTAATTCCTCGAAGGTGTCATCAAGAAAAATTTTTTATAATGCTTTTAAAAGTGTCCTTAGGTCGAATATTAACATTTGCCATAATGCTTTGGTAAAGCGTCATAAGGCCGAACTGTCGCAAGCCAGTTCCATGATGATGTGATGTGTGATATAAGCAAATCCAAAAAATTTTTCGACGCCATGACATTATGCCAAAAGGGAAAATTTTATGCAATGACGCCTTTGAAAGTGTCATTAGGCCGCATTTTTCATTAATGTCGCTTTGGTAAAGCGTCATATAGCCAATTTGGTAATACAGTACGTACACTACTTATAAGCGGGTTTTCACTGAAATTCCTATTAAGCGGTGGCCTTCGGTCGGCTTAGGATAGCGTTGGTAAATCTCAGCTGAATATATTTTGTTGCTATTACAATAGTTTTGCTATTACAGGGGTTGCTTATATCCAAGGAGCACTGTATGTCACTTTGGGATTGAAAATTCGTATAATCATAATAGTAAATATAATAACAGTGGAATATGTCTGGAGGCAAGCTACTGTAGGATTTGGAGTAGGAAGCACGGTTGTGTGATGCAAATTGTTCCTTTGATATTCGAATAATAAAATCCTGGATGTCTGGTGTTTCATAGTTGTTTAATACGTATGTCGGTCCACACGGCTACTTAAATCTACTAATTCAAGATAGTGTCATTGGTGACATTAATTTCAACCCTTAACTCCAAAGCATCTCAAGCAGAGATTGAGAAATAGGCCTACATACGTATATTTAATGGATGTATGTAGTCTGCAATACTCATTAATAGTATATGTATAGTAAATTTATGTCAGAGAGATGAAATTACACTTATCATAACAATTTAAATAAGCAAATACTTAGAATTCCTAATGTACTACTATACTATAACGTTAAAAAACAAGTATATATTTTATAAAAAATATTGACGTCAGATTGTAACATCTCTGCATGTTTCTTACACTGAAATTATTAACATGCGCACCATTACCTATACCGGAGATATGTAGTTCTCTACACTCTGAATCCAGTTGTCAAAGAAAAATCGATAGCTTCAGAATGCAATAATATGATATTGTGCATATCTAGACATTTTCAAAAAAAATTATTATTAAGTAGTGTGTATTGAAGCATACGATTAGTTATAGTTTTTATTTTTTCTGTATATTTTATAGTACAACTAATTGTGGTAGCATTTATTAAAGTTTAAAATTGTATACTACTCGTGATTAACTATTTCTTGCAAACCTGGCAGTACTGGAAGGTGAGCTCGAAAAAATACATTTCTGATCTTCATAATTTGGAAGCTATGCAAATATATTCCATGTATTTTTTCCTATTTAATTTCAAATAATTTTGAACAAAGTGAACATGTATTTACGGGATTAAAAATTATACCTTGCCAAAATATTAGTTCTAGTGACTTAGTTTAACATATACGGAAAGTGTTAAGATTGAACTTTGAAGATGATTATTTTAAGGATATTCATATTATGTATATCAATGTACATGTGCATGTAATTTTGTGTGTTTTATAGGTGAAGTCAGGCCATTTTTGTGTAGTTCATACAGACATGTTGGACTCTTTGGGTAGCCAATTGCGTGAGGCAGAGGCGAGACGGGCAGCAACCGAAAGAATTCATCAGGTTTTAACACGTCTTATGATAATTTCTGATCATAATAATTTTTTAATCTCATTTTTAGGAAACCCTTGCACAAATTCGAAATGTAAATGATGGAAGCAAAGGCGATATTGAATTAATCGAAAATCTAAAATCAAAAGCCAGAGAACTGGAAAAAAAGGTAACTACTAAAAAAATGTGCATTTATTTTCAAGTAGTATGTAAAATATTTTAAATTGCACATATCCTTCATCGTTGTCGTCTCGCATTTTTACATAATGTACAATTCTGCAGTATGGTATATGTCCGACACCTTCGGGAGACAATTGGACATTATCCAATTTCCGCTTTTGCTATAATAATAATAATAATAATAATAATAATAATAATAATAATAATAATAATAATAATAATAATAATAATAATAATAATAATAATAATAATAATAATAATAATAATAATAATAATAATAATAATAATAATAATAATAATAATAATAATAATAATAATAATAATAATAATAATAATAATAACAATAATAATAATAATAATAATAATAATAATAATAATAATAATAATAATAATAATAATAATAATAATAATACTAATAATAATAATAATAATAATAATAATAATAATAATAATAATAATAATAATAAAAATAATAATAATAATTATTATAATAATAATTATAATAATAACAATACTAATAATAATAATAATAATAATTATAAAATAATAATACTAATAATAATAATAGTAATATTAATAGTAATAATAATGATAATAATAATAATTATAATAATAATATCTTATACAAGTTTACTTCTTGTACCCACTTTGTAAGCGTAGGCATTAGAATTTCCTGACGCGTTCCTCAGTTACGCTTATGGTTATGTGATGTATCTTCGCTTAAATTGAATTGAAGAACTTGGGATGTGTCATACAAACACTAGTACTGCCAGCGTGAAGGTCTATTATACCCTCTTCTTTTAATGTAGAATTTAAGTGTTGCCTTCAAACATTTTGATGACCATCCTAGATGGGTTTTCTTGAAAGTATCTTCCTATTTAGGATGTTCTGTTTATTTTCTGAATTTTTTTTGGCCAAGGCATGAACAGTCGAACAACAAACCATGGTTTCGTTCATATCACCAGAGTATCTAATGATTTCTGTACTGGTAAGACCCGTTATAAGAAAGCGGTAGTTACATGCTACGTGTCCTGTTAGTGATCCACACATTAACCTTACGTCAGATTTAATGAATTCTAGAGCTTCCTTGTCTCGTTTGTGTTTGCAGGTGATTAGATCCACGTGCTCATTTTTGGTTTCAAACACCATGGCTTGCCTACAAGCTGTTTTAGGGACAAAAGAGTGTCGTGCTTCCCGTAACAATGGGTGGTCGCAGTCGACCTCCCCTCCCGGGTTACTGAGCTAAATTCCGAAAACTTAAAAAAAATCAAAAAAAAAAAAAAAAATGGCTTGGACTCTGTGGCCAACAGCACAACACAAAACACTAAAAAATCCCCACCAAAGAAGAAGCGAGGTTCGCCTCTGGCACCGAAAATTACAGGACAGAAACAAAACGCCAAACGGCTTTTGTGCCAGACAACCGGTGGTGACTTTGTCCACCGAAACGGGAGCATACGACAACGGGAGCATACGCGATTTCATCCTGCCCCTTTCTGGATGCTAAGGACTCTTTCACGATTGGGCTGGGGCTTCCACTGGAGAATCCTCAAACCTCTCACAAAAAAAATTACATAAATTTCCCAGGAATAACCTGGTGTACACATAAAATTCAAAATTAAACCAAATCACGTTGCACTCGTTCTCGTAACTTCCTTCATTCTTCAGAGTGGTCGAATTTATTCCCCTTATTCTCGTTTTATTGCCTCCTCCTTCCGTTTTTGTATTTTCTGCTCTTTTCAATTTTCCTCCCTAGACTTTTTCAACCCAACTCAGAAGAACTACCTTGGTTAGCAACAGATTTCCGTCTCACCCATTCCACAAGCATAGCCTAGTTTCTATACATTCTACACGAACAATTTACATGCACGATTCGCAAACCCAAGTACTCGATTTTGGGAATACCCCTACGAACTAACCCACACGCTGGACTCTTCTAACACTCTCCCCCTGGAACTGCCGGTAGGGTTGGTTAGCAAAATTATTCTATATTCTGGCAGACGGCCTCCTGGGGCTTCATTGCTTCCGCCATTCGCAATTTCAACTGCACGTCAAGGACGCACGAGCTAATCTTGTTCCTCTTAGCTTGTGAACTTGTCATGTGGTGGATTAGCTTATCTGCAATTGGCAGGTTAACGGATTGCCTTTCTGCCGCAAAGCGATTGCATTGGAAGATTGCGTGCTATGCGACTTCATCCACATTTGGACAGAGGGGCGAACTATCGAGTCCACATTTGTGTAGGTATTTTCAATCGCCTCCGTGTCCAGATAGGAGCTCCGTGATGTGGCAGTTACAGTTCCGTATTGGCATCGCGGTTCAACTCTCGATAAAGGGAATAAATTCGTAGGTCCACCTTCCATTTGTGGAGATGCCCCACTTAGCTTGTCACTGTATTAGCGATGCAGTCCGCTATTCTTTTCTTATCTGTTTGGTCTGCTGTCCATCTAGGGTTGGCCTACCGCGCACTAATATTATAATATATATATATAAATAATATTCCTACTGACTGTCCGGTTTACACATAATCTGTCGATAGATGTAACCATCAGCCTGGGCTGTTTGTTGTTTGCTAGTGCTCCTGACCAAATAGGAGCATTGTGTAAGAGGATCGAGCTGACTACTCTTGAGAGTAGGATTTTGCGCTCATATCCGGGACCACCAATGTTGGGGATCATTCGGGCGAGTGCTCTTTGCGTACGTGAAGTCTTCTCGTTGACGTACATTATGTGTGCTTTGGAGGAGAACCTCTTGCTTCCTTGAATTTCATCGTTTGATTTCCAGCCTGGAAGGTAGCATATTCCACACTTTTGCGACTGGTTATGAAGACAGCTTCTGTTTTGTGGTCAGAAATTTCCAGGACAGCTGTCTTTAGCCAATTAGCAGCATTAGTAGCGAGCTTTGCTTCTCTAATCTCCTTTGCCACTGTTACAAAGGCAGTGTCGTCTGCAAACCCGATTAGATTCTGGTAGCATCAGGAGTTGAACACCGTCATACATTATGGGTCAAAATAACGGTCTTAGGACTGATGCTTGTGGCAGTGTGATAATTGATGCCATCGTCAGTATGATACATGAGCTTCCTGTTCCCGAATTAGTCCAAGACTATATTCAATAAGTACGACGGTGTACATATGGCGATGAGGCATCTCCGTATGCGCGTACAGTTCGCCGAGTTAAAGGCTTTTTTAACCGAACAGTGCTTTTTCGTTCCCCATCTCCATCTATCTCCTTAAGTGGCTTCTATAGCCAAGTGTACCACTGCTTCTATGGCATCAACTGTTGATCGCGCTATCCTGAAATCGTATCGACGATGTGACCGTTTGCATCCGACCGTTTGTTGAAGTTTCTGACTGCCGCGCATACAAGCAGCAGACACGCTTAGGCCAAACATAGGCACATTGTGTTACTACGCGGATCTTAGGCTACCGATTCCCCAAACCAATCTGTGCTTTCGATAAAGCGAAGAAGAGGGCTGATTTTGATGCTGCTCAGTTCAACCAGATTAAGATGGGCACCGAGAAGACTGAATCTAAGGGATGAGAGAGCACTGCAATTACATAGCAAGTGTTCGACGGTTTCTTCCCCATCCTCGTCCATGCAGCTTCTAAAGAAATAATTATAGGGAAGGTCTAGTTTAGAGGCGTGAGTTCCGATCTGAGGCTTGCCCTGCTTAGTCTGATCAAGTTAAGCGATGGCTTGGGATCGATCGCCGGCCATAGTTGTTTGGTTGGTAATGAGGCATCCTGTGCCAGATGTCTATCTGTGGTTTGTTTGGACAATGTCTTTTTGGACTGGTTGGAAGGGGAGGGGTGTATTCCTCCCCATCACTGCAGCCTGGGAAGTGGGTGTCAATGAGAATACCCAGACTCTCCAGGCTAAAGTAAGTCCAGGTTCTATCAGCCCTTTCAATCAGAGAGAGCACTGATGACTCTAATATTTTTCGTAGCCGGGAAGTCTCAGAGGCCTCTTCGATCTTCCCTCAAAAGAGACTCCAGGACGATATTTTGGCTGTTCTTAGCTTATATTTGAAGGTACTGAGAGCTCTTTTATAAGATTCCCAGTCGGCATTGATTCGGGTTGCCTTGGCTCTGTTGAAGAGATTCCTGCAAACTTTGCGAAGGGAATCATGTTTTGAATGCCACCATGGGGGCTTAGGCTGTAACTATCCTGTGGGACAAGGTCTGACTAGAGCCTGATTCAGAATATCAGTGACTCTCTCCACTGATGAGTCAAGCTCTGCAGCATTCAGCGGTTGGGAACCCGCTAACAGTCAGAAGCCGCAGACAGGTGACTAATAGTCCCCCTAGACAAGTCCCAGTTTGTCTTCCTGTTGTTGCGGAAGGGAGTTACATCAGGGGTGGAGCTTGTTAAGCTAAAATTGATATAACGGTGGTCAGAGAATGAGTGGTCCTTAGACACCTTCCATTCCATTATACCATCCGCTATGTGGTCAGAGACAAGGGTTAGGTCTAGTACCTCCTGTCTGATTTTGTTAATAAGTGTGGGTTTGAAGTCAGCATTGTTCGCTGCATGCCTGCTTCCAGACATACGGTTACTGTATCCTGATCGCTGTAATTGGAGAGAAGATAGGCTTTTAGTGAATACTTCGCAAGAATACAGGCACTTGGCTTACCTGTATTTCTTACGGAGAATAAGTTATAGTTCCGCGCCCCAAGTCCACAGATCAGATCATTTCTGACCCAAGGCACCTGGACCAAGGCAACATCCTCCCCCTTTTGGCTGAGTCGGAGAATAAGGGCGGCCAAGGCCGCAATGAAGTGGTGAAGGTTAATTCGGTTCACCCGAAGCATGGCTTTTGGGCTCCCCATCCGCTATCTCCATAGCGGATACCTTCTAGACCACCGTGATGTTTTCCTCATCCGAGAACTCCAGTGAGGACTCCTCGCTGTTGGGCGGCGTTGACCCGAGATCGAGATCGGAAATGCTATCGGCATCCCGGTCCCGGTTCTCTAGGACGGACGAGGACCTCGTGTCACCGGCTCCCTCTGCCATAACCTCTTTAGAGTAACCCAGTTGAATAAGTAGTAGATTACAAAGTTGTTTTTTGAAAGGGGGCCAGAGACTCCTTATTTATGATGATTGTAGCCGCTCTGACGTCCCCCTTCGGCTCCTCCAGCTTGGGAATCTTTAAATTTTGCGTCGGAAGATGCGGATTGCAGACTTGAACGAAACTCAGGAATGGAGGCGGCATCGGAAGGTATGGTAGGTAGCCAGGCACGAGTCCTTGGCCTACTAGTAAATTATATTTTCTAGAATCTTCCCAAATATGTCTAGCAGACATAAGGGGCGATATGAAGACAGTTCTCCCGGAGATTTTTTACCTTTTGGTAATAACACCAGATCCTGGAGTTCCCTCTTCACCCCAATTTTTAGACATTTCCACATAGCATGCTGAAAGACGTCGTGTGTAACCGTAACAACCACTTTTACGGCCTTTTTTGGGATCTCGTGTGGACTAGGTGCCTTACCTCTTTTTTTCATGCAATTTTGTTTCATTCATATGGATTTTTCTTACTTGCTATACAAAGGTACTTAAAACTAGCTTAACTAACTTAAACACTGACAATTGATCTTAATACTAACTTACTGACCCTGAGCGGGTACTCTTCAAATGTTTGCCTAAATGTGCTCTTCGGCTAAATCTACGTTTTTTTTAATCTTTGAAGAAAAACTTTTATTAATTTTTCATTTGCCAAGAAAACTTATAAAAAAAACTTGGCCAAACTTAACCTTGTAACCTCCCTTATACTAACTTACCCTGATAAAAAACTTAAGACTCCCTTAAATAAGTCCGTAACAGTATATGCCTTACATATATAATTTATACGCCGTGGTGCACCTTTTTCTTATTTATTTATTTTTTTTGATTTTGTTTTATATTTTCTTTGGATTTGATTTTTGTTTTATTTTTTTTTTGTGGATTTGATTTTTGTTTTACATTTATGTAAGTTGGCAACTATGGTCAACTACCTGATCATTAAGAACAATGTCTATATGTTTGTCAAAATACAGATATTGATCCAACCAAATGTCAAGGTAGTAGTAAGGTATCTACACTTTTCAGACCCAAGGCCCGTCCCTGCCGGTCAACTAAGCCGAACTTACACCAGCTTATCCCAAGATGCTACGTAAAATGGGGTCCTGAAAAGGATTGTTTCACACTCCTGGAAGTTGATTACCAACTTCCAGTCGTCACAAATCGCTGGTAATTTATATTTATATATATAGTCACATTATATGTATATATTATGTATATCACTTCGACCTTCGGGCCTGATCTGTACTAAACACCTGACCTGTAATAAAACAAAAAATGTCGGCGTACGCAATTAAGTTCGGCATGGAACCTATAAGATCTGCAGTGAATATTGAAAACAAGATCGGGGAACCAACCGCCCCCTGTTGCAGACCATATTTGATGTCAAAGAATGTGGTAGAAGTTAGAAAACCACTTTTCACGACGAACTTTCTACTTGTAATCATGTCATAGATCATGTATAGCAACGATTTACTTATGCCGAGTGTGACCAGCTTGAGGAAGGAACCCTCCGACTAAACGGTGTCGAACGCTTTCTCCAAGTCAATCAGGCAGGCACCCGTGCATTGTTTTTTGCCTTTATTCCACTGAATGCCGTATGGTTTTATGCCCCGCCCTGAATCCGAACTGCTTGTCCGGTATGATTTTATTTTCCTCAACCCATTGTTTCAGAACTCGAATGACTATCTCTCATCTATCAAAAAACTTGCTTATACAGGGAAGAAGACTGGTCTGAGATTGGTCGGGATGGATTTGTCTTAGTCCCGTTTAGGGATCGGTTGCACTATTTTTTATGACTATTTTTTCTTCAGTGAGTTAATAATGCCGGGAGAACTTCTTGTGAAAACAAGGTGTAATTTCAATCATCGGTGACGCACTTTGTGCGATATAGTCGTCACTGAACCTGGTAGCTGGATTCTCGGATAGCCATTGAATTATCTCGTTACGAAGATTAGTGAGGTTCAGCAGGGCTTCTTTTTCCAGATCGTGGTCTGGCCTACTTACTTCGTTGGCCGTGTACACTCGCTGGAATAAAGCACCAATAGCTTTCGCCTTCACCTGGGGATCTTCAGCCACGAAGAAGTTATTGTCTAGCACTGCCCCAGCTGGATCGGAACCAATTGAAGTCCGTAAGTGTTCTTTGTTTGTTGTCCTGGGAAGTCTGATGGCGTGAATGTCAATTTGATTTTTCCTCCGAAATAGTTTATTTACTTGGGGAAACATACCCGGGTTTTTAGATCGTACGGCCCGAATTTTATTGTCCCAGTGCAAGCTTTTGGCTAAGCTGTACTTATGCGTATTAATTGTTGGAGGTTCTTGATCGCCGACTTCAGTGCCCTGACTTCCGGCTTTTGTGGATCTGTAAGACGCCTGTACAAGAGCTTGAGTCTTGACAGCAGCCTTCTTTCGTGTACGTGAAGTGCATCGATGGTAGCATTTCCATAAACATCGCTGTCGTCGATTTCTACTACCTTCGGGATGGTTTTCCCCATAGTTCGTTTTATTACGTCGTTCTATTCATTGCGTTTCTGTTTGTTGGAGGATTGAGCCCACTCGAACGTAGTTCTGTGAATACAGTCCTGGAGAAACGTGGCCAGCGGGCCTTATTTAATCATAAGGGTGCCTGTGGACATAATCCACAGTTCTTCCACCTCGTTCGGGAGCTGAATAGCTGCGAAGAGTCCACAGTGATCACCTTCGGACTCTACCGCAGTAAGACAGTTCCGTGTACGTTTTTCCACGTCTACTATCGTCAGTCGTCTGTCGATTAGCAAAAGATCCAGATAAGAACCGCTTCTGGGAAAGGATGGCCTATCGGTTGCAAGCAAATCTAGATTGAACTCAATATTGTGCTCTGCCAACCAGTTATACAGAGGGATTCCCCTGTCATTGTGCACTATATTGCCCTATTCTCTATGCTTGGAATTCAAATCCCTGGCTAGGATATAATAGAAATAAAAGTTTTCCTCCCTGCTAAGTCGCAGTCTAGTGAATAGAATATTGAGTTCAGGAATGAAGTTACGATTTGGGTTTTTATTGTCGGGTGCGTAGATCGCGATCACAAACAACCGCTTTCCACCCTGGAGAGGGATGCGTGCGATAGATGTTTCAAGCACTTGAAATCTTCGCACTTCACTGTTGTACATGACCTTATGACAGAGGTATTTTTTGATTAAGAGAGCGACCCGCCAATTTGCAAAGATTGTGGTCGGTTTGTTCGAATTACGTGGTAATTCTTGTACCAGAGGTTGCGCGTCTGGTTAAGCTTAGTTTCGCAGACCATCACCACGTCTGGATCGTGGGTTTGAAAAGGAGTGGCGTTTGGTTCATGTATCAGCGTCGAGTGGACATGGTCTACTCGCGCTGATTTCTCTTGGAACTGCTTTTGGAGCTGAGCGATCTGCCTCTGGATAGAGAGCAGGACCGATTCACATCCAGATCAGCTTCAGGCTGCCTGCCCACAGGGACCGGGACCACCTTCCGCACTGTCTGTTGTACCAGTGGCCTTCCTGATCCCATTTGGGCAGCCGGTATAACAGTGGTACTTGGAACACGGGGCACTGGCCTCGCAACTACCATTTCAGCTTTCCGTTTGGCCTCTATAATCTTTCTGAGTTCCTCGACCTTAGGACAACCCCGATAGTTTGCAGGGTGTCCATTAGTCTTACAGAGTACGCATGTGAGCTTACTCCTATCATCGATTATTTCCGTCCCTAATGGACATTCCTCTTTTGTGTGGGCTTGTGCTTATTTGACGCAACGTCAGTGCATGTTGAAGTTTGATATGGCATGCCCAAACCTCTGACAACGAACACACTGAAGTGTGTGCTTCGTTTTTATTAATGTGTCCCATTTGACAGACAAAGAGCCTAAATTGGTTATTTTCCTTAGGCTCTCAATTCTGCTGCCTGGGGTAACCTGAACGAGAAAGAACGGAAGTTTCCAGTTCTCCCTTTTCGATGCCACAGTGATAAAGGGCTTAACGATCTGGACATCGCCACTCTGCTCTTGGCGCAGCGTAGTGAGGATCTCCTTGGGTTCAATAGTGGGATCCACGCCCTTAAGGAGCATGGTCTGCTCCTTTTCCCCTTTTGAGGTATACGAGAAGAACTCGGCCCCGACACCACTAGCATTTCTTTTACTACATGATAGTCTGCAACTGATAAGCAGTCCGAAGACGTTGATGGGAGGGCATCTCTCCTTTTTGACTGCTGCTGGTTGCTGTTGTTGCTGTTTCCGTTTACAACAACAACAGTGTTGTTGCTGCTTCTGCTTCTGCTGCTCTTGTTGCTTCTGTTGCTTTGGCTGCTGTTGTCGTTGTTGCTGCTGCTGATGATGCTCTTTAGCCACTCTCCAGGCCTTTGTTTTTTCTTGGATGGCTTTGATGTGAGCATCCAACTCTTCTTTCTCGCGAGTACCTCTCGGTCCTCTTCTTCTTCATCATGCGACTCGGATGACATAAGAGCACTCTAGGACTTCCCTCTACCTCCTAATGAAAATATTCCCTCGCCATCTGCAGACTCGTATTCGACGTAGTCATAAGCGTGTTGTTGATGTTGTTCCGCTGCTACTGCGGTCGAGGCTGTTTCTGCATCTGTTGTTGTTGCTGCTGCAATTTCTGCTGATGTTGTTGCTGCTGGTTCTCCCACAGATGCAGGGTCGCCTGATGTGATAGTGAAACGGCGTTTAACTACAGCAGATTGCTGTTGTAGTCTCCTCCTCCTCTTCTGCCGCGTTTCAGGCTTTGTTGGCTGTTCACCTGATGATCCAACCGCCGTTTCTTTCGAATTACCCGTTTTTGGGAGCACGGGTCGCTCACTTGGCTCCATCTCTCTATCTCTCAAACTTATTGTCTCTTTAGTTTTTCATAAAACACAAATTTTCTTTTACACGGGATTTGAACCCGACACCGCGTCTTTATGAGTGGTAGCGCTACTTTTTTGTTCAATGTAACTTTATTTAATTCAATATATTTTACTCACTTGCTAGACAAAAGTACTTAAAACTGGCTTAATTAACTTAAGAATTCGTTCTTTATAATAATAGCTGATCTAAACTACATCATAACTGTGCCTTTCGGCTTAATCTACGTTTTTTTTTATTAAATAAGACAATCTTTTATAAAAATTATTATTTGCCAAGAAAACTTATTAAAAACTTAGCTAAACTTAACTACTTAAACTACCTTATACTAACTTACCCTAACATAAAACTTAATACTTACCTTATCTTACCTTATATACCTTAAAATCTATGTAAGCCGGCCACTATGGCCAACCATCGGATCCTGTGGTAAAGCTAGCTGTGGCGGAGGCTGGTTTTGATGTCACCACCAAAATAAAATAGCCGTTATTTGGTAGACTCTTTCCTGTCTCGAGCGGGGATCGCTCTACTGTACCGGAGGAGATCCTCGTGTGTGCGAACAACATCCGGTTCGTATTGGAGTCGCCTGTCTACTTTTCGGCCTACGACTTGGAAGATGATACGAAATCCTTATTTATCCTGTATAAGGGTAATTGTGTCTAGATAA
Organism: Eristalis intricaria; assembly: GCA_964034865.1. Taxonomy (NCBI): domain Eukaryota; kingdom Metazoa; phylum Arthropoda; class Insecta; order Diptera; family Syrphidae; genus Eristalis; species Eristalis intricaria. The sequence continues at coordinate 60,529,867 of OZ035873.1, read as the reverse complement.
AATACTGCTTCGGGAGGAATAAGGCCGTTAAGGCACACCCTCTTATGGTACATAATATTGGGGTAGTAATCCACAAAGATACAACTGTTGGAAGAGATTATAGCTCGTGGAGTGTGCCTTCTGATCAGGTTAATAATAAAATTATCTACCCTGTTCACGTTAGCCTCGTTGTACATGACCTCATTAGAATAGTACTTCTTATACTCAGACTCGGGTGTACGATACAGACGGAGTCAGCTAGTAGATGATATGAATTTTTACAGCTAACGGCCGACCATGCGGATCAACTTTGCTGAACTCAAGCCAGTCTTGGCGCGTATCCCGCGGTGCCATGTACAACGGTTACGGAAAAGACTAGTTTCGCACTTCTGGAAGCTTCCACTTCCATGATAAGCAACTTCCAGTCGTCGAAAAATCGCTAAATTTTTTCGAAGTCTCACACTGCAACAATATGTTCATTACCTCGACCTTCGGAACTAGTCTGTACGCAATTGTACGGCATGGAGCCTATAAGATCTGAGGTGAATATAGAAAACAAGATCGGGGAACCGATGGCCCCCTGTTGCAGACCGTTTTAAATGTTAAAGACAGTAGTGGAAGTTACGTCACCATTTTCCACAACGAACTTTCTACCCGTTATCATGTCATAGACCATGTATAGCAATGGTTTACTAATGCCAAGCCTGACCAGCTTGAGGAAGAGGTCCTCCAACCAAACGGTGTCAAACGCCTTCTCCAAGTCAAACAGACAGGCACCCGTGGACTGATTTTTTTTTATTCCATTGTATGTCGGACACCAGTTTTGACGCGCCATTAATGGTGTCATGCCCCGCTCTGAATCCAAACTGGTTGTCTGGACTGATTTTCTTTTCATCAACCCATTGCTTCAGAACTCGAATGACTATCGTTTCAATAACCTTGCTTATGCTGGGAAGAAGACTGTTCGACCGAAGATTTGTCGGAATGGACTTATCTTTGTCCCGTTTAGGGATCGGTTGAACAACAGCTGTTTTCCAGTGCGTGTAATGAGCATTACTCAGTGCATTGTTGAACAAGGTTGTGTAAATTTGGACCGCTTCGGGGGGAAGATGGCGAAGTACAATGTTCGGTATTCCATCGATTCCCACTGACTTTTTCTTCTTCAGCGAGTGGAAGATACCCTGGAGATCTTCTTGAGAAGAAGTCGAAAAGTGTGCTTAACGTGAATACCCGGCCACTTCACGGTGGGCCTACCCACAATAACGGAGTCAAATTAAGCGTTGACCACCGCCCTGAGGAGGTATTCACCACCCCAGTAACAATTTAGTGACGCTTAAGGGCGACCACAAACCTTGCTGAGGGCGAGGCCTATCTAACACCTCTAGCATCCACAGATCCTGGATGTTATAGGATCATAGGATGCTATATGCGCCCGCGATTTTGGGCAACCACAGGCACCATGATACTCCCACTAGGGGGCCTACCTCTTGATAGCACGGAAAAGAAATATCCTTTCCGGGGCCAGCTATCTCCCATGGTACCAGAATATAGCCTCTGGTCAGGCTTTCGCAACCGTGAGGTCACTTCTAGATAAGTGCCTTAACACTCAAGGCCTAGCAACCTTTTAGATGACGCACTTCGAATCAGTTAGTCGAGGAAGTGACCAATGATCGAATCGCATCATCTACACAAAAATACAACACAAGACAACACAATTCTGCCCGGAAATCCCAACAAGGTCAGACCGAGGCATGCACTAACCAAATCGTTCCATACCACTACCGAAAAATCCCATTGCAGGAGAGTGCAAGTACGTAACACATGCACTCATCCCTACCGAAAATCCCCAGAAAGCGAAGGCAAACTGGCATACCTAAAAACAAGGACAACAAAACTACTACTACTCGAAGAACCGGTTAGTTCGCGCATAGAACCACTGGCGCTATACACCCCCGTAACCGACGCAATAGGTGCGAGGTCGAGTCATCACCGACCACATGAACAGGCACCCCATGCCCCACACGACAGCTTATTACGGCCCCGGCCCAAATGTTACCTAGTAAAAACACAGCAACATAAGGCGCCATAGCAAGAAGCAATGTTGGGGAGAACCCCCAAATGGGATCCGAGTGGGTCAGGATGAGACCAGTACGGCCCCCCTCCCACCCAAACATCCATCATCTGCAAGTTACAAGGAGGTTGCGGACTAAGTCCAACTTGCCAGTAAATCGGGAGCCCTGGAAGCATATAGCCGCAGACTATACTATGACTTGCGCCAACCTCGTATAGCCAGGACTCTTTGTGAGTCGAGCACCACAAACTGAGGCCAGCGCTAAGTGAACCCCTTGTTAAACAGCAGTTTCTACAACAAGGACAACATTGCCATTATTGCCTCCGTATCCGAAAGATTTGTTCGGCAAAGATGGCTAGATTGTCAGCCGTGTCCCTTGAGAAAAGAACACGACTGAAATCCCAAGTGTCACCTACCCGCACTACACCCATCGCAGAGAGATCCCTGCAGTGAGCATATCGCGGACACTCGATTAGCACATGTCTCCAATCTTCTCTCGGTGCACCACACGAGCACTCCGCCGACGCAGCTAGGGCCCTTTCATGCAAGAAAGCATTAAGGGAACCATGACCAGTCAGCAGAAAGCCCGCTGCTCTCCCCCCAACGCAACTGCCAACTCGACAGTACGCCATTCTCCAACAGGGCCTTCAGTTCGCGGTTACTTAGACCCTGAACACTGTCATACATCACTCACACTTCAGCACCCGTCTGACTGCTGGCACGAGGGATATGAGTTTTGCTCTCATCTTTACAAGATGAGGAACAAAGTTCATCCTCTCTCCGATATTAATGCCAAGATACTTGACGGAAATCCCAAGTGTCACCTACCCGCACTACACCCATCGCAGAGAGATCCCTGCAGTGAGCATATCGCGGACACTCGATTAGCACATGTCTCCAATCTTCTCTCGGTGCACCACACGAGCACTCCGCCGACGCAGCTAGGGCCCTTTCATGCAAGAAAGCATTAAGGGAACCATGACCAGTCAGCAGAAAGCCCGCTGCTATCCCCCCAACGCAACTGCCAACACGACAGTACGCCATTCTCCAACAGGGCCTTCAGTTCGCGGTTACTTAGACCCTGAACACTGTCATACATCATGTCATACATCACTCACACTTCAGCACTTCCGTCAAGTATCTTAGACTCAACCCGGCAGCTCTAACAACTGGAGGCCGATTCAAGGATAATTTACCCTTGAGCAGCATCAAGGACGTCTTTTCCACCGCCACTTCCACACCGACACTCGATCCCCAGTTAGTCACCACGACCATGGCCTCCGTACCCCTACTCTCCAACTCAGCACGAGACTGGCCTTCGAGAAGGATAAGGAGATCATCAGCATACGCGGCAACACTGCAGTACGACTGCCAGGATGAAAGAAGCAGCAGCGGAGGATCCATCATCAAGTTCCATATATATGGACCAGCAACAGACCCCTGAGGACATCCCCTCTCAACACCTACCATCACACTGTCAAAAGAATTGACAACACGAGCTGACCTGTTGGAAAAATAGCTCTTCCACAAGGAACCCTCCCTAGTCCCTACCTCCTGCAACCTCCGCAGCACACTTGCCAAGTCAAAGCAATCGAAAGCACCCTTGAAATCAATGAAGATACCAAGGACATACTTCCCAGCAGATTCGTCAACAATGTCCTTTACGCGCAGCCAAGCATCTTCGACACTGCGCCCTGGTTTAAAACCAAACTGGAATGGAGACTGCTCAGGGATGCACTGCATCAGTCTGTCCACCAAGACTCTTTCCAGTACCTTTCCAAGTACAGGAAGGAGACTGATGCCACGATAGGAGCGAGGATTGGTCCTCACCCTATCATTAGACTTCAGCAGAACTATCACCTTTGCACATTTCCATTCCAGGGGAAAATAATTCTCCCTGACACAGCACGAGTAAAGAGCCATCAAGTATTCGGGAACCACTGTCCAGATAGCTTTCACCATCTCTCCAGTTAGTCCGTCGAAACCTGGTGACTTCCTCGATTTAAGCCTAGAAATCGCGCAGCCAATTTCACCTTCAGTAACCGCAGGCACATCGCCCGGCAAATCCACAAGTGGATCATTCGAACCAATGGCTCTGGGAAAGAAAGTACCCATCAGGACAGATACACAGTCCGTCCATGATGTGAGCACTTGGCCCTCATGATGGATGGCCCCAAGCTCCAAGGATTTTCTTCCCCGACAAACACGGTAAAGACGACCCCAGGGGACATCTCGGTGTTCCTCTGCAAAGGTCCTCCAATTGTCGTTCTTACTGCTGACAAGCATACTCTTGTATTCAGCCAAACCATGGCTGTAAGCAAGTTTTGCCTGATCCACGTCTACAGGTTTGGAAACGCATTCGCAATCTCCTAACCTGCTTACGCTTCACATTCAACTCAGATGTCCACCACTTAACCCTTTTCCGATTCACCATACGGCTTCTTGGAAAGAGTTGGTCGTTGACACCCCACATACACTCATTGATGAGGGCAACCTTACCATCGATACCCAAACGTTGAAAGGCCTCAAGTGGTGTTGATGTGACCTTTCTTGCAATCTCACTCTTGTACGACACCCAGTCGACATTCTTGAGAAGCCAGCCTCCATGAGGCTATGATCACTCACCCCCTCAGAACGCTGGATGCGCCACTGAAAATCAAAGCTACGAAGCGCCGTCGTATTTGCCAGGGTCAAATCAATTTCACTTTGCCCATTTGGACCATCGAAAGTATACATAGAGTCCGGACCTGAAGAATTTGCCGGAGCAACCTCTTCAACCGGCCTCTTTCTGGCCTTACCCGCCTCCGCAACACACAATGCTAAATACACTAAAAAAAAAATATATATTCAAGCAACTCACCCAGCAAATACGGCTTAAACAAGTTTTGCGTAAACAAGTTCCGCGTAAACACTTTCCCGTTAGTGTGGAAGAAATTCCACACACACAAACACTAGCTAATTCACCACTCTGCTGTGGCTTATATCTACACTACTGAAAACACTATTCACTGCACTAGCTAATAAAAACACGATTGCTCGCTTCAAATGCTCACAGTGGAATGATCTTCTTGAGAAATCAAGATGTGATTCCCATCATTGACGACGGCACTATGTGCCATGTTCTCGTCATTGAACCTGGTGAAACCGGGATTCTCTGGTCGCCGTTGACTTATCTCATTGTGGAGATAGAAGTGGTTTAGCAGGGCTCTGCTCTCCAGATCGTGATTCTGCCTACTAACCTCGTTGACCGTATACACTCTCTGGAACACTGCACCAATAGCTGTAACCTTCTCTTGAGGGTCTTCGACCGCAATTGGATCGATGCCAACTGTAGTCGGTAAGTGTTCGTTGTCTGTCGTCCTGGGAAGTCGTTTTGATCTTTCCTCCGAAATATTTTATTTACTTTTATTTACAGCCCGGATTTTGATAGCCAAGCTATAGTTTGTACGTATTAACTGTTGGAGGTTCTTGATCTCCGACTTCAATGCTCTGACTTCCGCGTTTTGTGGATCTGTAAACCGCCTATGCAAGAGTTTGAGTCTTGACAGCAGCCTACTTTTGTACACGTGAAGTGCGTTGATGGTAGCATTTCGATAAACATCGCTGTTGTCGATTTGAACTACCTTCGGAACTATTTTGTTCATCGTACGATTGACTACGTCGTTCATTTGCATGAGGTACCTGTCAACCTCTTCCTTCGTCATGTTTCTGTTTGTCGGCGGATTGATCCCACTCGAACGTAGTTCTGTGGATAAAGTCCTGGAGAAGCGTGGCCAGTGGGCCTTATTATAATTATAAGGGTGCATCCGGACATACTGCTCCAGTCCTTCCACCACGTTCGGGAGCTGAATAGCTGCGAAGAGGCCGTAGTGGTGTGTCGTTAGTTAGTCGTATGTATGTACTAGTATGGTCAGTCGTTTGTCTATCAGTATAAGATCCAGATAGGACCCGCTTCTAGGATGCGATAGCTTATCGGTTTCAAGCAAATCTAGCTTGAACTCAACATTGTGGTCTACCAACCAGTTATACAATTAGGTCGCCCTGGTGTTATGCACCACGTTGCCTCACTCTATAGGCCTCGAGTTCAAGTCCCCGGCTACGATATAGTAGCTCTCCTCCGAGCTCAGACGAAGGCTAGTGAAAAGATTATCGAGCGCTGAAATGAAATATTGGTTGATGCGTGACTTGTCAGTCGCATAGATAGCGATCACATATAGGCGGTTACCATCCCGAAGGGGGATGCGTGCGATACACGTTTCTATGGCCTGGAATCTCCGCACTTAATCGCGAGTACTGTGGAGTGTGTATGTTCTTTGTCTTTTTGATTGTTTCCCATGTTACAGACAGAGTGCCTAAATTGGTAATTTTGTTTGCTCTCTAGTTTGCTGTCTGGGGTGACCTGAATTAGGAAGAAAAGAAGTTTCCTATTCTCCCTTCTCGATGCCGCAGTGATGAAGGGCTTATCCCCTACGACCTGGACATCGTTGCTCTGCGCTTGGAGCAGAATAGTGAGGATCTCATCGGGATCAGTGTCAGGATCAGATTGGCGAAATGGTGTGTCGTTTGTTAGTCGTATGTATGTACTAGTATGGTCAGTCGTTTGTCTATCAGCATCAGATCCAGATATGACCCGCTTCTAGGATACGATGGTCTATCGGTTGCAAGCAAATCTAGCTAGAACTCAACATTGTGCTCCAACCATTTGTACAATGAGGTCCCCCCGGTGTTATGCACCACGTTGTCCCACTCTATATGCCTCGAGTTCAAGTCCCCTGCTTCGACATAGTAGTTATCTTCCGAGCTCTGTCGAAGGCTAGTGAAAACAGTATCGAGCTCTGAAATGAAATATTGATTGATGCATGCCTTGTCAGACGCAGTGGTGGCGCTACCACTAGGCGTTCAATTACTTGTCACTAACGCGACATTTTGCACACTTGAAGAAATACTTGAACCAAAGAGTCGAGACACGTCTGCTTCAAATAAAGGTCTGTGAGCAACTGGTGATGATGCTTTGAAGATCTCTTCTAAGGTAGCTAAGGGCATCTGTCCCATGCTGGTCTTGAAACATGGTGGTGCTCCACTATGGGGTAAGCATTCAAGGCAGGTTATTGCCGTGTATCTATTGCATTTAATTTTTTTACTATATAACTTTTAACTCTATACGCTTTGCCTAAGGGTCTATATCTGCCTGGTCACAGAGTTTCGTCCGGTTTGCTCTCTTTTATGGCTTTTTCCAGGTCATGTCTGGCGAGTTTGAATGTAAGATGCCGCTCCTGGAAGTAAGGCCGACCTCTGGATCATTGGAATCTCCTTCGTGCTTTCAGACAAATCGCTCTAAGTCTCTGGGTATCACCATTCCACCAGTAACATGGGGAGCCCCTATTCTTGATTGTCCTTCAAGGCACTGACGCTTCACATGCCATAGTTAGCTCTCGTTAAAGTTGTTGCGAGAGTATTTCTGCTGGTGTTTCGATTTCCAGGATTGTGGACCTCATAATGTCGTCGGAGACGTTTATGTCAAAGAGGTAGTCTTTCCACTTTGATCTTGTACAGATCGGACTCGGTCTGGTTCTCGACTTTTCTATGATTTCCATTACTATACCCTGAAGATAGCAATGCGTGTAATGTTCGCTCACTCCCCATTTCGTCTTACTAATGAGTGAATTGCTCGCAACAGTGATGACGATTATTGACGATTTACTGCCTTGCGAAAAGTACTCGCTGGGACTGCGTTGACAGTCAGTTTCGAGAAGAATTTTTCCCCGTTCGTCTGTCTTCCTTCTACCCGATTCTTTAGCCAAGGCATTAAAGTCTCCAGTAACGACTACTTTAAGTGTTCCTCTTGTGTCCGTCACAATGCTGTCGAACAGGTTTTATACACTTCTAGTGATAGCCTGGTGGAGCTAAGCACCTATAAATATATAAGATTCTGTTTGTCTTGGCTGTGACGAAGTAATTGCCAGCTTGACCAATCTCCTGTATGGACCGCCTTCCATAAGCCCAGATAGAAGCATCTGTCGTGTGTCCTTACTTTCCGGTTGTTACTACGTCTACATTTGCCTTATGTGTTGTCTGTGTCAGTATGTCTTGCGTGGGGCACAATGACTGAGGTTAATTGCACCACTTTCTTTGTGTTTTCTACAAAGTGCTTCCGGAGGACCGAGCACTTGCTACTTCCGTCTACGTGATTGGCAGAGGTTCGTTGGAACACTGTTTGGGTAAGTCGTCTTCGTCTTCGCATTTTATACAAAGCTTAGACCGATCGTGCAAGCCTTTGCTCTGGTGAGCCGTGTACCCGAACTCCAGGCACCTTAAAAATCTGGTCAATTACCTGCGTTTGCGTATGCGGCAGATCACCCAGCCAATCTTTACCTTGCCGATTGGGAGCAGCTTGTCCACGCATTCCAGTAACAAGCCCAATGCTACGGATTGAGTGTCTCCGTATGCTTTTCTTAGGGTTAGTACATCGGCTTCATTCACATGGAGGCTGGGTTGAGCTTTTACCGTATCACAAATATCAGCCTTGGTGGTGATCCCGTCAAAATCCTTGACCTCCACCATTACTCTCTGAGTTAGAGTTCGGACTTTTAATCCGATCCCAAAGTTTTCTCCGACGATATCATGGTGCTGCTTGGTGTGCTCACCAGATACCATCAGTTGGAAGAGCAATGCTTCTTTCTGGGTTCGTCTTATTTTCGACACAGACTCTCCCAGCTTGCACAGTTTTGGTTCTGATCCGTAGGATGTTAGCATGTGAAAGATCTCCTTTAGTAGCTACAACTATCGCGTCAGACCGAGGTTTTCCTGGAGACCTGGGGGCCATTGGACACTATCATCACCGTAACAGTCCATCACTGAAACTTTTAAGGCCTGATAGTTTACGAGTGAATACAGTTCCCTTATATCATTTCGTTGTCAGTGTATATTTATCTACTTAAGCCCCTCCTGCTAAAAAAATCTTCATAGCGCTCCCATGCAGGCTGCAGTACTCAAATCGCTGATTACTTCAAGATGTACGGCCTTGGTACTAAAGCAAACAAAAATTGTTACATACACCTTACTTTAAATAGTTCCTCTGCGTTTGAAATTAATGAGGTAAGGACCGCAATAATTAATGTCAAAAGTTTCAAAAGGATGAGATGGATTGACCCTATCAACTCAGATGTCCACCACTTAACCCTTTTCCGATTCACCATACGGCTTCTTGGAAAGAGTTGGTCGTTGACACCCCACATACACTCATTGATGAGGGCAACCTTACCATCGATACCCAAACGTTGAAAGGCCTCAAGTGGTGTTGATGTGACCTTTCTTGCAATCTCACTCTTGTACGACACCCAGTCGACATTCTTGAGAAGCCAGCCTCCATGAGGCTATGATCACTCACCCCCTCAGAACGCTGGATGCGCCACTGAAAATCAAAGCTACGAAGCGCCGTCGTATTTGCCAGGGTCAAATCAATATCACTTTGCCCATTTGGACCATCGAAAGTATACATAGAGTCCGGACCTGAAGAATTTGCCGGAGCAACCTCTTCAACCGGCCTCTTTCTGGCCTTACCCGCCTCCGCAACACTCTCAGTCTCCATGGCAGAGTCATCTACCATGGAGGCCGAGGCTGACGCCAAGGATTCCCGGCGCGCCTTCCTCGTCTTCTTCTTCTTTTTTCTCTTCCCATCCTCAACCACCGCCGGACTCTTCAAAAAGAAGTTCCGCGGCGGGACATCAGCATCCTCCCTCCGACCACCACTACAATCCTCCTCCATGTGTTGCTCTAACAACACACAATGCTAAATACACTAAAAAAATATATATATTCAAGCAACTCACCCAGCAAATACGGCGTAAACAAGTTTTGCGTAAACAAGTTCCGCGTAAACACTTTCCTGTTAGTGTGGAAGAAATTCCACACACACAAACACTAGCTAATTCACCACTCTGCCATACCACGACGGATGACCTCCAGATCTAGCGGTGGCACCTGCCAACACTTGTAGAGCCTCCGTTGAGACAGTCTTGCATACTCGAAGTGAACCAAGGAGCATAGTTGGCTGACAAGTCAGGAGCTTGCTTCTTCCTGTCACGGTCTTAGCAACATCGTACCATACCGGTGCACCAAATGCCGCGCATGCAACAAAAAGTCCACCATATACAGTACGGACTGCTTGCCCCGACAGACCCCACTCACACTTCAGCACCCGTCTGACTGCTGGCACGAGGGATATGAGTTTTGCTCTCATCTTTACAAGATGAGAAACAAAGTTCATCCTCTCTCCGATATTAATGCCAAGATACTTGACTTCCGTCAAGTATCTTAGACTCAACCCGGCAGCTCTAACAACTGGAGGCCGATTCAAGGATAATTTACCCTTGAGCAGCATCAAGGACGTCTTTTCCACCGCCACTTCCACACCGACACTCGATCCCCAGTTAGTCACCACGCCCATGGCCTCCGTACCCCTACTGTCCAACTCAGCACGAGACTGGCCTTCGAGAAGGATAAGGAGATCATCAGCATACGCGGCAACACTGCAGTACGACTGCCAGGATGAAAGAAGCAGCAGCAGAGGATCCATCATCAAGTTCCATATATATGGACCAGCAACAGACCCTGAGGACATCCCCTCTCAACACCTACCATCACACTGTCAAAAGAATTGACAACACGAGCTGACCTGTTGGAAAAATAGCTCTTCCACAAGGAACCCTCCCTAGTCCCTACCTCCTGCAACCTCCGCAGCACACTGGCCCAGTCAAAGCAATCGAAAGCACCTTTGAAATCAATGAAGATACCAAGGACATACTTCCCAGCAGATTCGTCAACAGTGTCCTTTACGCGCAGCCAAGCATCTTCGACACTGCGCCCTGGTTTAAAACCAAACTGGAATGGAGACTGCTCAGGGATGCACTGCATCAGTCTGTCCACCAAGACTCTTTCCAGTACCTTTCCAAGTACAGGAAGGAGACTGATGCCACGATAGGAGCGAGGATTGGTCCTCACCCTATCATTAGACTTCAGCAGAACTATCACCTTTGCACATTTCCATTCCAGGGGAAAATAATTCTCCCTGACACAGCACGAGTAAAGAGCCATCAAGTATTCGGGAACCACTGTCCAGATAGCTTTCACCATCTCTCCAGTTAGTCCGTCGAAACCTGGTGACTTCCTCGATTTAAGCCTAGAAATCGCGCAGCCAATTTCACCTTCAGTAACCGCAGGCACATCGCCCGGCAAATCCACAAGTGGATCATTCGAACCAATGGCTCTGGGAAAGAAAGTACCCATCAGGACAGATACACAGTCCGTCCATGATGTGAGCACTTGGCCCTCATGATGGATGGCCCCAGGCTCCAAGGATTTTCTTCCCCGACAAACACGGTAAAGACGACCCCAGGGGACATCTCGGTGTTCCTCTGCAAAAGTCCTCCAATTGTCGTTCTTACTGCGGACAAGCATACTCTTGTATTCAGCCAAACCATGGCTGTAAGCAAGTTTTGCCTGATCCACGTCTACAGGTTTGGAAACGCATTCGCAATCTCCTAACCTGCTTACGCTTCACATTCAACTCAGATGTCCACCACTTAACCCTTTTCCGATTCACCATACGGCTTCTTGGAAAGAGTTGGTCGTTGACACCCCACATACACTCATTGATGAGGGCAACCTTACCATCGATACCCAAACGTTGAAAGGCCTCAAGTGGTGTTGATGTGACCTTTCTTGCAATCTCACTCTTGTACGACACCCAGTCGACATTCTTGAGAAGCCAGCCTCCATGAGGCTATGATCACTCACCCCCTCAGAACGCTGGATGCGCCACTGAAAATCAAAGCTACGAAGCGCCGTCGTATTTGCCAGGGTCAAATCAATATCACTTTGCCCATTTGGACCATCGAAAGTATACATAGAGTCCGGACCTGAAGAATTTGCCGGAGCAACCTCTTCAACCGGCCTCTTTCTGGCCTTACCCGCCTCCGCAGCACTCTCAGTCTCCATGGCAGAGTCATCTACCATGGAGGCCGAGGCTGACGCCAAGGATTCCCGGCGCGCCTTCCTCGTCTTCTTCTTCTTTTTTCTCTTCCCATCCTCAACCACCGCCGGACTCTTCAAAAAGAAGTTCCGCGGCGTGACGTCAGAGGCAACTGCCTCACTCTCGCAGTCGGAGGAGAGGCCAACAAAGGCATCCTCCCTCCGACCACCTCTACAATCCTTCTCCATGTGTTGCTCTAACAACACACAATGCTAAATACACTAAAAAAAATATATATATTCAAGCAACTCACCCAGCAAATACGGCGTAAACAAGTTTTGCGTAAACAAGTTCCGCGTAAACACTTTCCCGTTAGCGTGGAAGAAATTCCACACACACAAACACTAGCTAATTCACCACTCTGCCATACCACGACGGATGACCTCCAGATCTAGCGGTGGCACCTGCCAACACTTGTAGAGCCTCCGTTGAGACAGTCTTGCATACTCGAAGTGAACCAAGGAGCATAGTTGGCTGACAAGTCAGGAGCTTGCTTCTTCCTGTCACGGTCTTAGCAACATCGTACCATACCGGTGCACCAAATGCCGCGCATGCAACAAAAAGTCCACCATATACAGTACGGACTGCTTGCCCCGACAGACCCCACTCACACTTCAGCACCCGTCTGACTGCTGGCACGAGGGATATGAGTTTTGCTCTCATCTTTACAAGATGAGAAACAAAGTTCATCCTCTCTCCGATATTAATGCCAAGATACTTGACTTCCGTCAAGTATCTTAGACTCAACCCGGCAGCTCTAACAACTGGAGGCCGATTCAAGGATAATTTACCCTTGAGCAGCATCAAGGACGTCTTTTCCACCGCCACTTCCACACCGACACTCGATCCCCAGTTAGTCACCACGCCCATGGCCTCCGTACCCCTACTCTCCAACTCAGCACGAGACTGGCCTTCGAGAAGGATAAGGAGATCATCAGCATACGCGGCAACACTGCAGTACGACTGCCAGGATGAAAGAAGCAGCAGCAGAGGATCCATCATCAAGTTCCATATATATGGACCAGCAACAGACCCTGAGGACATCCCCTCTCAACACCTACCATCACACTGTCAAAAGAATTGACAACACGAGCTGACCTGAGGAAAAATAGCTCTTCCACAAGGAACCCTCCCTAGTCCCTACCTCCTGCAACCTCCGCAGCACACTGGCCCAGTCAAAGCAATCGAAAGCACCCTTGAAATCAATGAAGATACCAAGGACATACTTCCCAGCAGATTCGTCAACAGTGTCCTTTACGCGCAGCCAAGCATCTTCGACACTGCGCCCTGGTTTAAAACCAAACTGGAATGGAGACTGCTCAGGGATGCACTGCATCAGTCTGTCCACCAAGACTCTTTCCAGTACCTTTCCAAGTACAGGAAGGAGACTGATGCCACGATAGGAGCGAGGATTGGTCCTCACCCTATCATTAGACTTCAGCAGAACTATCACCTTTGCACATTTCCATTCCAGGGGAAAATAATTCTCCCTGACACAGCACGAGTAAAGAGCCATCAAGTATTCGGGAACCACTGTCCAGATAGCTTTCACCATCTCTCCAGTTAGTCCGTCGAAACCTGGTGACTTCCTCGATTTAAGCCTAGAAATCGCGCAGCCAATTTCACCTTCAGTAACCGCAGGCACATCGCCCGGCAAATCCACAAGTGGATCATTCGAACCAATGGCTCTGGGGAAGAAAGTACCCATCAGGACAGATACACAGTCCGTCCATGATGTGAGCACTTGGCCCTCATGATGGATGGCCCCAGGCTCCAAGGATTTTCTTCCCCGACTAACACGGTAAAGACGACCCCAGGGGACATCTCGGTGTTCCTCTGCAAAAGTCCTCCAATTGTCGTTCTTACTGCGGACAAGCATACTCTTGTATTCAGCCAAACCATGGCTGTAAGCAAGTTTTGCCTGATCCACGTCTACAGGTTTGGAAACGCATTCGCAATCTCCTAACCTGCTTACGCTTCACATTCAACTCAGATGTCCACCACTTAACCCTTTTCCGATTCACCATACGGCTTCTTGGAAAGAGTTGGTCGTTGACACCCCACATACACTCATTGATGAGGGCAACCTTACCATCGATACCCAAACGTTGAAAGGCCTCAAGTGGTGTTGATGTGACCTTTCTTGCAATCTCACTCTTGTACGACACCCAGTCGACATTCTTGAGAAGCCAGCCTCCATGAGGCTATGATCACTCACCCCCTCAGAACGCTGGATGCGCCACTGAAAATCAAAGCTACGAAGCGCCGTCGTATTTGCCAGGGTCAAATCAATATCACTTTGCCCATTTGGACCATCGAAAGTATACATAGAGTCCGGACCTGAAGAATTTGCCGGAGCAACCTCTTCAACCGGCCTCTTTCTGGCCTTACCCGCCTCCGCAACACTCTCAGTCTCCATGGCAGAGTCATCTACCATGGAGGCCGAGGCTGACGCCAAGGATTCCCGGCGCGCCTTCCTCGTCTTCTTCTTCTTTTTTCTCTTCCCATCCTCAACCACCGCCGGACTCTTCAAAAAGAAGTTCCGCGGCGGGACATCAGCATCCTCCCTCCGACCACCACTACAATCCTCCTCCATGTGTTGCTCTAACAACACACAATGCTAAATACACTAAAAAAAATATATATATTCAAGCAACTCACCCAGCAAATACGGCGTAAACAAGTTTTGCGTAAACAAGTTCCGCGTAAACACTTTCCCGTTAGTGTGGAAGAAATTCCACACACACAAACACTAGCTAATTCACCACTCTGCTGTGGCTTGTATCTACATTACTGAAAACACTATTCACTGCACTAGCTAATAAAAACACCATTGCTCGCTTCAAATGCTCACAGTGGAATGATCTTCTTGAGAAATCAAGATGTGATTCCCATCATTGACGACGGCACTATGTGCCATGTTCTCGTCATTGAACCTGGTGAAACCGGGATTCTCTGGTCGCCGTTGACTTATCTCATTGTGGAGATAGAAGTGGTTTAGCAGGGCTCTGCTCTCCAGATCGTGATTCTGCCTACTAACCTCGTTGACCGTATACACTCTCTGGAACACTGCACCAATAGCTGTAACCTTCTCTTGAGGGTCTTCGACCGCAATTGGATCGATGCCAACTGTAGTCGGTAAGTGTTCGTTGTCTGTCGTCCTGGGAAGTCGTTTTGATCTTTCCTCCGAAATATTTTATTTACTTTTATTTACAGCCCGGATTTTGATAGCCAAGCTATAGTTTGTACGTATTAACTGTTGGAGGTTCTTGATCTCCGACTTCAATGCTCTGACTTCCGCGTTTTGTGGATCTGTAAACCGCCTATGCAAGAGTTTGAGTCTTGACAGCAGCCTACTTTTGTACACGTGAAGTGCGTTGATGGTAGCATTTCGATAAACATCGCTGTTGTCGATTTGAACTACCTTCGGAACTATTTTGTTCATCGTACGATTGACTACGTCGTTCATTTGCATGAGGTACCTGTCAACCTCTTCCTTCGTCATGTTTCTGTTTGTCGGCGGATTGATCCCACTCGAACGTAGTTCTGTGGATAAAGTCCTGGAGAAGCGTGGCCAGTGGGCCTTATTATAATTATAAGGGTGCATCCGGACATACTGCTCCAGTCCTTCCACCACGTTCGGGAGCTGAATAGCTGCGAAGAGGCCGTAGTGGTGTGTCGTTTGTTAGTCGTATGTATGTACTAGTATGGTCAGTCGTTTGTCTATCAGCATCAGATCCAGATATGACCCGCTTCTAGGATACGATGGTCTATCGGTTGCAAGCAAATCTAGCTAGAACTCAACATTGTGCTCCAACCATTTGTACAATGAGGTCCCCCCGGTGTTATGCACCACGTTGTCCCACTCTATATGCCTCGAGTTCAAGTCCCCTGCTTCGACATAGTAGTTATCTTCCGAGCTCTGTCGAAGGCTAGTGAAAACAGTATCGAGCTCTGAAATGAAATATTGATTGATGCATGCCTTGTCAGACGCAGTGGTGGCGCTACCACTAGGCGTTCAATTACTTGTCACTAACGCGACATTTTGCACACTTGAAGAAATACTTGAACCAAAGAGTCGAGACACGTCTGCTTCAAATAAAGGTCTGTGAGCAACTGGTGATGATGCTTTGAAGATCTCTTCTAAGGTAGCTAAGGGCATCTGTCCCATGCTGGTCTTGAAACATGGTGGTGCTCCACTATGGGGTAAGCATTCAAGGCAGGTTATTGCCGTGTATCTATTGCATTTAATTTTTTTACTATATAACTTTTAACTCTATACGCTTTGCCTAAGGGTCTATATCTGCCTGGTCACAGAGTTTCGTCCGGTTTGCTCTCTTTTATGGCTTTTTCCAGGTCATGTCTGGCGAGTTTGAATGTAAGATGCCGCTCCTGGAAGTAAGGCCGACCTCTGGATCATTGGAATCTCCTTCGTGCTTTCAGACAAATCGCTCTAAGTCTCTGGGTATCACCATTCCACCAGTAACATGGGGAGCCCCTATTCTTGATTGTCCTTCAAGGCACTGACGCTTCACATGCCATAGTTAGCTCTCGTTAAAGTTGTTGCGAGAGTATTTCTGCTGGTGTTTCGATTTCCAGGATTGTGGACCTCATAATGTCGTCGGAGACGTTTATGTCAAAGAGGTAGTCTTTCCACTTTGATCTTGTACAGATCGGACTCGGTCTGGTTCTCGACTTTTCTATGATTTCCATTACTATACCCTGAAGATAGCAATGCGTGTAATGTTCGCTCACTCCCCATTTCGTCTTACTAATGAGTGAATTGCTCGCAACAGTGATGACGATTATTGACGATTTACTGCCTTGCGAAAAGTACTCGCTGGGACTGCGTTGACAGTCAGTTTCGAGAAGAATTTTTCCCCGTTCGTCTGTCTTCCTTCTACCCGATTCTTTAGCCAAGGCATTAAAGTCTCCAGTAACGACTACTTTAAGTGTTCCTCTTGTGTCCGTCACAATGCTGTCGAACAGGTTTTATACACTTCTAGTGATAGCCTGGTGGAGCTAAGCACCTATAAATATATAAGATTCTGTTTGTCTTGGCTGTGACGAAGTAATTGCCAGCTTGACCAATCTCCTGTATGGACCGCCTTCCATAAGCCCAGATAGAAGCATCTGTCGTGTGTCCTTACTTTCCGGTTGTTACTACGTCTACATTTGCCTTATGTGTTGTCTGTGTCAGTATGTCTTGCGTGGGGCACAATGACTGAGGTTAATTGCACCACTTTCTTTGTGTTTTCTACAAAGTGCTTCCGGAGGACCGAGCACTTGCTACTTCCGTCTACGTGATTGGCAGAGGTTCGTTGGAACACTGTTTGGGTAAGTCGTCTTCGTCTTCGCATTTTATACAAAGCTTAGACCGATCGTGCAAGCCTTTGCTCTGGTGAGCCGTGTACCCGAACTCCAGGCACCTTAAAAATCTGGTCAATTACCTGCGTTTGCGTATGCGGCAGATCACCCAGCCAATCTTTACCTTGCCGATTGGGAGCAGCTTGTCCACGCATTCCAGTAACAAGCCCAATGCTACGGATTGAGTGTCTCCGTATGCTTTTCTTAGGGTTAGTACATCGGCTTCATTCACATGGAGGCTGGGTTGAGCTTTTACCGTATCACAAATATCAGCCTTGGTGGTGATCCCGTCAAAATCCTTGACCTCCACCATTACTCTCTGAGTTAGAGTTCGGACTTTTAATGCGATCCCAAAGTTTTCTCCGACGATATCATGGTGCTGCTTGGTGTGCTCACCAGATACCATCAGTTGGAAGAGCAATGCTTCTTTCTGGGTTCGTCTTATTTTCGACACAGACTCTCCCAGCTTGCACAGTTTTGGTTCTGATCCGTAGGATGTTAGCATGTGAAAGATCTCCTTTAGTAGCTACAACTATCGCGTCAGACCGAGGTTTTCCTGGAGACCTGGGGGCCATTGGACACTATCATCACCGTAACAGTCCATCACTGAAACTTTTAAGGCCTGATAGCTTACGAGTGAATACAGTTCCCTTATATCATTTCGTTGTCAGTGTATATTTATCTACTTAAGCCCCTCCTGCTAAAAAAATCTTCATAGCGCTCCCATGCAGGCTGCAGTACTCAAATCGCTGATTACTTCAAGATGTACGGCCTTGGTACTAAAGCAAACAAAAATTGTTACACACACCTTACTTTAAATAGTTCCTCTGCGTTTGAAATTAATGAGGTAAGGACCGCAATAATTAATGTCAAAAGTTTCAAAAGGATGAGATGGATTGACCCTATCATGAGGTAATATATCCCATGGTGGGATATATTGGCTTCGGATTGCTCCCAGAACATATAACGCATTCATTTATCACCTTGCTTGGAAAGGCATTTCCATGCACCGGCCAGAATTCCTGTCGAGTGATAGAAAGTAGCCCTGGGGCCAAAAGTGGTGATGCTTCCAATGGCAGTGTATCATGAGCGACCCTGTGAAAAAGTTGTCCTTAGATAATAAAATAGGATGCATAAATTTTTAGGAAATTTTAGTATTTCTTATTCTTCCACCATCCCGAAGTATGTCATTATCATCAATAAACGGACTTAACGAGCGAATAATTCGGGATCAATTTAAAGGTTTTTCTTTAACCGTGTAATTTCTCTGCTGGGCATTGCAAAAATAATGGTCCATTAAACCATGAACGTGATAGGCCCAAATCTCTGGGTGTTGCTCCTCTTGACAAGATGTTTGCCAGATTGTTATTGCTGTCAGCATGGCACCAATTCTGAGGTTCAATTAATCTCTGTATAACCGCGACACGATTAGTTACGAACGTGGACCATTGGTGGGACTCTGCTGCCATCCAACAGATCTATTGTTGAGTCCAATAATACTGTTTACTGAGTTAGAATGGCGTTGCCGTTCGCACCTTATCAACCAATTTTGTTAGTTTTACAGGAGCGCACAACTCCAAGCGCGGCAGTGTTAGACGACTTCTGTCAACCGGAGCAACCTTAGACTTGTCACATAGGAGATGTGTTGATACATACCCATTATTTCCAACTGATCGCACATAGACGCATGCACCATAAGCCTTCTCGGAGTTGTCATATAATCCATGCAGCTCGGAGTTTTGATTATAATATTAATAATAATATGGGTGGGGCGACAGTCCGAGGCGGACCTGGGCTTAGCTTTTCAGCAACCACAGCGTGTTGTGCGTGCTATTATTCTTTAACTAGTGGAAGGGACCTACAGCTTAATGCCGACTCCTAACGGCGAAATTCAGAAGCTTTTTTTAGACAGAAATACTCTTTGAGCATTGTCAGTGACTCGAAAGAGATGGAGCCCGGACATATCAAAGGTGGTAACTTCGGATATCGAACCTGCGACCCTTAGCGTAGGAGTCGACGCTTTTTTTTTAATGTAATCTTATTTTAATCTAAATAATATTACTTACATGCTAGACAAAAGTAATTAAAACTAGCTTAACTAACTTAAGAATTTACAAATGTTCTTAATACAAACCTACTGACCCTATGCGGGTTCTCTAAGCTAATCTGAACTACTTTCTAAATGTGCCCTTCAGCTTAATCTACGTTTTTTTAGTCATTAAGACAATCTTTTATTTTTGTATTCATTTGCCAAGAAAACTCATAAAAAACCTGGCTAAACATAACTAGTTAAACTACCTTATTCTAACTAAACCTAACATAGCACTTAATACTATCTTAACTATGTCCGTAACAGTACGGACACGTGCACCATGTTGTTGTATGTTGTGTATTTGCACCTTTTTTTGTTTTTGTTTGTTATATTTTTTTTTTGATATTTTGTTTTATCTTTTTTTTTGGATTTTTTGTTTTATATTTTTTTTTTTTTTGGATTTCTTGTCTTACAATTCATTTTTTTTTCTTTATAGCTGCCTTAAAAACTATGTAAGCTGGCCACAATGGTCAACTACATGATCCCGTAGAAAAGCTAGGGGTGGCGAAGGCTAGTTTTGGTGTAACCACCAGTAAAATTGCCGTTCTTTGGCGGACTCCTATCTGGAGCGGGGATCGCTCTACTGAACCGGAGGAGATCCTCGTGGGTGCGAACGAAATCCGGTTCGTATTGAAGTCACCTATCCACTGTTCGGCGTACGACATGGAAGATGATAGGACATCCTTGTGAATCCTGTATAAGGAAAATTGTGTCTAGATAGAGGAATGCTTCGGGAGGAATAAAGCCGTTAAGGCGCAACCTTCATGGTACATACTATTGGGGTAGTAGGTCCCAAAGATAAAACTGTTGGAAGAGGACATAGCTCGTGCTATTCACGCTTGCCTTGTTGTACAGGACCTCGTTAGGGTAGTACTTCTTGTACTCAGACTCGGGTGTGCGATACAGACGAAGACAGCTCCTAAGACACTGCCTCTCGAACACCCTCATCTTTTCCATCTGGGAAGGGCTCACGTTGAACCACAATGGACAACCGTACACCATAATGGGCCGTACTAGGGCCATGTAGCAGATTACCTTCACTCTGGTATCAAGATCGCTGCTGAAAAACAAACTTCTTGCAGCAGCAAAGGCTTTTCTGGCTTTCGTCATAGCAATATCTATATGTTTGTCAAAATACAGATATTGATTCAGCCAAATGAGTAGATATCTGACTACACTTTTTACAGCTAACGGCCGACCATGCGAGTCAACTATGCCGAACTTACGCCAGTTTTTGCGCGTATCCCGCGTTGCCCTGTCCAACGGGGTCCGGAAAAGACTAGTTTCGCACTTCTGGAAGTTATATATAATATAAGCAACTTCCAGTCGTCGCAAAATGGCTGGATTTTTTCGAAATCACGCTGCAACAAGATGTTTTTTACGTCGCCCTCGGACCTGATCTGTACGCAACTAGGTCGTCGGCGTACGCAATTAAGTGTGGCATGGAACGTATAAGATCTGCAGTGAATATAGAAAACAAGATCGGGGAACCGATGGCCCCCTGTTGCAGGCCGTTTTTAATGTTAAAGACCGTAGTGGAAGCTACGTCACTATTTTTCACAACGAACTTTCTACCCGTTATCATGTCATAGACTATGTATAGCAATGGTTTACTAATGCCAAGCCTGACCAGCTTGAGGAAGAGGCCCTCCAACCAAACGGTGCCAAACGCCTTCTCCAAGTCAATCAGACAGGCACCCGTGCACTGATTTTTGTTTTTATTCCATTGTATGTCGGACACCAGTTTTGACGCGGCATTAATGGTATCATGCCCCGCTCTGAATCCAAACTGGTTGTCCGGACTGATTTTCTTTTCATCAACCCATTGCTTCAGAACTCGAATGACTATCTTTTCAATAACCTTGCTTATGCTGGGAAGAAGACTGATCGACCGAAGATTTGTCGGAATGGACTTATCCTTGTCCCGCTTAGGGATCGGTTGAACAACAGCGTGGGGTAATGTACATTACTCAGCGCATTGTTGAACAAGGTTGTGTAAATTTGGACAGCTTCGGGGGGAAGATGGCGAAGCACAATGTTCGGTATTCCATCGGTTCCCACTGACTTTTTCTTCTTCAGCGAGTGGAAGATACCCTGGAGATCTTCTTGAGAAATCAAGATGTGATTCCCATCATTGACTCACTATGTGCCATGTTCTCGTCATTGAACCTGGTTAAACCGGGATTCTGATCGCCGTGGACTTATCTCATTGTGGAGATAGAAGTGGTTAAGCAGGGCTCTGTTCTCCAGATCGTGATTCGGCCTACTAACCTCGTTGACCTAATACACTCTCTGGAACACTGCACCAATAGCTGTAACCTTCTCTTGGGGGTCTTCAACCGCAAAGAAGTCATCGTCTAGCGCTGCCTCAACTGGATCGACGCCAACTGTAGTTGCTAAGTGTTCGTTGTCTGTCGTCCTGGGAAGTCTTACGATTTGTATGTCGTTTTGATCTTTCCTCCGAAATATTTTATTTACTTTTATTTACAGCCCGGATTTTGTTGCCCCAGTGCAAGCTTATAGCCAAGCTATAGTTTGTACGTATTAAGTGTTGGAGGTTCTTGATCTCTGACTTTAATGCTCTGACTTCCGCGTTTTGCGGATCTGTAAACCGCCTATGCAAGAGTTTGAGTCTTGACAGCAGCCTCCTTTTGTGCACGTGAAGTGCGTTGATGGTAGCATTTTGATAAACATCGCTATTGTCGATTTGAACTACCTTCGGAATTATTTTGTACCTGTCAACCTCTTCCTTCGTCATGTTTCTGTTTGTCGCCGGATTGATCCCACTCGAACGTAGTTCTGTGGATAAAGTCCTGGAGAAGCGTGGCAGTGGGCCTTATTATAATTATAAGGGTGCATCTGGACATACTGCTTCAGTCCTTTCACCACGTTCGAGAGCTGAATAGCTGCGAAGAGGCCGCAGTGATTACTCTCGTACTCAACATATGCGTCTTTCCACATCTAGTATAGTCAGTCGTTTGTCTATCAGCATAAGTTCCAGATAGGACCCGCGCCTAGGACACGATAGCCTATCGGTTTCAAGCAAATCTAACTTGAACTCAACATTGTGTTCTACCAACCAGTTATACAATGAGGTCCCCCTGGTGTTATGCACCACATTGCCCCACTCTATATGCCTCGAGTTCAAGTCCCCGGCTACGATATGGTAGTTTTCCTCCGAGCTCAGACGAAGGCTAGTGAAAAGAGTATCGAGCTCTGAAATGAAATATTGGTTGATGCGTGACTTGTCAGTCGCATAGATAGCGATCACATATAGCCGCTTACCACCCCGAAGAGGGATGCGTGCGATACACGTTTCTATGGCCAGGAATCTCCTCACTTCATCGAGAGCACAGTGGAGTGTTTATGTTCTTTGTCTTTTTGATTGTTTCCCATGTTACAGAAAGAGTGCCTAAATTGGTAATTTTCGTTAGGCTCTCTAGTTTGCTGTCTGGTGTGACCTGAATTAGGAAGAACAGAAGTTTCCTTTTCTCCCTTCTCGATGCCGCAGTGATGAAGGGCTTAACCCCTACGACCTGGACATCGTTGCTCAGCGCTTGGCGCAGAATAGCGAGGGATCATCAGTGTCAGGATCCACGTCCTTGAGGAGCATGGTCTGCACCTTTTCCCTTTTTGGGGTGTAAGATAAAAATTCTGCCTCCGACACCGCTAGGCTTTCGTTCACTACGTAGTAGTCTGCCATTCATAAGCAATGGACAGAAACTTTCAACGGACCCTTATATTTAATAAAATAGGACTGTTTAGTGACCAACTTACATAATATTTCAACGTCCTTCGTCAGCAGTCCGAAAACATTGATTGGAGGGCATCTCTCCGTTTTGGCTGGCTGCTGCTGCTCCTTCTTCTGCTGATATTGTTGTTGTTGCTGCTGTTGTTGTTGTTTCTGCTGCCTTGGCTGCTGCTGTTGTTTTTGCTGCAGCTGCTTAGGCTGCTGCTGTTGTTGTTGTGCAGCCTCTTTGGCTGCTTTCCTGGCCCGTAGTTTAGTTTGGAGGGCTTGGATGTGGGCGTCCAGCTCCTCCCTCTCTCGCTGGCTCTTCTCCAGCTGCTACCGGTCCTCTTCATCTTCCTCCTCCGATTCAGAGGAGTGTGGAAGGGGTTCTCTCTCCCCCTTCTGTCGACTCGTACTCTACGTCGTCGACCATTCTGGATATTGCTGCTGTCCTTGTCGCTTTAGTTGTTGTTGTTGTTGTTGTTGTTGTTACTGCTGCTGCTGTGTTTGATGACTTTTCCCGTCATCTGATCCAAGGCTGAAACGGCGCTTTACGAGGTTGGGTTGAGGCTGGCGCTTTTTCCTCCTCTTCTTCCTCCCCTCTTCGTTTGTTGACTGGTGGTCCGATGTCAAAGACACCGGTACAACATCACCCGATTTTATGAGCTCGGGTCGCTCAATGGCTCCATCTCACTTCTTATTCACACTTAGTGTCTCTATTTGATTTTAATTTAAAAAAAAAGATCTCTGTTTTTTCGGGATTTGAACACGGCACCACGAAGTCACCGGCAAACACTCTATCGAGAAGCTACCGATTTTTTCAACTTTACTTGAAATGTGTCTTAACTGGGCTCCCAAAACAATCCCAACGTCTTAACAATATTGTTGTTGTTCAAGTTAAAAAGCGACTCTCTACCTTTGCCCTCGATGTTGCTTAGGATTTGCTCGTAATTTGCACACCACTTGCGAAGCTTAAATCCCGCGCATGAGAGAATAGCTTCTAATTCTCGTTTATATGCTTTTCTGCTTCTAATGTATTTGCCCTACTAAAAAATCTGGCTTCAATACCTCGGCTCCTAGCGGCCAATTCGCCAATGAACTTTATTTCTATTCTCATACATTTCGAAGCTCAGCGGATACAAATTTTTATGCTTACTCGAGCAGCGAAATAAATATGCTGACTCGAAGAAGCAGCGAAATAAGCACGAGCTTGATTGAAAAACAACTAGTTCAAATTACCATGAAGATATTTTGAGCCCACTTGGTTGATACCGACTCTCCATTTAAGGTTGGAAGGTCAATGTTCGTAGCTCTTCCACCCTTTAAATTCGAAGTCTCCCGCTTTGAATTATTTACAATTGTTATGGAATCTGATTTCGTTTTAAAAAACATGAATACAATAACAACAATGATGCTTAAAATTAAAAATACGCCTTTACTTATATTTGAGGCATACATTACTTTCTTATGATATTTAATTCCTTGATTTGCTCCGAGTGGATAAAAATCCTCCAGATGGATAAAAATATCTGTCCGGAATTATTATTTCCTTATTAGTAAATTTACTTTGATTAATTCTTAATGTAAAATTATTGTAATTAATTAAATAATTTCCAATTAATGTTACCTTTCGTTGATAACAATTTTAATAGTGAATTTCTTTAAACATGCTTTTAGGTAACAAGGTTTTCCGTCAATTTAATTTACAGATATTTTAATGGAAATTACAATAGATTCATTTTTATATTCCATAACCCCTGCTCTTATAAGCTTTTTTTTGTATGAAAATTTATATTATAAGTTTCTAATTCATCTAATGTAAGCATAGTTGGATAAATAATATTATTCTTAGCAGCCATTATGTAATTCTGTATTTGATTTACTCTGTTTTCCAAATATCTGAGCATAGTTGACTGTTCTAAGACTAAAGTTTACTAGACGAATAAATTCATTGGTTGTGTTAAATGTGTTGTGTTCTGTCGTTTTCTATTATAAGCTTCATATCAGACAAAGATTTATTATAGTGTTCATTAATTTTTATTTGTTTGTTAAGATTATTAATAGATGCTTGATTATTTTCATCACTCATTTTCAGATGTTATAGAATGTCTTCGCGATCAGTATCGTTCATTGTGCCAAAAAGCCAATTTTGGACACTACGGAATACTGGCGTGGAATACTTACTTTGGGTAGCCTTTTTGATCTTAGGATAATAATTTTCGAATAAAACAATACAATACATACTTACTGCAAGCTACAGTGATTTACTGTAAATATCTTATCTTAACACATTCTTATAAACTAAATTTTTTCGTTTCACCATCCTCTGCTAAACCATTAAGATTTTGCGGGCACGGTACTCGTGAGCACGCCAAATAGTGTTGCCCATGGGAAAAACAGTTTTTTTCTAAATGTACACTTGCTACTTTAAGCGTTTGTCTTTCAGCTTTATTAATTGTCATTGCTAATTCTGCTTTCACAGGAAACTGCACTTTTTTGAACTAAAAGGGCAAATAAGTCGGAATTATTGGAATACGAGGAATTAACACATTTTGTCCTTTTGCAATTCCAGTCATAATTACTGCTTTTATAATATTGCGTCCCAATTGAGTAACTTCTAGCCGTTAACCATTACATAGCCTCTGTGCGTCAAGGTTTTTCATTAACAGGACCGGAGCACCGATTTAACCCAAACTTATGAGCAGGAACTCCTGGTAATTCTAAAGAATTCAAAAATTCTAAAGGGTACGACGTTACCTGTTCAGTGTCAATAACATTGTCTACCGAGAGTTACTCGACAACGTATGACATAATTTGTTCGTTTATCTGCCACATTGTCTCATTTGTCGGCGATAAAATTAACCTTTCACACAACCATTCTCGATTGCCAATATTTATTTGCAGATCGGGATAGAAATTATTTTTCAAGTCATCTCTATTATCGACAATTTGACAGAATTCACGGCTCAGTGTAATCATGCCTTTACTGTATGTCGCCATACGATCTTCTCCGATGTTTAGAAGAGCAGTCTCATATTGTCCTCATTGTGCACCATTGTGCAGTTGAACTTGCATATTTATAGTCAAACGGAACTTTTTTACATGTACCCATAATATAGACGCTTTCAAACAGGCATTTATTTCATCTGCTGGTGTGCCCCTAGTAATCACTGGCAGGGTCTGTCTAAAGTCACCAGCTAAAAGTACCACCATCCCTCCCATAATACTCTGGTTGTTCTTAGTATCTTTCATAGTGCGATCTACTGCTGCGATTGCTCTTTTATGAGACATCGTACATTCATCCAAAGCCAACAGTCATACAAATACAGTCATACACTCTTCGTCCACGCTACCTGTTTTTGCTTATGTTACAAACTGGCATTTTCTCATGAGCTAAGTTCAAAGGCAATTTAAGAACTGAGTACGCCGTTCGTCCCCCATTGAGCAGCGTAGTAGCTATTCCAGAGGAAGCAGCATTTTTTTTATCTTTTCTGACTTGTGCTTGAAGTAAATTTAAAAGAAAGGTTGTGCCAGTGCCTCCTTGAGCATCCAAAAAGAAAAAACAACATTCGCCACTTTAAATTTTTTGAATACCTTTATCAAAGATTAAACCTTGTCCTATTTTCAAAAGTGCAACGGCATAGCATTAGTATCGTAATCTAGTTCTCGCATTAAATCATTACTTACTGTCCCAATTCTTTGTGTTCTGTTCATCCCAAAATCAGAAAAAAAAAATGTTTTCCAATAATAGCTATCACTTGGTCTTTAACCTTTGTCAAGGCGTCATTGTAAATTAAATTATTATAGGCAGCATTAAAAAATTATATTTGGCCGTACCACGCCGCAGTCTGCCTTGGTGACTATCGACAACAATCAATCGGCAGTGGCGAATTATGGATGAAGACAACCGTTCACTTCGAGTTTCAGATATGAACTGATACTTATTCAAAAATTAAGAATAACTTGCATATAATAATTCTTCAGGTGGGAAATATGTCAAACACAAGACAGGTTATACAATCGATCTTATTACATAGAATATAATTGGAGCTGACTTACTGTCTGCTCCCACAACGATAACTTCTACAGATAAATGGAGCTGACCGAGTGTCAGCTCCCGAGTGTGTATAGCTTGTTTGAAATTTTACTTATACTTATATATATGGTTAACTGTGTGTACACACATAACTCCTCCATCCTCAGAATGGAATTTATTGGCATATTGAAAATATAATCTTAACAATGAATTCCATAATATAAATAAAATATTTAGTAATTAATTACATTTTTCTTCATATATTTAACTATTGAAATGTACGTACTGTACCGGTATGGTTGCTGCAGGATTTTGCCGTTTGCGTGTCCAAATATATACGGCTGTTGATGTTATTAGCAGGATGAAAATAATACAACAGTAGGTTGGATGGGGCTTTGATGGTGCTCGGATTTCAAGTTTTTTAATTCTCTGCTGTTGACGCAAAAGATGGTGGATCATTTCCAACGGCACACGTTTAGAAGTATCTGCGGAACGTCTTTCGATTTGGATGGTATTGAAACGTGTGGGAGTAGAAGCAGATGTTCTCTTATAGTGTCCTGGTTGTGAGAGAATGTGAACTCTGAAGTATGGAAGGAACAATTAATTTGCAATTCTATTATAAATGTTGGATGCAACGAAAGTATATCTGTTTGGCGACAAACTGATTGGAATTTTGTTTTTACAGGAAGAAGCCCAATATAATACTTGTCCGTTATACGCTCGCTGAACTCCTGCGATATGGACAATTTTACCAGCTCACATTGAGTAGAACTGTTCTTCACATTGAGTAGGTGGGTGATGCATTGATGCATTTTCTTCTGCATCAGGTACTTTAAAATGTTGACAGAGATATGTGTCTTGAACCATTTTGCATGCAGTGTCTTCATATTTCCAATGCTTAGCAGATATGACCAAAAAGGGCTTAGGAGGTAGAAAGGAAGTTTTGTTTTCATTTGGTAAGGCATAAAGGTGATAAAGGGTATAAGCGTTTGGAAACATAATGGGAAAATGAAGGACAATGACAATTTTATTGTTAGCCTGATAACACTGGACATCGATTGTTTCGTAATAGTCATGTGTGGCACAAAAATTGTTTCCGAAAAACATTTGGTTATCAGTATAATGTCTTGAAAGTTCTCTTAGAATGTATTGTAAATCTTAAAATCTTACGTAGTGCAATATACTTTGTCTTGCGAACACAAACGCGTTTGCCAGATTATCTAGGACGTGCAGATAAAATAGCGGTGGATATGAACGAGAACAATTTGGACATCGAAAAAACGACGATTTGGTGCTTAAAATTATTTGAATCTTAGCGGCCAAATGATTTTCGTTTTGCTTAACTAAGTTAATCGTTTCATTATAGTCTTGTATTATTTTAGTACTTAGCGATATTTGTTTATTAAGCACAGTTACTACCTGTTGCTGATTTTTATTAAGAGTGTTGATTGCTTGGTCGTATTATTGCTCATCTTCAACATCTAAATTCCCTGTTATGCTTTTGAATATTGTACACACATAACTCCTCCATCCTCAGAATGGAATTTATTGGCATATTGAAAATATAATCTTAACAATGAATTCCATAATATAAATAAAATATTTAGTAATTAATTACATTTTTCTTCATATATTTAACTATTGAAATGTACGTACTGTACCGGTATGGTTGCTGCAGGATTTTGCCGTTTGCGTGTCCAAATATATACGGCTGTTGATGTTATTAGCAGGATGAAAATAATACAACAGTAGGTTGGATGGGGCTTTGATGGTGCTCGGATTTCAAGTTTTTTAATTCTCTGCTGTTGACGCAAAAGATGGTGGATCATTTCCAACGGCACACGTTTAGAAGTATCTGCGGAACGTCTTTCGATTTGGATGGTATTGAAACGAGTGGGAGTAGAAGCAGATGTTCTCTTATAGTGTCCTGGTTGTGAGAGAATGTGAACTCTGAAGTATGGAAGGAACAATTAATTTGCAATTCTATTATAAATGTTGGATGCAACGAAAGTATATCTGTTTGGCGACAAACTGATTGGAATTTTGTTTTTACAGGAAGAAGCCCAATATAATACTTGTCCGTTATACGCTCGCTGAACTCCTGCGATATGGACAATTTTACCAGCTCACATTGAGTAGAACTGTTCTTCACATTGAGTAGGTGGGTGATGCATTGATGCATTTTCTTCTGCATCAGGTACTTTAAAATGTTGACAGAGATATGTGTCTTGAACCATTTTGCATGCAGTGTCTTCATATTTCCAATGCTTAGCAGATATGACCAAAAAGGGCTTAGGAGGTAAAAAGGAAGTTTTGTTTTCATTTGGTAAGGCATAAAGGTGATAAAGGGTATAAGCGTTTGGAAACATAATGGGAAAATGAAGGACAATGACAATTTTATTGTTAGCCTGATAACACTGGACATCGATTGTTTCGTAATAGTCATGTGTGGCACAAAAATTGTTTCCGAAAAACATTTGGTTATCAGTATAATGTCTTGAAAGTTCTCTTAGAATGTATTGTAAATCTTAAAATCTTACGTAGTGCAATATACTTTGTCTTGCGAACACAAACGCGTTTTCCAGATTATCTAGGACGTGCAGATAATATAGCGGTGGATATGAACGAGAACAATTTGGACATCGAAAAAACGACGATTTGGTGCTTAAAATTATTTGAATCTTAGCGGCCAAATGATTTTCGTTTTGCTTAACTAAGTTAATCGTTTCATTATAGTCTTGTATTATTTTAGTACTTAGCGATATTTGTTTATTAAGCACAGTTACTACCTGTTGCTGATTTTTATTAAGAGTGTTGATTGCTTGGTCGTATTATTGCTCATCTTCAACATCTAAATTCCCTGTTATGCTTTTGAATATTGTCCCAAGTCCATTAAAAATCCCTCGCTTGGTTCTCTTGCGAGAGAATAATGCATTCCTTTTGTCATTTAACACGTTTATTTGAAATTCTATGAGCTGAACAATGCTAATCGTTTTAGCAAATGGTATTTTTGAAAAGTCTATGGTATCCTGTAAACTTTAATAATGTTTCCAAATCATTTCAATTTCATTCTGAATTCGTAACAGATGGAAATAATGAATAAAATTATGGTACTTCTCTCGAGTTCGTGCGTTTCCCATTTTAAAAGGAATGATTCCGTGATTAGTTTCTAAGTTCGTAATCTTAATATCCTGAGCACAACAATTGACCAACACGGTGATCAAAATTCTGAAAAGTAGATGAATAGAGAAGTTAGGTATTTGTTATACTATGGTAGTTTTAAGTTGTTTTTGTTGTATATATGATCGGGGGTTTCTACGGTGATATCGTAATTTTTTTGTGATAGTGTGTTCTTTGAACCTCTAGTTTTGTGGCAGATTTTATTTTGGGGATCATAAATAAGAGGGTCGTGTCATATCTTATTTCGATTTTCAACTGTAGAATCTTTATGTATAGATAGTCTATTCGATATCATTTCGTACATTTTGGAAATTTTGCACTTATGCTCTTCTATATAATTATCATAGAGCATTTGGTTCATATCAATGTCAAAAGGACTTTTGAGATCAAGATGTCCACTGACAACATCCATTGGTCTGTTTTGTAGCCGAATGTATTGAATGGTTATAACCCAAAATGGCATATGGCTATAATATTATCATTTTTTGTTTGTTTCTTTTCGTATGTGCTCTATAATTGTGGAATGAAATCTTTCAATAGAGCCGTTAGAGTTTGGATTAAACGGGGTGATATAATGAATGTTTATCTTATGACCGTTGTACCGTTGTCCATAACTAATAACTTGGGTATTCCATGGTGAATTAAAAAGGTAATTAGAGCTCTTGTTACGTGTATTGCAGTAAGTGCATCCAGAGGATAAGCCTGTGCATATTTCGAAAAGGTATCGATTATTTTAAGACATTTTTGGGTTTTTATAGTAAATGTATCTATATGCATAATTTCGAAGGGTTTTGAAGGAGTAAGAGTAGTTTGAAATTTTTGTTTCGGGGGATTGCGAACGTATCCTTTGCCACATTGAACAATTGTTTAAAAAATTTTTAACACTGCCTCGAATGTTTTGCCAATAGTAAAACCGTTTGACTTTAGTTTCGGTTTCTATTTTACCTCGATGGTTAGTAATACCTTCGTGAATTTTCTTAACAATTTCATGTTAATTCATGTAGTGATAACGTCTTCTAAGACTTTATTAGAAAGTATTAACCTTAATGCAGAGTTTTTGAATGTATTTTTGAGAAGTGTACAAAATCGTGGAGGAAGTTCGGGGCTTGTTAAGTGAACGGCATATTTTTTATGTGGGGTGGTAAATTCCTTAAAAATATTGACTACTTCAGTATCAAATTCATCTTGAGAAACCTCTATAAGGGTGGCGTATTCGAGGTAGTTTTGGACTATGAAAAACTTTTTCAATGGAAATTTGAATTCTAAAATAATGTATAGGTGTTTCAGAAATCGGTAGTTCTAAAATTGGGTTTATTAATTTGTACATATGACAACTGCCAATTATCAAACGAACTGTTAAAATCAGTGGTTATGGTTTGAGGGGTTGGGTTGAAAATTGAGTAAAATCCCGATCTTCGGAACAGAGATCTGAATATTCAAACTGCACGTTTGTTGCTTTAGAATCTTTCTGATTTTCGTCACACTGTTCCATGCAATTTATCTCTTGAGTATTTGACGGCCTGCGAATAGCAGTTGATTGAGCTGTTGATATGCTCAACGGTATTGGTTCTTGTGCATTCTTGTTGGAATTTGGATTGGGTTTCCAAACATTTGGACTTCTACCGAAAATTTGCGTATGAGTTGCAAATTTCGATGAAGTACGCTGTTCTTGAATTGAAGGGATCGGACCACTCTGTTCTTGGGCTGGAACATGGGAATTGTTTGTAATTTGCGGATAATTTCTTTGTGGGTAAGAAACAACTTGTGGATTTTGATATTGTGGTGGTGTGTGTCCGTTAGGACGTCTCTGTAAGTTGTTTTTCGGTTGAAAATTTGAATTTGTTGGCTGCTGTTAGTATCTGATGTTCTCTTCTTTGCTATTAAAAATTAATTGCTTCCGACATAGACTTAGGCTCTTTTGTGCGGACCATAATCCCGTATGGATTACGAAGTCCACGCTTGAGTCCCGCACTTGAAGGGTCTGTTGATTGTATAAATCCAGTTTATAATTATATTATATGTTTTTCTTTTAGAAACGTTTTGTTCATGAAGAGGAAGGTAATTTGAAATTGTATTCAGATTCGAACGAATTTTGTTAGAAAATTTATGAGGGGTTTCACTTATTGTTTGTCTTTAATTGTTTAGATAGAAAGATAAGCAAAACTCATCACGGTGGTCGCTAAAATTGGCAATTAATTACTGCTTTATTTCATTAATAGTATTAACACCACTAATGTTAACTGCCTCTCTAGCCGCGAATTTAAGCTTACTTAATGTAGTTCTATATATCATCCAATTTGGTAAGTTTGCGAATTGGCTTGATCAGAAAAATGCGTGACAATAGTATCTATACTTTCGATGAATAGATTTAATGCACCATCATAATCTGGAATCGTGTCAGCGTGAACTCTTAAGAATTGTTGAACTCACTTGTTTGAATTGAAAGAAATATTACTCATGTCTATTCATGAAGTAAATCGTTGATATCCGGCAAAGGAAGGGACGAAGGACTTTCTCTTAGTGAGGATTCAGCCATAAAAACTAATACTTACATGAAAAAACTCTGCTTCAGAAAAGACATCTCTTTAATTTTGCGTTGTTAACTGTTATTATCTTTTATAACTCAATGCATTAGTTTCTTTTTTTCACTTGAAATTAAATAGAATGTCAGTGTCTTAGGTGTGGATTGTCAAACAATTTGATCAAACAATTCACTGTTTGATTTATTAATTATTCCTCGTTCGGTTTTTTTAAATGTCTTTAATTTTTTTCCCGAGATTCCTTAGGCAGTAAATATGTTCCACGATGGAAATATTTAGCTGCCACATGTGACTGCGCCAATTATGGATGAAGAACACCGTTCACTTCGAGTTTCAGATATGAAACGATCTTTATTCAAAAAGTAATAATAACTTGCATACAATAATTCTTCAGGTGGGAAATATGTCAAACACATTTTCTCACCGTTCAAGATAGGTAATACAATCGATCTTATTACATATAATATAATTGGAGCTGACTTACTGTCTGCACCCACAATAAATACTTTTGCAGGTAAATGGAGCTGACCGATTGTCAACTCCCGAGTGTGTATATATTGTTCTAAATTTTACATTTAAATATATGGGTTTGTACACATCCTCATTATTCGCACAAGACTTCATTTAACGAACGTGAAAAATTAATTCAATAAAACTAAAAAAAATTAGAATTAGTAAAAGATTAAAAATTTGTTTTACAAAAAAATCAAATATTAATAAATCCAAATATGCAAACACGAAAATAAGCAAACTGACTTCAATTAAACGTTACACGAAATTATTCGCAAACAAATAAAAATATGGAAAAATACATAAAATAATGTAGGTGAGTGGCACATCAGTATCTAGTTGCACCACCCTTAGCATCAATTCTTAGTCGTTTTGACATACTCCCGACAAGTTTCTTGCAAAAATCTGGGCGTAAAAGTTCCCATTCTCGTTGTAGAGCTTCTTTAAGAGAAGATTTGCTGCTGCTAGCTCGATTTCGAATATTTTTTTCAAGCTTAGCCCACAAATGTTTAATGGGGTTGATGTCGGGTGACTGTGGAGGCGTTTTGAGCTGCGAGCGAGCATTGAAAAGCAGCCACTTTTGTCTTGTTGAAAGACATAATTTGGCCCTAGTCCCATTTTAGTAGCGCTTTGCTGCAAATTTCTTTTTGGGATGTCGATGTCATATTGGTTCATTCTCAGTCAATGAACTCCATTTGACCAACCCCCCGCGCAGACATACAGCCCCACATCATGATATTATCACCGCCATGTTTCACCGTCGCTTGAAGATTAGCTTCATTCAGCTCATTATTTGGTTTTCGCCAAGCCCTTTGCTTCCCGTCATTGCCAAATAAGTTAAACTTGCTTTCGTCACTGAAAATAACGGTGTTCCAAAAGTCTAGAGTCTTGTTAACATACTCTTTGGCGAACGCGAGTTTTTTTTCTTTGTTAACTTTGAAAATAAAGAGTTTGCGACGTGCAACTCTACCGTTAAAATTATTTGACCTTAAAGTCCGCCTTACTGTTTCGACAGAGAGTGGTTTTTTAATGATTCCTGACATCTCTGCGGTCAACAATTTTACTGGCGTCTTAGGGTTTTTCTTGATTTACTTGACAATATGCCTTTCATTTGCTTCCGATAATATTTTTTTTCGACCCCTACCTTTCTTATTTTCTAAACAACCCTCATTTCTGAACTTATGGACAACATCCCTAACTACGGTATAGGATCTTCCAACAAGTAACCAGTCTCTCGGTACGTTTTGCCTTCGCAAACTAACTTTAAAATAACCTTTCGCTCTTCTGTAGAAATTGCCGATTTTGTTCGTCCCATTTTGCTCTCTTTTCGTTTTTTTATTTTATTTTCTCAGAAATATCCTCTATCCTTCTGCTTGTTGCCTCGATCACAGCATTCAACAGAATGAGCAGTTATTATAACACAACGCTTGAGTTTGTGCGGATAATTTTGTGTCTGCATTCCTCTTGCCGTATGCGGAGAAGTCGAAAAAAAACCCTTCGGGTTGATTGCATCAGTTTGAACCTTGAATATGACTATTGAATATATAGAGCAGATGCATAATACAAAAAAACATTTAGTTGTACATAGAAAATATTAAATAAATTCCTCTGTACAGGCTTTGTGCGAATAATTTTGTGAGGATGTCTATGTTATTTATTATATGGTTATTTGTGTGTACACACATAACTGGCGACAGACAATTGGCATGGTTTCTGTTTTTGTTACCATTTGAAAGAGAGAGCACACTGCTCTGTACTGCTGGTTGATTGTTGCCGATGGTTTCTAATGATGGAAATTCTTAAACGATAATTAGTTGCATTCTTTTGAGCATTGCTCAGCTCCAGGATTAAGAAGACAAGAACAACGCCACTTCATCCACAGTCAGACGGAATGGTGGAACGATTTAACAGAACCCTAAATGAACACCTTTCGAAGGTCGTCAACGATCATCAGCAACACTGGGACAGACATATTCCGTTGTTCTTGATGGCTTTCCGAGGAGCGTTGCATAGCACTCCTGAACATACCCCGTACGAGATTCTGTTTGGTCGAACAGTTCGATTACCTAGGGAGATGAAAATTGAATTACGTCAGGGACCTCCGAGAAAGTATCATACACATACACCATAGAACCTGGACTAAAATTTAAAAAAAACGAGTGATCGAATGAAGACCAGGTATGATGTGATGGCCAAGGCATCTAGATTCGAGGAAGGGGACCTTGCATGGGTGTATAATCCCCATCGGACAAAAGGGAAGTCGCCGAAACTGCAGCCGAAATGGTAGGGTCCCTACAAAATAATCACCCGCATCAACGAGGCAAGCTGAAAGTTGTACATGTTGATTGCTTGCATCGCTACCAGGGGGATAATTGTGATGCATTTGTTCGGGGCGAACAAGTCTAAGAGGGGGGCAATGTAACGGCTGGTAACTAAAATAATGGAACACTGTGCAAAAGCCACTGAATATAAAACAAAACTTAAGAAAAGAGTAGCCGAATGAAGGACAATAGTTCTAGAAACTTGAAAAAGGCGCAGAGAAGAAAAAGAGCTTGTGAGCGATACAGCGATCATTTTGTTTTCTCTAAAACTAAGATTTTCCGTCACTAAAATATATCGTTTTATTCTTGCGAACGCTTCGGTTAACGTTACATTATGAAGATTACTACATAAAAAACGACGACTTAATTCAAAGAACTTACTTTATACCCGATTTAAAAAAGAAGGTGCCAAACGTTACTAGGAATTGCGTGGAATGTATCCTAACATGTCGAAAAGAAGGTAAGCCAGAAGGATTTTATTCTATGATAGATAACGGCAGATAACCGCTTGAAACGTAACATCTTCACAACGTTGGACCAATGCAGTACACTAAAAAATTGTATAATCAAATTTTAGCTGTCATAGACGCGTTTTCGATGCTTATGTGGCTCTATCCTACCAAAAGCACAAAGTCAGAGGAAGTATTGGGCAAACTCAAGAGCAATCAGCATTGTTTGGTAATCCGAGGGACAGCGTTCACTTCTAGAGCTTTTACCGATTAATTCATACTGGAAAACATACGTCACGTGTTGATAACTACGGGTGTACCACGTGGGAATGGGCAAGTTGAGAGAGTCAATCGAGTTCTGATACCGATGTTGACTAAAATGACAATAGAAGAGCCACAAAATTGGTGCAAGTACGTGGATAAGGCGCAACAAGTCCTCAACAACACACCGCCACCAAGTACGAAAGTATCTCCGGTCAAGATTCTGACAATTAAGGTAATAAGAATAAAAGAAATTCCTGAATATCAAGAGATACTCAGCTAAGAGTCCCTCGAAGAGCTGGATGAAGAAAGGAACGCCATTAGGAGCAAAGTGCAAGAAAATATAACGAAGATGCAAGAAAAAAATAGGCGATCATCTTTGAAGATGCGATATTAATTTTTGTTGAAGTTTCTATGTGACAAGCAATAATAAGTTAAAAGAAATTAAGTTTACAAATTTAAAGAAGTGTGTTTCAATAAATCGACGTAGGTGAACTCCATTTATTATAACAATATAAACAGGTATTTTGTGTGAGGCTACATCATACCCAGCCACATACTCCATTAGTTCTTGTCATCACACTCTCGCAGGGTTGAGTTTCCTGGAATTAAAATCTGAAGGTCGTCAGGGTCATCAGTTGCTGGGCAAATGTGTCGCGAGAATCATGTCAAAGTGTGATGCAACAGGCGGTTTGATGTTGACTTGTAGTTGAGTCGCAATATTTTTTTTTTGTGAATGTAGGTGAACATCTACAAAAGACACTATGGGGACCGTTCCCACATAGCGAAAGGGATGATCTTCAAATAAAATTTATTTCTACTACAACTAAGTTTTGCACTTATCCAGCAGTTTTTCTTTCATGGTTTAGACGCATTTGGCAAGAGATTCTCCATTCAGAGGTCTTTCTTACACCGCAGTTAAGCGCGGGTTGAATTCACCGTGCTAGGTCAAGGGGATTACTCCTTTGAAGAAGGCGACAAGAGTTTCTTTTGTCGAGAATTGGAAGGACAGCAGAGTTTATGTACTCATCCAGGCGACATTTATGCTCACGAGCGAAATTCGTAACTTGATCTTGGACTGACGAAATTACAAGATCTTTGTGGATTTCGTTGTTTCGTATATACCAGGATGCATTGACGATGGCCCTTAGCACTTTATTTTGAAAAGTCTGTAGGATGTTTCTATTACTTTCTTTGGTACAACCCCATAGTTGTATACCATACGCCCAGACGGGTTTTAGCACTCGCTTGTATTTAAGCAATTTGTTGTCAGTACTTAGCTTGGAAAATTCTCCAATAAGCCAGTACATGTCATTGTATCTTAATTTGAGCTCATCACGTTTCTTTTTGACGTGCTCCTTCCATTTAAGCTTTCCATCGAGAGTCATTCCGAGGTATTTCGCTTCATTGCCGAAGGGTATTTGAACCTTATTTATAAAAAGTTATTCACGTTTTTATACGTAAAATTTAAATGAATGATGTTCATCCGTTCGTGTATCCGGTCTAAAGCAAATTGCAATTTTCTAGTTGATTCTTCGTGCAAAATTTTCTCGGGTGGAATTGTTGAAGCTTGTGTTTCAAGCCTTCGTGCCACACCTTGCCAAAGGCTTGGGTATGTCGGGAAATACAGATGACCAGTCATGCTTTTGTTCCAACGATTTTTCTATAACATCAGTTATGCGATGTACTTGGTCAATAGTTGAATGCGTATTTCTAAAACCGAACTGGTGGTTAGGAATAAGTCGTCTTTCTTCTACAACCGGTCTTAAACATCTAAACGAAAAATCCCGTCTTGGTGAATCTGCGAAAAGCGCTGCAACCGTTTCAAATAGTACAATGATCCATCAAAAGGTTGATGAAAATTCTTCTATAAACAGTGAACTCTGGGAGATTAAAGAACTTCTAAAGGAGCATACAAAAACAGTTGAATATATCAAATATAACAGAAATAGGTACGAACTTAATAATGCCCTTACCAAAAACAATGATCTGATCAAAACCCTAATAGAAGAAATTGTGAAATACAAGAAGCAAAACGAAACAAAAAACACACTCATTACATGTCTACAGAAACAAATTAACTCATTAGGATACAAAGCAAATAGATAAAAACATTGAAATCAAAAGCATTTCGATGAATAAATCAGACAATGTATACGACATAGTGACCGAAGTACGCTTTGCACTTGACATTGAAATTAGAGGATCTGGTATTGAACTTATACATATGTATGTTCAATATCAGATTTTGACACAGAAAATAGCAACAAACAGCTAAAAAGAATAACCGTCAGCTTTATGAAAAAGACAGAACATAGTTGAAAGCACAGTGTGAACCATAAAATATATAAGAACTGTCAATTAACGGCACATTAAAAAAAAAACTGATGTGGTTAGCAAAGGCGTGTAACTGGCTGTGTTCAGAAACAACAAAATTCTCGCCAGGAAAAGTGACAGAAGGAACATTGCGGTAGAAACAGCTGACTATGTAAACAAAATAGATTAATTGGCATCTCACTCTAACTGGTACACTGGACTAATATGTTTCAATGTATTCATCAAAAGGGCTCAAGAATACAATACTCTTCCACACGCGAATAGATAAGAATCGCAATTCTCAGGCTCTTATCGAACACTGTTTACTAAGAGCAAACAATCCAGTCAACTCGGCGGTACTTCAAATGAATATATCGGATCACTATACTATATACAGTGCACTTCAACAAAGCGATACAGAACCTATATTGTTACAGAACTTGAGAGAAAACGTAATTCTCAGTCGGACTGTATCACATTACCTAAATCGATTCAATTCGGCCCAGTTATATGCTCTCAATGACATTAAATTAAAGACATTATGAAGAAAATAATTCGTTCGAAGAAGCAGCTGCTCAACGAGGAGTTCCTCGCTCACTATCGTATTCCTCATCCTACCCCGGCGAGTAATTCCCACTACAGCACCAAGAAATTTCATCTCAGCAGCTTGTATTCGCGATTTTATTCTTTCGGTCATTACCCAAGTTTCATGACCATAGGTGAGAGTTGGAACAAATACTGAGTTAAAAAATGCCAACCTGGCTTTCACACTAAGCTCGGCCTTCCTATTTACAGATCTCCCGAGCTGTGTCAAAACTGACCCAGCTTGACCAATTCCACAGGAAAATTCAGTATTACTCCTCCTATCACTAGTGAAATCAGCACATACGACCATAAACATTTCGTCACCTTGGAGTTCCGTCTGGGAAGATGTGAGGATAACTAGTCATCCGCAAAATGAAGATGACTGACCCTCAACTCTATCAATGGGAAACATTCCTAGACTCGGCTGCGCTGCAACATCCAGTCCATATAAATAATAAAAAGGAGAGGTAGCAAGACGCACCCTTGGCAAAGTCTAACGCTTACGGTGAAAGGTGTTGATTTAGCACCGTTAACCCGAACACAGCTGCTGCAACTTGTGTATAGACGCTGAATGACCCTCTCAATCCCATACTGCTTCCAAAACATTATCGTAGACTTTCCCGGGTAGACTTGAGACGTATATCCCCCAGTTAGGGCATTCCCTTCTGTCCCCCTTCTTAAGAACAGGGTCAATTACCCTAGTTTGCCAATCGCCAGGTGTCTTACAGCGTTCCCAGGCTACCTAAATAACACGAGAGAGCCATAAAACTCCCTCTTTACCTATTTCCATAAGCATTTCTCATCCGATTTTATCCACACAGGCGGATTTGCCAACTCTTAGCGATATCTCCAAAATGACTTCTTCCACCGTTGGACTATTCCCTGCCCCATTGAAGACTTCGGGTCTGTCATCCTCAGTGCTCTGCTCGGGATTGAGCAGCTCAGAAAAGTGCGCGCTCCATCTGCGCAAGATATCCTTCTCATTGGAAAAGGAACATACCATCATTGGATTTGATGATGATGTATTATTGATGTTGAATTTCCTTCCTCTGGGTCGGTGAATGGTTTGCTGCTCAGTGTACAGGTCACGAACAGTTCCCCAAGAGAATCCAGTGTCTGAAGGTCTTCTTCTTCTCTGTGATGCCTTCTTGAACTCCGGGTGTTTTAAACCACGCAGTTATTTTCTCACCACCAGCCGTCACTCCACAAACATCCCGTGCAGAGGCAAGCTTCCTCACCTAACTCGAGATCCTTTCCTGTGAGCGATGAGACGTTCCATGTGCCTATTCTATTTCGATGCCCTTGGCTGTTGCCGTTTGATCCCCGCATGCACTGGTTAGTCATGGCGTGACTTCCCCCGCACCCGCGTAATGGCTCACGAGGCCATTGACCGGTTGCTCGGCACACCAGGGTAGTCAATATCCGAGGCCAATCGTCTTCTTCTTCATACACCCCAAACCTGTTTCTCGCCCCCACCACGAGGAGTTCAGCTGCCGGGGGGCGAT
The DNA here is from genome assembly GCA_964034865.1 of Eristalis intricaria. Classification (NCBI taxonomy): domain Eukaryota; kingdom Metazoa; phylum Arthropoda; class Insecta; order Diptera; family Syrphidae; genus Eristalis; species Eristalis intricaria. The sequence continues at coordinate 60,488,895 of OZ035873.1, read as the reverse complement.
TAATCGCTCACGAGTTCCAAATATTCTTCCTTTGTGCAGAAGCAGACGACTATTGCGATGTAGACCTTGGTTCTTTGTTAGCTCTCTCTCTTTCCTGCTTTTCACTATATACGACAGGCATAATCCACACCCGAGGTTTGAAATGGACGACCTTGATTATTGCGTAAGACTGGTAGGTTTCTCATCTGTTGTTGCGTCTGTATTGCCTGTATTGTCATTCAATTTCAGACGTAAGATGTAATATTCTGCCATCAATAATTGCTGACTAGTTGTTGATTATCGACTTCTAATATCTCTATGTCGTCAATTATCCTCTACATATAAATCTTGTGTAAAGGAAACCAATCGAATTTGGGCTGATGCGAGTTCCTCCACTGACATTGGTCTACGTAAGCCTTCTGATTTTCTCCTGGAATTGTTGATGAAGCGAAGACTGTAACATGTAGCAACCATTGGAGTGAGGAGAACTTTGTGATCAGTTCGTTCGTTTCCGATGTCGGGAAGTGAAGAATATTTGTTATGGGGTACCCATTTGTAAGAACTTTGTTTTTGGCCCTAACCAAGCTGTGTGTTGTTTGTAAATTGATTCATTAAGAGCCGGTGTCATTCTTCTGCTGCTCTTTCCGAATATCTTACATAAAAATTTTTTCGAATTACATACAACACATGGAGCTATCCACGTACCATTCCATAATAGAATCGTCCACTTGATTCATTAAGAGCCGGTGTCATTCTTCTGCTGCTCTTTCCGAATATCTTGCATAACATTTTTTTCGAATTACATACAACATATGGAGCTATCCACGTACCATTCCATAATAGAATCGTCCACTTTGTGGTAATTGGATTATCGTCTAAATTTAATTTAATAGAAATTAAATACCTTCCGGGATGTCATTGGATTCCCAATGTTTTTTACTGTCCTTTTTAACAAACGACAGCGGAAACTGCACTTCCCTATCTCACCTTAGACAGCAGGTAAAAGTTGCTCGCTATTACTTACTTTCTTACCTATGCAGGCATACGACCCATGGAGGGTCTGAGCCTTTGCTGCCTTCCATCGCTGACGGTCCTGGGCATGCTGCTTCCTGTCATCAAGACCAAGCTACTCCGCGATTACTTGATCTTTTTACCGGAGGTTCGGTCTTAATCTGCTTCGCGAACCAGGGCCCGGATTCGAAGACCCTCTTAGCTGGAGCATTGTTGTCCATGCGCTCGAGGAAGCCGAGCCACTGCAGCCGACGCATTTTTTCCTTTCGGACTACATCCACATCCTGGTACAGCTCGTAGAGTTCGCGGTCTTGTCTTTTTCTCCATTCGCCTTCCACGCAAACAGGACCATATATCCGACGTAGAATCCAAGAATTAGCTCCGCAAGTTTTACTTAGCGTCCAGCTTTCGGCTCCATATAGCAAGACTGGCAAGATATGCATGATTTTGGTCCTTCGAATCAGGAGTTCGGAGCCTAGTTGTTTCGACAAACCGAAGTAACATCGGTCGATATGTGTGATTCTACGTCAGATCTCCACTGTGATGTCATTCGTGGCGTTCTCTTTTGTCCCGAGGTAGACAAACTCCTTCAGTACCTCAAAACTGTTATCGATTGTGAAGTTTTGCCCTAGGTGGTGTTCGGTGGATATTTTCATGATCGACAGTATATATCGTCTTATCCTTACTGACCTTAAGACCAGTTCATTTCGCCTGATCTTCAATCGCCGATAAAGCTTCCACTACGAAACTTTGAGAATGTGCGCACATGTGTAGGCACGTACCAGTTTTAGATTAGTGCGATGCATAACGGCCTTACACGTTCACACAGTACGCTCGAAAGGATATTGTAGGCGAGTTTCAAAAGGGATGTACCACAGATGAGCTGGTCCATGCTCCCTACGAGAACATCGGCACCAGCCTTGAAGAGCCCTGATGGTAAGCCATCAGACCCTGCGGCTTTGTTGGTCTTCAGACTGGAGTTGGGATTTCTTGTTTCCCTATCACTCTCTCCTGGTCAAGGCAGTTAAGCAGCTTTTGGAAATGCTGCTTCAACTCATCCGCTATTCCCTGCGAATCAGGAACAAGGTTACCCTAATTTTTCCGAAGAGCCTGGGGGCCTTTTCTAATGATAGAGGCGAAGCTTTAGGTTTTTTTTTAAAACGCCCGGATTTTTTTTATATCCCTGGACTCTTCGATATTGTTGAGCTGGGAGGTTGCGAGAGACATTCTTCAGGCGTAGAAGTTTTTTCTCCTCCCGTCTTCTAGCCCGGTACTCCTTTTGTGTTGCTCTTTTTTTCCGTTGCAGCGTTTTTTAGTATGCCTCATCGGTTCCACGTTTGCTCCGCTCACACTCGCCATTGTACCACGGGTTTCTTGTCGGAGGTGGTAGGTTGCCTAGGGCAGTTTCGGCTACCTCTTTGATGGGCCGGCAACGCAACCACATCTCGTTAGCATTGGTGTATGACGTAGGCATGCCGGAGGGTCTCTCACTTTGTTGCTCTTTGTAGGCCCTGGCAATTTCGGGTGTGCTCAGGCGTACAATGTTAAAACTTCCCTTTGTTGGCTGGTGCAGCTTTCTAACATTGGACAGTCGAGCTCTGAATCTTTCTACTACGAAGAAATGATTAGAGTTGACGTTTGACCCGCTGAATTTTCGCAAATAAGTGATTTTCGATGCATCCCTTGCCTCTGTGAGCACATGGTCGATTTGGTTGGCAGTTCGACCGTACCAAGAACGTACCAAGAACGCGTAACAGCGAAACAGCACCACCACCAATTACCGTAAAATTCAGCATAGTTTTGTATAATTTATTTTCAAATTTTATAATTATTGTAATTTGTGGGGATTTCAATAACGATTTATTGAAAAGTGATTCGTTAGCCTTTCTACTGAAACACTTCGTTTCGTCCGTTGGAATAATAATAATAATAATAATATGGGTGGCGTTACAGCCGTGCGGGCCAGGGCCTAGTGACTCGATAGAGGTGGACTGTAAATTATGAAATTGGTAAATTCGGGTATCGAACCTGGAACTATCTGTGTAGGAGTCGACGCACCAACCCCTTAAGCCACGGCGACCCACTCCTCCGTTGGAATGGAAATAACTAATTCCACCTATCCTACATGCTTCGCAAATAACTGCTTACCTAGCCTTCTTGACATTATTACTGCCTTTAGTGCTTTCTTAGTCCTGCTGTTCGACTAATTATCGGTTAATATTTCTGATCATGATCTTCTCTTCTGTACATATGATATTAATTTATATAGACATTCTGTGTCTGTTACGTTTTCATACTATGATTATAATGCAATTGACCTCAACGCACTCCAAATAGCTGCTGCTTCTATTGGTATTCAACAGCTGATCCCAATGATAAAGTTAACATACTTCAAGGATCCATTGTGCAAATCTTTGTTGAGTTTGTTGCCCACTAAAACGGTGAGAATTCAAAATCGATTATGCCCTAGGTTCACCAGTAATGTAGTCAACGTAATTAAGACTCGAGCCAAATTATATTGTAAATGGAAGCACTCACCACCTCACCTTAACTGGATCTTATATAAAACGGCACGTAATACGACCACCACAGTAATACCCAGATCAAAGAACAAATTTGTCGCATCTTATATTGATTCAATCTTATCGTCAATGATACTCTGGAGTAATCTGCGCAAAATGTGTATAGCTAATAATCATGGCAAGTTCGAGTGCCTTTTCGGTACTATTGATTTAAAGCATGATTTCCTGGGAGATGATTCTCATTCATTTTACTTTGATTTCAATCCACTGGACTAGAAGGTTGAGATAGCTACGGAGGATACATTTAATCGATGTGTCATGGTTATCTGTCATAAGTAACAACTGACACATTTTTATATAACCCAAGTAAAAAGAAATGTAAGTCAGTCAATAGCCGTCCTTCCGTCAACATTGAATTATCTTAATTGGCGACGAGAAAAAAACTGCACGAGTGTAAGACAAAAAAAAAGTTTATTAATCTAGCTTTTTACAGCAGAAGTAAATAAATTAGAAGTTTAGAAACGGCAACAAATCCAATAACTGTGGCGGCGGTATTCAACTTCAACTCAATTAATCAGAATGTTACGACATAAGTAACATGGCTTCGCTGGATTAGACGTCTGGAGACAGCAATGGACCTTTACAACACTGACGCAAGTAAACGATTCTCCACTACATGGGAGCAGTGGCTCAAGAAAAAATCGAGTACAAGGCAATCGTTGAGACCCATGCAGCTACCTTCGATCCAAGGCCCAATGATATTTTGGAAGATTAGAGATTGGAGATGGGGAAGCAAAAAAAATGCTACTGCTGCGGCATGACATCGCATACGGCTTTGCAATGCGCTTATAAAGAAAACGTTTACAATTATTGCTAGAAAAAAGGCCATTTAAGTAAAGTGTGTCTTAAAGCGAACAAACAACTTAACCAAATTGTAGAAGAGGGACCAAATACAGGAACGCTCCTGGAGAAAGAGCTCCTTGATATTGGTGACAAATGTTGCGGGTTAAACGATGGAGGAAAGATATGTTGTAAGTTGGAAGTTGACAAGACTTTTATTAACTTTGAAAATGACACAGGTGCTCCGGTGAATAATCGGTTTGATGGATGCTAAGAAGTATTTTCGAAAATTGCAAGTGAATGCGAGTGACACAAAAATGTAAAATGCCCTTGGACTGCGTAGGTTATATCTGTGTCAACGTAACAACCGACACCCTTGGTCGGGGCAGGTTATATCTGGGTCAACGTAACAATCGATCGAAATTTCTAGTGTTCCAATGAAGATGTATATTGTTTACTCCGACCGTAAGCCACACCTTGGAAGGGAATGGACGCCAAAGATAAAATTGGATTGGAGGAAAATCTTGGCTGATCAATTGCATGCTGGTGAAGTCAACCAGGTTCAAGGACAGGCAGCGCATGCGTTAGATCCATGGGTGATACTAAATCAATTATCAAATTCATTTTCAGCGTCGACCGGGAAAATTATCGTGCTTCTAGCGCATTTATATTTAAAACCAAATACTATTCCAAAGTTAATAAAGGCGAGGCGAATAGCCTTCACACTACTGTATGCAGTGGAAGGTGAACTTGAGAGGCAAGTAGCTGAAGGGCTGTTGGTCAAAGTTGACCAGAGTGAGTGGGGTTCTCCTGTTCAATTTTGCAAATGCGCAAGTGTACACAATATGAATAAAACACAACAAGTATTTTTCTGGTTTATTCTTTGGATGTTGACCCATTGCATTCATACTACATACTGCATCGAGCTCTAAAAATAATTGCACCTTGTGCTTACAATATTGCAAAGTCATCAAAATCAAACCGTTCGACCAAACCGTGCGGTGTCAAATTCTGTTTGCTACAAAAACACGAGAAGCGTGAACTCAATCGGTGAGTTCTCGTCACACGGTTCGCTACAAAAAATTATCTGATCTTATTAAAATACCTGAGCTTGACTGATATTACATCTTAAATTGAACAACTAAGATTGTGGTTGTCCCAGAAAAATGGCGCAATCTGTATTTACGGCGTTTTTAAGGTTACAGTGAATCCGGCTTTGATCGTGGATGTGCACCCTCTACCCATAATGGAAGACCTGTTTAGTAAGACGGCAGGATGCACCAAAAATACGAAAATTGACTTGTCAATAGCTTATCTTCAGGTGGAAATACATCCAAATGGCAGGCACATGTTAGCTTTAAGCACCCCCAAAAGCCTTTTCAAGCCCACACGCATGATGTGTGGATGGCTACAGGATGGCAAGTAAGGTAAATGCAATTCAAGAGCTTTAACAACCATTGTCAAATATAAAGTTCGAGCCTTGCAATCACTTCATTAAAAATGTATGTAACATCCTTTTTTCCTTCAATTATTCCACCAAGATGTTCCTTTTCGCTTTGTCCACAATTGTGAAAAAGCATTCAGAGAAGTGAAAAAGCAAATGCAATCGAACACTGTGTTGGCTTTTTACGATCCTACGGTTCCAGTTATTCTTGCGGTGGACGCCAGTCCGATTGGTGTTGGAGCATTTTGAGTCACGTGTACAGAGAGAGAAAGGCCCACCCAATTTGCGTGGCAAACCTTAACCAAAACACAACAGCGTTACAGTCAGATAAAGAATATATACGAGAAGATAAAGAAGCTTATGCTTTAACCATCGGGCTAAAAAGCAGTACTTGTACGGAAACAAATTTACCTTGGTGACGGATAGCAAAGCTATTTCATAAAATTTTCTTCCCCCAAGAAAGGTTTACCGATCAATAGTCCACCAGAATGCAGCATTACGCCATATATCTCGAACATTTCAACTACGATATTAATCTATAAAAAAAAGGCGGAAGATAATGCCAACTCCGACGCTTGCCCAGTGAAGAGGTGGATGTTCTGAAAGTCGCAGCTAGCGAGAATTTGCGGGTGTCGGTGGAGGAACTTAGTCAAAAAACGAAATCGGACAAAGAAGTCAGATTGTGAGCCGAAGCATAGTCTTGGCATATCACAGATAGAATTCATATTGAAATGAGGATGTCCTGTGCGTTCTATTATTTTCTTACCATTGGAAGGGAACTACAGTTGTATGACAACTCCGAACGGTCAATTTTGAGAAGCTTTTCCTAGGCAGGAATACTCTTTGCGATTTTGATGCAATTGACCTCAACGCACTCCAAATAGCTGCTGCTTCTCTTCTTTGGGAGCAATGTTATTCAACGGCTGATCCCAATGATTATAGAACTTAATTAATAATAGAACACTTTAACAGACCACAATATTTTTATTTTCTCCCCCTTGAAGACTCAACACAAAATTACAGCAAAAATGAGGAATACAAAGAAACACAATATGATATTTTACAAGGGGATTTCCCGTTTAACAAAAGTAAAATTAATGGAAGCAGATATTACTTCTGATTATTTACTTTTAGTATAGATGCTTCTACAGGGTGCATCCAATAGCCGCCCTCATAACAAAAATAATCTAATTAAAAAAATAGACTGATTTAATTTTACTTACAAACAAAGTGCATCCAAGTTGCAAACTATTTAATCATAGTTAGATTTCATAATTAAAAAAAATATAAGCAAACAAAAAATTAAATTAATACAATATCATTAAAAAAATATGTAGTTTAGGTTTCTTCTAAGCCAAGATTAAAGATGATTTCTCGAAACTTGGGAGCTGGTACCTCTTTCGTAAATACATCGGCAAGTTGTTTATCTGTAGCAATATATTTTAAAGTTATAGTATTATTACATAATTGTTCTCTTATAAAATGGTATTTAATATCAATATGCTTCGACCGCTTGTGAGATACTGGATTATTTGTAAGCGAAATGCAACTTTGATTATATTCAAAAATTGTTTTGGAACCTTTCGTTTGAATATCAATACTCATTAATAAAGACTTAATCCATAAAGATTCCCGTACAGCCTCGAAAAGTGCCATGTATTCAGCTTCAGTTGACGAGGTTGCTACTGATGTTAGAATACAGCTGATTAAACTATTATCGAACAACTTGAACAGATAACCTGTTGTATTTCTCCTGTCAATTTCATTTACACCCCAATCGGCATCCACGCACCCTACTAATATTTCTTCGAACTCTAATTTTTTACATGTTAATTTGAAATTAATTGTTCGTTTTATACATCTTAATATTTTTTTTAAGTTCACCCACATGTCCTTGTTATTTATGTTTTGATAACTACTCTGAAAATTTATTGCTGTACACAAATCAGGTCGTGTACATTGCATTGCATACAACAAGCAACCAATTAAGTTTCGACATGGAGCCTTACAATCCTCGTTTGAATCTAAGGATTCAAAATTTAATTTTGCTGGAAGTGGTGTGCTTAACGGATTACAATCTGACATGTTAAATTTATTTAATATATTTTTTAAGTAATTTATTTGATTAAGGGATATTTTATTTTCATTTCTTTCTATATGTATGCCTAAGAATAATTTAACTTCTTCCATGTCTATCATATCAAATTGTTGTTTTAATTACTGCTTTAAGTTTTTCATTGTTTCCAAATTTTCTGTTACGACTAAAAGGTCATCTGCATATAGTATAACATAAATATTTTTATATGGGTTCCCTTTATTTAAGAAATATAAACAGTGATCGCTTCCAGAATTCTTAAAACCATGTGTTTTTAATACATTATCAAAACGTTCAAACCAACAACTTGCGCCTTGTTTTAAGCCATATAAATATTTGTGTAATTTGGAAACATTTGGGTCTCCATCCGGAAAGAGCACGTAGTTTTTGCCCTTTCTGGTGAGCTTGTCCGCTTTGCAATTCTCTGCAATGTTACAGTAACCCGGCTCCCACATCAGTTCTATGCTAAAATACTTGGCCATCTCGTTAAGAGACGGCAATTAAGGGAAGTCTTGGAATTAAAGGTGGCTGAATCCAGAGAACTGATCGCTGCCTGGCTATCGGAAAAGATGACGATATCTGTGCGCGATATTACATCGTTTTTTAGCCAGTACAGAGCTTTCTTCATCGCTGTAGTTTCAGCCTGAAAGACGCTACAAAGATTAGGTAGTCGAAAAGATAGCTGGAAATTTAGATCCTTTTAATAGACACCAGCCCTCACACCTTCATTCATCTTCGATCCATCTGTGAAGATTCGCAGTGGACCTTCCAGCGTCTGGTAGATCAGTAAGATCTGGGCGGTAAGCTGGTTGAGAAATTCTTCTCGAAGAGGAGTTTAGGTAGAGTGAGGTCTGTATCTATGGGTATAGAGGCTTACCTGCGTAAGATCGTTGAATGTCCAGACTGCAGTTCTTTCCTACCTGTGCTCAGTGATCTTAATCTAGTTCTATCGGTGGGACGTTAAGAAGTATGTTTATTGCTTTGGCGGAGGTAGTCCTTATCGCCCCGCTAATGCATACACATGCCATCCTTTGCACTCTAGCGAGTGGGGTGATGTTGATTCTCTTGTCGAGGGCAGTCCACCGAATTTCGACACCGTATAGCAGTGTGTCTGACTTCTGATATAAATGGCCAGTGAACGATGCACGCTGTTTCTATTGACTAATTTCGTACCATTTATTAATGCAGATTTTTCGAAGGTAACGAGATACGTGCTGCTTATGTTTTTTTTCAGTAGTGTCATCGAAAGCCATTCTGACTGGGCTGTCAGTGATGATAATAACCCCGTCATAGATAATTGTACTGGCAGCTAGATGGTTAGGCTGAGTGCTACAGTGTGCTACCCCACCGGCATACAATTCCTGTGCGCATGAATTGCTTGTGACAATTCTACAAAACGCCAACATGGTTGTTGATCCATAGTCAGTAACCGCAAAGATCTCTTTGCCGCATTCCTCTACGGTGTTCTCGCTGAGCTGTAGAATAACGCCTTTATGTACTACTGGGAAAATAAAAAAAAATCTATGCAAAAACATAATTCTAGGATACTTAATTATAAAATATATAACTTTTCTCTCTTGGACGACCTTAACTCTAGATACCTCCACCAGTTCCGTGATGGATGACCTTGTGACTTGTCCAATTAAGATAGATTTCAAATCGTTGTCATCAATAATTACCTTGCTTACAATATTATCTATAATGACATGGAATTCGGGGTAAAACGTATAAAACTTATGAATTTTACCGAAGGTTGTCCTTATAGACGACCCTCCCATTAACAACAACCGTTGTATCCTGGTATTCCTCTAATTTCTTCTTAGTTTTAACCAGTACCTTTTCTCCAACCTCAAAGGCTCTGTCTGCCTGGCAGGATTGTTTCTTGCTAGCTGCATCTGCTGTGATTTCTCAATCCTATTTCTTATTGCCTCCCTGAACTCATCAGTGGCAGAATGAATTACCTCGACTGGTTTCTTTTTCGTAATTGACTGAACTGATCGGTTGTACTCAGTTCGACCGTGTCATTGATCTTCTTTTCAAGCTTGAGACACCTAGCAATTTCTAAAAGAGTGCATTTAAAACGCTCAACCTGTCCGTTTGGAGTACTGGTGCGTTTAGAATGTCAGCGCAAAATTGGTTTTTCAATAGAGACGTGATCGTCTCTGAGTTAAAAGAAGCTTCGTTGTCACCATAGACAATCTTTGGTCTTTGGGAACATATTCATCAATTAAAGTATGTGTGGTTTACATCGATTATAGTTCGGAATGGTACATGCTGAACTATCGCGAACTTAGAGAACTTGTCTGGGCAAGTGAGAAACTGTTTCTTGTCTTTGGAAAAAATGTCAACATGCAGAATTTCACCTGCACCTGTTCTCAACGGTGACTATCTTCCGTCTGTAATGTCCGCCACCATATTTTAGCAATGCAGGAACCTGGTTGACGAAAAGCCTTTTACCAACTCATGCTGGATGCTGGCTAGAGTCGGCCATTCGCAATGAATTGCGTTTACTACATTTGGGTTGATAACTTACTTGACTTCATCGATAAGCATGTTCCTGTCCACAAAATGAATAATATGACGCGATTTTCACCGAACAGAATAAAATTTCTTTTCAGAGGAAAGCGCGCTTGCTCAGTATTCAATTGCTTTCTCAACAATTGAGCGGTTTCTCGATTGACTCGATTGCATAAGCTAATGAAGCTTCGCTATGAATTGTGGCAGCATCTCGGGTTCATTCTGTAGCGTATTTACATTTTGTCGAGAGACATGGATACCTTTCCATATAGATCGGGTGAAAATTCCATTGCATTTTTGAAAATATAAATTTCGTAAATCTTTTTTGAACATTTTCAATGCGCTTAGAATATGTGAGAAAATTAGATTTCCATACAACAACCGCATAGTCAAGAATGGGCCTGACCATAGAGAGGTAGAGGGATAACAGAGCGAATGGATCAGTAAATCCTTTTGTGATACGCTTTATGAAGCCGTTTCCTGAGTTGGCTTTAGATAACGTATAATTTATATGTGTGTTAGGTGAAAAAGATGTGTTAAGCATTACTCCTACGTATTTAACGCTTTTATATCAGAAAGAATAGCCGATCCAATGGAGTAGTTAAATTTAACGAGAAAGGCTGATTTAGAGAATGTAATTGAAAAACATTTTTGAAAATTTTTAGGACTGTTAGAGTAGGACTGTTATTCTTACACTATTCCAATATATATGCTATATATTTCATGGAGTAATAAGCAGTAATAAGCAGTCACATAGATCTTTAATACTCTTATGATGTCGTCGCAATTACTGTGTTTAAGTACACGAATGATGCCGTCGATGAAATTTATGAAAAGTAAGGGGTCTAAATGACTCCCCTGCGGAATTCCTGAGGTGCATTTTACAATAATTGACAAAGAATTACCAATTTTTAATCTAAGTGAGCAATTCTTAAGAAAAGATGAAACCCAACGGAGGAACTCCAAGTGAAATCCAAAGATTTCAAGCTTTTTTTTTTTTAAATGAATGGTTAACAGAGGCAATGATCCATATGATAACAAAGATCCATATAGATTGCATCAACTTACTTGTTATCTTTCATTTCATTTATTACAAAAGATGAGTAAATTGACAGATTAGTAGACGTTGAACGTCCAGATATAAAGCCGTGTTGAGCATCCGAGATGTGTTCTTTAATTATGAAGTCTGGTTTTCTCTTCACCATCTCAAACAAATTGCTGAAAGTTTGCAGATTCCTCTATAGTTCCTAATGTTATTTTTAAAGCCTGATTTATGAATTGGCCCTAGGAAAGTTTTTTTCTTTCATCAAGAAAAACTCCTTATGAAAGAGAACGATTTAAAATAAAAAATGGATTAGAGAGAAGGCCTGCACAGTATTTAAGGATGACTGATGGTATTCCATCCTCTCAACAATGAAAGCTTGGCTTTAAGTTTGTAGGAGACTAAATGATAGCAGACGAATCTTAGGATAGTGATCCATTGTCTATCAAACTCTTAAGACAATTGCTTGTAACATAAAGATTTGAATACGAAAAGGTCGACGGAAAGAAATTTGTAAAAAGATCTAGAGTGGAATTTATGTTATCCGACTCCTTTCCTTTAAAGTACATAGAATTAGGTATTCCTGCAGATTTTCGTTAGATGTTTATAAATTTTCAAAACGAATTGCTATCTTTTCTAAAAATGTTTTCAATAGACATAATGTAATTTGTAAAAAAAAATTGCACAAGGAATTCTTTATGCAATATACTGAATCAGAGCTATTGTTTGAGCATTTGAATACCTTAAATGCCTTGTTATTACTGAGTCTATTATACCACGGGGCTTATTAAAGACGCGTCTTTGTGATAGAGGAACGAATTTAACAAAACTTTCTTTATGAACTTCAGCAAAACGATTATAAGCACATGCTAAACTTAAGTGGAAGTTGGAAAAAAAATATTCCTTTGTGTTTTTATTCGGTTTGCTAAAAATAATATATAGAGCTTTAATCCTTTTCAGAATCATTTTTTTTTTTTGAAATCATCTTTAACTGCTTCCAGTACTGTAATATCGTTAACACTGATAATTTGAGTTCGTACCGTAATTATCTTATTAACCTTCAGCTCCAGACTCGCGCCGACCTGCTTAACCAGGTCAAAGACAACGATTCCTAACAAAAATAACGGGAATGTCTTTCCAAAAATATTTTTTTTTCAATTTTATTGGAGCCATGGAAGAAAGGTAGCGGGGAGCGTTCCCTAAAAAATTAAGAGAGTCGCTTCCACAATCTGCGCCAATTACTGAATCGAATTCCGCGACAGCTGCTGTCGCTACATCATCATAGTCTGCCTGCACCTTGATCGGGGATCTGTTGGGTCAGGTTATTGCCTCTTTGTCCTTTGACCAGTCATACAGTCTGAGGTTCTTATTCCTCTTGTTCCCTTGGGGATAGCTGATGTGTCCACTAGAGTCTTGGGCCATTGGCTATCGAGATTGCGACAAAGTAGGGCCGATGTCTATTGACTCAGTTTCGCGCTCTTGAGTATCTCCGCCATTGGGGCCCTGTTTACTTTGCTATGAGTTACCTTAGGTTTTAAAGTAATGCGGATTTTTTTCCTGATTTACTCTTTTGTCATTATCTTGTAAATAATAACCCTTCCGACGAGTTTGGGGTTTTTGAGTTGTGGACCCTTGAGTTTTGTCCTCAATGCTCACAACGTAATTTGTTGCGAACATACATCGGTTGTAAGTAAATAATATGAATGTAATTATAAAATAAATAAATAAATATATATAAATAAATAAGTAAATATATAAATAAATTTTTGTCTTATCTTTTCTCTCTTTTTTATTTTTTTTTTACATTGAAGGTTTTTCTTTCGTTTTCCCTTCAAAAAGTTGTTATACTTACATATTACTTCGCTCAATAATATATCAAATAATGTGTCAGAAGAAAGATATTTATAATATATCAAATCTCTGTAAAATGCGTGTCAACTTAATATATTGTTAAAAAACTGTTTTTCACGAAATAAACTACTACTACATCGGTCGTTACTTGCTTCGGCTTCCTGAGCTAGTGCTAAAGCGGTTGGCAGATATTTTGGCTGAGCCAGCCATTCTACGAGATTTTCTTAGACTAGACACAAAGGTATGAAAGTCATCGCTTCTAAACTTTTCGTTAATAATGGCCACGGCAGTGCCGCCATGAGTCATGAGGGTCTTGTTGGTTATGAGAGCTAGCCTTTTCTCTATCTCGTCATTATATCGTATTAGAGTTAGGTCACCTTGTCGAATGGTGTCTAACTCCTGCTGGATAACACGCACTGCTGTCTTATCGGAATAAGTGAAGTCTAGCATGGCTATGATAGGCTTAAAATTAAGAACTGTATTGAAGGAGGATATGACGGCGTTTGCTGAACCTCTAACCTCGTTCCGAATAACGGCGACGGCTTGAAAATGCCTTGAACTGCCAATGAATGGCAGTGTGCTGCTAGTGCGCTCGTTATAGCACCTTATAAAATTATTCGCAAATCTTGTGCGTTCATTTTCGAGGCTCAACTAATTTATCTGACACGAACAGAAAATATTTTGTTATTTAACTACCAGAGTGATCAAAATGTATTGTATATGTATTTCCTGAGTACAAAACGTTAATGGCAAAAAACAAGATTTAAATTAATAATAGACAGTACTATTTTGTGTGTTATTTATTTTTACTTACGGCAATACGTGGTGCAGATTTAAGAGCCGATTGCTTCGGTTGATTGGTAAAAACTGAACTATAAATAATTTCTCTACAACCTTATACTCCCCTACTTAGCGAAAACCGCTTAGCTTGGGTCCGGTACGTGGTATCATGTGTCCCACGTTTGCGACTGGATTTATGTGGGAACCGTTGGTCATGTAAGCAGACGCTTATGCTTACTTCGTCAAAAATTGTGTTATTAGATAGCTTGCGCATATGCGGCTGATGTTGTAAGATCTGCCTTGGATGCGGATCACTTATCGGTTTAATGTCGACGGCCTTCGACATTAACCGTTTTCCCACAACGAATCTGCATCAACATTTGTGCAAAATTTTGTGCCAGCTCTAATATATGTCGCACTCTTTCTTTTTCGTAATCCTTTGTCCTATCCATAGCATTTCCTTGATTGCAGTAATATCCGCCAAGGGGATAGTTTCCTCGTAACAAGTGTTTTTTTACGCGTTGTTGGCCCTCCACACAACCGCATAGGCATCGCTGCATACATTAGTTCAAGTCAAAACGGGTGCTGCGAAGGCTATCTGGGAGGCGCCTCATCTATGCAACGACAAGGATCGTTGCTGGGTGGGCGTTGGACTTCACCAAGAGTGCGTCTTATCACCTGTCCATTTCATTGTTTATATGGTATATATTTATATGGCACCGCCCAGCAAAATTTCTGTAAAACACCCATGCTGCCATAACTATGGAGAAGAACAAAGAAAATTCAGAGAATATCAACTACGGGAATGTACCCACTTGATCTGACACAATTAGTGTGTTACTACATCAGCGTTGCGAACAATATGCTAAAAATGGTCTTCAATTTCCGAACTCTTTTTTTTTGTATTTTACATTATTTGATGCTTTTGCAGAATTGAGCACGTCTGTGTTTTGGTTTTGTCCAAACACTTAACTCCATCCGCTTTTAAATGAACTTTCTCCTGGAAGTTACCAGGATTTGACTTATTATTTTGTTTTATACACTTTAATAGTGTAAATATTTCGATTTTAGTTTGCCCAGTTCCTTGGACATTCTTATAAATTACTAGCTGTATAGACCCGCTTTGCTGGGTCATTTAATCATGAAGTACTTCATGTAATATTAATTAGGTTGGGTTAGGTTACAAAGGGGGCTGCTAGTGAATTCACCAGCACACTTAGACCATTTTGGGTTAATGATGCCAAAGGCAAATGGTGAGTGGATCAGATTTGACCATGCGCACCGTTATGTAATCTTGATTACTCACTACTGCAATCAAGATTTCCTGATGACGATTTGTACGCAGATTACAGATTACATTTTGTATTAATTAGGAATCAGATTACAATCAGTCAGATTAGGTTAATCAATCAATTAAATTAACATACATTCCATTGGCGTATGGGATGAAATCACAGATGTCCCAAGCTGTGTTAAAACTGACAAAGCTTGATCAATCCTACAGGACGGTTCTGTATTACTCATCCCTTTACTTGTGAAGAAGAACCCGATATACTTAAACTTCTCCACCTGTTTTAATGGGGGTCCACTGACATGTATAGTGCATTGAACAAGCGTTCGGGAAATAACCATAACCTCTAATTTCTTCACGTTAGTCTTCATCAATCTCCCGCGTTCGGAAAATAACCATAACCTCTAATTTCTTCACGTTAATCATCATCCAGTACATACAAACAATGAAAAGGAGAGGTGATAAGTCGCTCCCTTGGAGAAATCCAATGCCAACGGTGAGAGGTGTTGATTTAACACCGTTAACCCGAACACAGCTGCCACAGTTTGTGTATAGAGACTGAATGGTGCTCAAAAGAGGACCATCAATCCCATATTCTTGCAGAACATTCCTAAGTTTACCTCAAGCAACTCGGTCGAATGCCTTTTCAAAGTCAAGAAAACAGCTGAAGATAGGTTTTGTATGCTCCCAAGCCTTCTCAAGTACCACTCATAGATTGAAAAGCCGGTCAGTTATCCTTCCGCCGGGATGAAGTCTCTTTTCGCAAAAAGGGGGACAGCCCAGTTTGCCAATCCATAGGTAACTTACTGCGTTCCCAGGCCACCTTAATGGCACGAGGGAGCCATACCGCTCCCTCTTTACCCGTTGCCATAAGCATTTCTTATCGGATTTCCTCTACACCGGCGGATTTGCTAACTTTTTTCGATTCAATCACTAAAATGACTTCCTCCATTGTTGGACTATTCTTCGCCCTACTCAAGACTACGAGTCTGCCATCCTCAGTGCCCTGTTCGGGATTGAGCAGGTCCGAAAAGTGCTTACCAGCATCTGCGCAAGATGTCCACCTGATTGGAAAGTAAACGCACCACCTCTGGATTTGACTCCTTCGATAATGTTGAATTTCCTTCCTCTGAGTCGGGGAATTGTTTGCCAGAACAGCTTTTTCGCAGATCTATGTTCGCTTTCCAAATACTCACCGAACTCCTTCCAAGACTAAACCTAACCTACTCTCACAACCAATTTGCTCCTCGTTGCACCGGTCACGAGAAGCAGATTCCCGAAGGGAAACCGGTCTCTGCAGGTCTTCTTCTTCTGTCTGATGACTTCTTGAACAACGGGTCTTTTAAACAACGCAGTTCTTTTCTTACCACCAGCTGCCACTCCAAGCCCCTTCACTCCACCAACATCCGTCTTGCAAATCTAAAACAATAAGACCCCGCGGTCCCTCCACCCACACTCGGTGTCGAGTGCGTCTGGTCCGCTCCCTCTCGCCCCTTTCCCTCACACTGTTGCGCATTCTCGGTCGCAACTCCCGTTTGAGTTAATCAGGCTGGCTGATGCAATGACTGAGAGTGCGTAGCATCTGACTTAGCGGATCTTAGAAGGGTCAATTTGTTGGTGGACCAACTCGAATCGATGTATAGGCATAACACCTACATCGATTGTTGTTGGGAAGCTAAGCTGAGTGAAACAGGTAGGTGAAAATACCGAATTATGAACCTTCCTGGCAATAGTTTGGTGTCGCTCTTCTTTTTACACTGCGGTCTCGCCACTTACGTGCGTAGTGATGTAGCTTACCAAATTCCTACAGTCCAGGCTTGGATAGCAATTCAACTTTTAACGAATTTGATGCGCTATACGATTCCATCTCAAGAATTTTATCCCTGTATCCTCGCACTGAAATTGCCATAGCGGGCGATTTCAATGTACACAATTCTAATTGGCTTCGACATTCAGGCCAAACAACACCCGTAGGAAAGTACGCCGAAATCCTTGCTAAAGTAAATAATCTGACCCAGCTAGTAAATGAGCCCACACGAATACCTGACATTGCAGATTATTCCGCCAACACCCTGGACCTGTTTTTCACCTCTCATCCTGATAAATATTCTGTTGACATACTGTCACCTCTAGGCTCGTCGGACCATTGTGTCGTATCAGCAAATTTCTTGTTATCACCACACACAGTTAGACAACAAATTCCTACAGTATGGCTTTACGTGAAAGCGGATTGGAACGAACTTAACAACTTCTCTGGGAATTTTAACAGGTCACTTTGTTTCCTCGATAGTGACGTGGATGCTGCTCCTGATATGATCACAAATATTCTTCTGCTGGGCAGGAGAACCTTCATTCCCCACAGAGTGAAAAGTATCAAGCCCAAAGCAAACGCATGGTATGATTCGATCTGTAAAGAGGCTATTAGGATGAGAAAGTTGAATTTCCGGACAAACATTTCCAACCCTACTGAGGAAAACCGGAAGAAGTTGAAACGGGCCAGAAATTACTGCAATGCAACAACATCAGACGTGTGAAATTCTCTTATGAGCAAAAGTTGACGCAAAAAGTGCTACAATATCCCAAGGGTAGCAAAAACGTTTGGTCATTCGTAAAAAATGTAAAGAATTCCGCCTCGTCTTCAATTCCCATGTTCATTTACAATGACATTCCAGCTGTCAGCTCCTTAGACAAAGCTAATCTGCTTTCGGCTCATTTCGCATCTAGCTCAACACTCCCAGATTCCAATTTGTCTCCACCTGTACTTGAGAGCATTGATTTCACCATGGGACAAGTCCACTTCCGCACTCGTACAGTTGCAAGAGTACTGAAAGATCTCGACGTGCACAAATCCGCTGGCCCGGATGGTATTCCCCCTATACTTCTGAAGAGGTGTTCTTCTGTGCTGGCAAAACCACAGCTTTAGCTTTTTCATCTATCATACACTTTAAGTCTCTTTCCGAGCAGATGGAAAACAGCATTTGTCCAGCCAGTCCCTAAAAAGGGCGAATCTTCGTCACCCACCTCGTACCGACCCATAGCACTTACGTCCCTTCTTCGTAAGGTCATTGAAACGCTGATAAATGAATCGCGGAAGCTTCTTAATGACCGACAATATGGTTTCCGCAGCGTCCACTGGTGATCTGATAGCTTATCTCACCGAAAAGTGGAACCAGTCTTTGCACAATGCAGGCGAAAGCAAAATAGTTGCGCTTGATATTTATAAAGCATTTGCAGAGTTTGGCATCAAGCTCTCTTGTCGAGAATGCGTGCCTATGGTATCGATGAATCTCTTCCTCTATGGATTAGAAATTACCTTTCGAACCGTTCAATTCAAGTTGTTTTGGATGGGTTCAAGTCTGATGTCCACCAAATAAATGCTGGTGTTCCCCAAGGCTCAGTTCTGTCTCCGACACTCTCTCTGATTTTTATAAATGATATCTTGTCTGCTATTTCTTATCCAATCCATTCCTTCGCTAATGACAGCACCCTTAGCTTTTCATATTCGTTCCAAGACTCACGACCCCGCCCTTCGGCCGTAGAATTGGAACGGCAGCGTATGTTAAGCACATTGAATTCCGATCTTGACAGCATAATTAATAATAATATAATAATATGGGTGGCGCTACAGTCCGAGGCGGACTTGGGTCTAGCTTCTCAGCAACCACGTGTGTTGTGCGTGCTATTGTTCTTTCACGAGTGGAAGGGACCTACAGTTTAATGCCGACTCCGAACGGCCAAGTTTGAGAAGCTTTTTCTAGACAGGAATACTCTTTGAGCATTGTCAGTGACTCGAAAGAGGTGGAGCCGTGAAATATGAAAGGTGGTAAATTCGGGTATCGAACCTGGCACCCTCTGCGTAGGAGTCGACGCACTAACCAACTACGCCACGGCGACAGCATAATTAACTGGGGAAAAAACAATAGAGTGGAATTCAATGCTTCAACAACTCAATGCTGTCTGCTGTCACTCAAGCGAACCCTTGATAATCAGCCATTATCCATGAATGGCGCTTGTGTCGATGGAACCGGAAAACTTTCCATTCTTGGTATGTGTATCAATACAACACTTAGTTGGGACGATTACATATTTGAGGTCGCCAAAAATGCTGCGAAATGTTAAGGTTTCCTAATATTTCACCCATTTGGCTCTAATTTATAAGGCGCACATCCGCGCCAAGCTTGAGTACAACGCTCATATCTGGTCTGGTGTTCCCTAGACCACCCTGCGCCTACTTGATAGAATCCAAAAGCGAGCGATAAAACTTATAGGAGACAACAATATCGCAGAGTCATTAGACTCGCTCGAACATCGACTTACCGTCTCTTCTTTGTCCGTGTTTTATCGTTATTTCAACAAACGATGCTCAAGTGAGCTATGCAACTGCATTCTGCATGAATTCACCCGCAATACCTGTCTCGCCAGGAATGTCCATCAGTATACCCTTACGCCTACTTTCGGACGCACAGTTAAATTCAGAGACTCGTTCTTCAGCCGCACTGCACGAATATAGAATGCTCTTCCCATCCTAATATTTTCCACGGACTACAACCCGCAGATATTAAAGACAAATGTCCTGTGCACATACCTCCTCTCCCATTCCCCCTCTATACCTTCGGCCCGTGCTGTGTCTTGACCCCGGACACATAAGGGTATTATCAATCCCTTGAGCACGCGCAAATTATAAAAAAGAAGAAAGCTTTAAGATCCCCATTCTACCTCCTAATGGTATCCACTTCAATACTCTGCCAGCCATGCTAGGACCTATGAGTATCCCCAGGAAGAGTTTCTAAACGTCCAAAAAGGCCACAGTTCTAGATCCCCGTTGCTTCTTCGAAGAGACACCCACGATGTCCAAACGATTCTTGGCATCCTTATCAACTAGCTCAATGTCCTTTCTCACAGGCTCACAGGAGCGATGAGACATTCCTTGTGCCTATCCTAAGTCGATGCCATTGTCCGTTGCCGTTTGATCCCGGCACGTACTGGTTAGTGCATGGCGTAAATTTCCTCCCACACCCATAACGGCTCACGAGGCCACTGACGGGTTTCTTGCAGTTGCTTCGGGCTAAGTCCGACCGAATGCCGAGCGGGACATGCCGGCCACCAGACGCTCTCATACTACCACCATTCAGGCCATCCGATGGTAATCGTCATTATTCTTGTCATTATATGGGTTGCACCTCGTTAGCCAGGTTTCGTAAGCCGCAAACATTTTGCCCGTCCCTCACTATGAGACGCTTAGCTGCAACTGCAATATGTAAATCTCAAATAATTACATTTTTGCTTATTAATTCCGTTTTAAAATTCACACCGATGAATATAGTCATATTCAAAGTAAGATATAGACAAAACTTTTTTTCAGTTAAAAAATCATATAAAATTGATTCAAGGCCCTAAAAGTGGAATTAGTATACTTAAAACTATCTCCGGATGTAGTTCTACTCACGACAAATCGATCATCAATGTATATTTTCTTAAGGAATTGTTACGTACCTAATCCCTAAAGCTGGACAAACAGAATAATATAACTAGTAATGGTGTAATTAAGAATGATGTAGTACATATTATGCTTATTTGCTTTTCATGCTTGCAATAGTTGCAAGGTATTGATTTAGCAAACATTATGTTAGTTGCAATGTTGGCTTCAGTAACCTCTTCAATGAAAAGTTTAAACACATATTCTTTTTCTGTGTTATCAATTAATACATCATGAATCTCAATGCTACAATTACTATGTGTATGTGTTATAAAAATTCCCGTGAAAATTAAGTTGCCTTTGAACATATTTATTTTGCTATAATTTTTACAATAGAGATTGTAGATATCACTATGCTTATCGATTTCATAATGATTATTTGTTTTGGTTAAACAATTAACTTTAATTATGAAATCATTTCTTGTTTTCAATTCGTTAATACTATTTTCTAATGGCTTATGCTTATACTGTTCGCTTTTAACTAGAAATGTTTGGAATGTTTCGAAATCCAGCTGTTCTTTTTGGGTGGTTAGCATTGGAACAATTATTTTCATTGGGAGACTGATTACTTTAATAGGTACTTCCTGAGTTGGTAAGCTAAGATGTGTGTTTCCTACTTTAATTGATGCTATTGTATCAAGTATGTTGTCGACGTTTCTTTAGCGATCTCACTAAAACCTTTGCCCTCTGAAGTCGTATTAGGATTGTTTTTTTTAGAGCAGTTTACTTTCGTTCGCTCTATTTCTTGCCTATCAAGCTGAAAAATGTCAGTCAATCTTCTTCACCTTGCCATTTTTCTTCAAGCAACTTAACGATATACCGTACGCTACCTTCGTCAAGTATATTGGGGTGTACTTTGACCCAAAACTAACCTTTGGAATACATAAAAAAAATACAAAATGCTTACAAATAATAGCAAGCCAGTCATCAGGTTGATCTGCAAGAGAGCTCTCTGAAATTGAATTTGTTACGTTCATTTCATCTTGATTGAAAACATTTTTTTTAATGCTCCAAATGAACGATCTGAATAACTATTTGGCTTTCTTGGATCTTTTTTTCTTATTTACTATTGTTGTAATCCTTTTTTACCATTTTTTCAAATAGAGGCTTTTTGCTTATAGGATTTCCTCTGATATTCCTACAATTATAAACGAACAAACAAAACGCCTGTGTTTTCAGTGGTAACGTTGTAATTAATCATATCTTAACCAAGCTGTGCGCAACAATGTAACATTTTATACTATACGAATATAAAGTATATTTTTTTTAAGTATTTTGTATTGTTAGTTAGTTCTTTATTGATGTAAATTTGTTTATTAACTGTTAGATGATGTTGTTCGATGCGTTCCTTGTCCATAGTGCCAAATAACCACGCATTCCAACAAGATGTATGTGCCCTCTTATGGAACGTTTTTTGTGCGTTATTATACTTAGAATTTACATTCTTGTTATAATTCCACCACATTCTGAACAATTTTGAATTCAGAAATAGTTTCAAATATTTATAGAATTTGATCCACCTTTGAATGTAATATGGTCCGCCATGGAACCAAATAGATAGTTGCGATGAATGAAGAGGTGGTATGTACTTCGTTGCAGCGCCTTTTGTATGCCTCGTCGGTTTCGAGTTTGTTTTACCCATCATACCACGGGTTTCTTGATGGAGGTGATATGTAGCCTAAAGTGTTTTCAGCCACGTCTTTGATGGCCGACCGGCAGTGCAACCACAACGCGTTGACGATTGTGTTCGACGAAAGCATACCGGAGAGTCTCTCACGGGCGATTCTGCCGTCCTTAGATATCCTGGTTGTTGTGTGGATTCTTTCGCGAAGGAACGTCGTGCTGCTTATTATCTTATAACGTGTTTTCGCAAAGTCTGAGTCGGAAACACTCGCATATCGTTGTCTTTTTCGCGCTGTGTCGTCGTTAGGGCTGTCCGTTCATATGTGCTGCATACATAAGTTCACCTCACAACGGGTGTCGTGGAGGCAATCCAGGTGGCCTTGCGAGGAGATTGTAAACTTGATCTATCCAACGACAAGAATCGTTGCTGGTATCCTGACAAGTTGATCAACAACTTTACCCTGTGTGCATAGACACTGTCCCCTTTATATTTCATGCATTTAAGTCCTACATCAATATTTATTATTTAAGAAAAAATCCGCCTATATTTCAATATCACTAACAATTATTTTTCAATAACAATTATTTTAAGAAAAAATATCGATTTCGTACATTAATAATATGCATTATAGGTGGCGTTAGAGACCGTCCGTTGTGAGGAATTGCAATTGGAATTATCAGCTGAAATGAAAACGAAACACATAAAACATGATACATGTCTTCCAACAACTACCTCTACTTCTTCGGTAGCATGGGTAGCACCAATAAATCAAGATCAAAACATGGAGGTTGAGCTTATAATGGCGAAGATTGAACAGGTACATGTATAAAACATTTAAAAAAATTAACTGAAATACTCGTAATAATTTGCATTGCAGAAGTGCAAATTGCATTTCTTTCAAAAATAACTCGAACATCGACTACACTCGCAAAACACACAAGAAGGCTTGCGATTTTGTAAATGTGTACTTTCGAAATGAAGTTGGAACATTTAAATTTAACAGTGATGTGACTCGCTGAATAGGAATTGTTATCCGTACATTAAAATGGGTATACATTGCTTAATCCTATTCACTTAAAATTTGAGGGGAATCTTGAGATGATGCACCAATGCTTGAAGCGATTTTCTGTGATATTATATCAGGCACGTAAACTTCATCTGAAAAAAAGAGTTCAGAGAATTCGATTAACTGACTGACAATTTATACATAACTCTAGAAAAGTGCCAACGGACCCGATAACACTGAAGGTTTTTTTCGTTCATCTCGGCCATCTAGTGGTTTGTTTTTTAAATTGTTGTTTTTTTTTTGACACTGACTGACGACATAACCCCTTTGGACTGTATTTTTGTATGGAACCGTGAATGGCCGATGTTATGCCATTAATCGCGAGGTGTTACAAAATTGGGGGAGCAGAATGCGCTACTCCGAAGCCAGTCGAGGCAGCCACTTGAAGGACATTGCATTTCTTATTTAATGGGACTTTTGTTCTTACTTCTAAGCCATAGTACAAGGAAATTTATTTTGTTCATCTTACTGCATTTTTAAAAATAATCTTGTGCCTGGTCCGCTCTGTAGGTGTGACATACTGACATCCGAAATTCATAGTTCTTTAGATAGATAGATTTTCTTTATTTCGTTTTTAAGTTTACGAGCGTTTGGCACCACACAATTTACAATACAGAGATATGATATGTTATATATATCTTTCTACTGAAATATTTCAATTAATTGCAGGAATAAAAATTTTTAATAATGATTTAACAATTTGAAGGAAAACAACGAGAAAACCCTTCTTCTAAAAAAAGAAAAAATAATAATAATAATAGTAACAATTACAATAAATAAATAAATAGTCAACTAAGTCAATACATATATGTATAAATGAGTAAATAAATAAAGAAGTAAATAAATCAACAAATAAATAAATAAATAAATAAATAAATAAATAAATAAATAAATAAATAAATAAATATAAAATAAATAAATAAATAAATAAATAAATATATAAATAAATAAATAAATATTTGAATAAATAAATAGTTGGATAAATAAACAGGTAAATTTAATTACAAACAGATTAAAAGATAGAACATACATCGAATAAATAATTGAAATAAACATGTTTAATCGAATTAATCATGGAATGGCTGGTTTAATTGATTTATGAGTGGGTTATCGGAGAAATTACAACGTATCATAAACGCTTCGTTTACCTTTTGTATTCTATAGGAAATCAATTGAACATCGGCCTTGATGTGTAAATCGGTTGTTGAGTAATGCCAAGGAAGATTTAGCATCATCTTGAGGAGCTTGTTTTGCTGAATTTGTAATTTTTTAATGTGGCAGTCAGCACATCTACCCTACACTTGGCATCCATACAGAAAAATTGCCTGAAAGATTACCTTGTGCAGTATAATTTTATTTTCATCCGTCAATGAGGACTTCCTGTTAATAAAGGGATACAACATCTTAATGCCAATGCCGACTTTATTGAGTGTTCTTGTTATGTGTTCCTTCAAGGTCAACTTAGAATCGATATAAACACCTAAATATTTAACTACCTGTCCCCAACTAATTTGATGGCCATTGACGGTTAGCTGACTAGACGGTAAGAAGCAATTCTTTCTTTTTCTTGTGAAAAAGATAGCTTGAATCTTTTCCGCGTTTACTTTTATCTTCCATTTGTTGAAATATCGAATTAATATTTCGACTGCAATTCCAAGATTGGTCTCAATATTGAGACCAAACGAATGCGACGAGAATATGGCAGTATCATCATACATAGCCAGTTCACACTGAGGTAATGCTGGTACATCCGACATATATAAATTATATAATATAGGTCCGAGGACGGAACCTTGTGGGACTCCACAGATAATATTTATTAGACTCGAAGGACTTTTGTTCACATAAACTCTGAAAAGACGGTTTGACAGAAAACTTTGGACAATTTTACACAGAAGCAATGGGAAATTAAAGTTAATCATTTTAAATAAAATGCCATTGTGCCAAACGCTGTCGAATGCGTTTTCGATATCTAAAAGTATCATTCCCGTTGATTTACGCATTCTACGATTTTCCTTTATCGTGTTGCATATTCTGAGAACTTGGTGGCAAGTACTGTGATGTTGCCTAAATCCGAACTGTTCATTTGGGTAGATGCTTCGATCGTTAGTTATTTGTAACAATTTTAACTTCAATACCCCTTCATACACCTTGCATAAGCTGTTAAGTAAACTTATCGGCCTGTAACTGTCCGGTCTGTTTCGAGGTCTTCCAGCTTTAAATATTGGGACTATTTTTGGTTCTTTCCAGGCAGTGGAAAAATATTGCAGTTTGAGACAAGCGTTTATTAAAAAGGTTAAATACTTACATCCTATTTTAGGCATTTGTTTAAGGTACACATTTCCAATATTGTCTAACCCACTGGCTTTCTTAAAAGCTAGATTGTCTATTATATATTTTATATCCACTTCGCTCACGAGCTCGCTTGCCAGGGTTTCACTCATAGCGGAATTAAATATTTGAATAGAATTTTTCTACAGCTGCTACTGTATTTGCATCGCCAAGGTTCAGCGAAACGGTATGATTCTGTGCAAATTGCTCACAAAGGACATTAGCTTTTTCTGCATCATACATACAATAGTACTTTTTCTGAATTTTTGGTATACTACAATTAGCAGAACTCATAATATGGTCAGAAAACTGGCAGACAATATTATCTACATTATCAGTATCGGATATAGTTTCCAAATTCATAGATAAGCTTCTAAGCATAAGCTTCATTTGCGCTCGGAAAAGCGCCCAATTTGCGTTTTTCAGATCAACGGAATATTGCACAGTGATTGTGATCTGATGGCAGATCGTGAATAGATATTGGCTGAGAAATATAACTGGATGAATTTGTAAAAAATAGATCAAGAACCGAGAGTCTATAACGAGAACATGCTGGAAAATAAGTTGGACTGGACGGATATAGAACGCGCACAGGTAACATAGCAAGTAGGTCACATAAAACATTACCCCAACCATTTGCACGAACACAACCCCAGTCCCTATGTCTACAGTTAAGATCGCCTCCTATCAAGAAATTGCCACTTAAACTGAATAATTTTCGCAAATCTGATCTTAATCCTTGTTTAATCATACTTCTTCTTCCACCTGGAAAATAAACACAGTCGATTTTAAGTGCGTATATTTTCAACATGTCAAAAGCGTATGTTGAATTGATTTCCTTATTAGAATTGCTACTCCGCCACCTGTTCTATTTTCTCTATCTAGTCGATAGCATTTAAAAGAGGTACATAAAATTCTATTAGAACACTTTAACCACGTCTCCGTTACTAGTGCAATATCGATATTGTTTGCATTTAAAAAATGTATGAGTTCGACATGTTTTTCCATTCTATGTTACAACATTTAAATGACTTTCTACTATATTACTTTGCATTAAAGTACAAGAACTTACTAGGTAATTGTGCGATGGCATTGAATTGTTCTTGTTTAGTTTAACAAGCACCTAATTTGTTTATCATTTCATTTTTAAACGCATTTTATTATTCTATACATAAAGTGTATCTTCTTAGCTATTTTACCGCATAGGTTACTTAGAAAGAAAAATATATTATTTACTACTGTGAGACCTTCTTTTATTATACTAAAACCATCCTGCTTCAATTGAGAACTTCAGAAGGCCGTTCAACTTTACACCATACAGGTCTTCCAGCTCCGCCAAAAAGTGTTTGCCCACTTACTGCCTTGTTTTCCTTGACAGGGCACTCGCATAGCAGATGTTGGATAGATTCTGTTTCATCCTCATCTCTGCAGCTTCTGCAAAAGTCGTTGTGTGGAATGATCAGCCGTGATTCATGCACTATAGCACAGTGTCCGGTAAGGACTTCTAATAGTTTCCGCACGTTTTTTCGAATAAAACTGATTAGTGATGTTGATCTCGGTTATTGCTTCTATATTGAGGGCTTCTTCTTCTAGTTTTCTACGTCGTCAGCGCGTAAGGAATATCCCGGGATTCTCCAAGCTCGGATCCATTTTTCACCTGTCCGCTTTTTCGTTTCCTGGGACACCAGTATGCTCGGGTATCCATCGCTGCTGCTTTCTCTGCATAAGCTGACATATTTTGTTGTCACAATGTCCGCTTAGGCCTTTATTGTCGTAGATAGAGATTGTTTTGTTGGTAGATAGAGATTGTTGAGCCGATGAGGCTGCACTGCTGCTACCGATGGCTTCAAGTGCTGCCGTCGGTGTTTTTCTTTGTACTTGGGTAAACTGCTATAGAAGATATTTCTTCTACAGCGCCTTCCGCCATACCAGAGACCCATATGTTAGAATGGGTCTTACAACCGTGGTAAGCAGGCAGTATATAACCCGTGGTTTGAAACCCACGTTTTTCGTGGATAACCACAAATATTTTTGGACAGTTAAGCTTAGGAATAACTCTCTTGTTGATAAAAATAAGTATCTCTGTCTTTTCCGGGTTGACGTTCAGTACCCGATCGTGCGGCAAGTCGTTGAGTAATTTAAGTCCGTGTCTTAGACGTTGCCTGAGCTTTGAGGGAAATTTTCCTGATAAGAGGATGACCACATCGTCAGATACTGTAAGCCCTTATCCAAAGTCTTTGTGATTTCATCAATCACTAGGATCCATAGGAGAGGCGAGAGGACTCCACCCTGAGGTGTCCCCGTGTTAACCTTCCTTGTACAACAACGGTCGACTAGGGATGATTTAATTAGCCGTGATCGCACCATCAGTCCGATCCATTGAAAGGGTTCCATGTAGACTCTTGCTTTATGAAGACTCGCCTGCATTGCATAGTTGGTTACGTTGTTAAATGCTCCCTCTATATCGAGGAGCGCGTTCAGGATGTAATCCTTCTGATACAAGGATTTTTCAACGGTCGAAACTACTTGCTGAAGTGCAGTTCCCACTGATCTACCTTTCATATAGGCATGCTGCGATTTAGAGAAAAATCTTTTGCCTAGTTGATCTGTTACGTAAATGTCTATCAAACGTTCCAATGTTTTTAGTAGGAATGAGTGGATGCTAATGGGTCTATAGTCTTTGGCAGTGGTATGACTTGCCTTGCCTGCCTTGGATATGCAAATTACATTGACCTCTTTTGGGAACATAGCCTAGCAAAGGGCATTTAAAGATGCTACCCAGCCAACGAATAATCTGAACACCAGACAGCTGCAGCATAATTGCCATTGCTAACTAGTTCTTTTACCTTCTCTTGTTCCATGCATGTTCCTACTGTGAGAGTAACAGCATTAGCTGATGATGTTTCTATGACACCTGGAAAGTGGGTACTAAGAAGGTTGTCTAACGTTTCTGCATGAGAGTCGGTCCAGCTACTGTCAGATTTCTGTAAAAGAGATGGGTGTGACGGCGTTGCTGCTCTGACCATTCTCAATCTGGATGTTTCTTTAACTGAATTCATGGATTCACAGAAATCGCTCAAAGATTTTTTTTGTGAACCTGATTTATTTATTCAGGCGTTTGACGCTACGCATGTATGTGGACCACTCTACGAGCCCTTCCTTGGAGGGGTTCCATTTTAGAATCGCGCCTTGGTTCCGATATCCTTACATTCATGGTGTAATGTAAAAGTGTGTGGTTCTTATAGCTCAGTCTCCGTATAGACCAAGAGTTTTCGAAAGACCGGTTTAGCAAATTAGTCAGGCATTTTGCAGCCACATCGCTTCCGCACTGCCAAACGATTCCCAGTTTTGCCACTAGCGAGTTGCGAAAAGACTTATTTAATTGGATAACTATGTTAATGTCGAAGAGTATCCAACATTGATCAGATGTGATGCTTTGTCAGATACTCTCCAGTTAGTGACAGTTATTGAGTTGTGTTCTGACATCAATGCTATGTCTAATATTTCGTTTCTATTGGCTGTGACTAAGGAGAGTGTATTGCATCGGTTACAGACTAATAGATCGCAGTTTAACAGGAATCCAAAGAAAGCGCCCCTATTATTATATATGTCAGTACTGCCCCACAGAGTATACTGAGCGTTTACATCACTACAAGGACAAAGCTTCTCTTACCTTGTTGAGATGCTTTTATTAACGTTCTCAGTTCAGCCAAGGGAAAGTTCTCCCCGATTTCACGGGGCATGAATGCAGACGCTATTGTACAGCTGTACTCCTTCCCCCTCATCTAATCGTAGTCACGTCTCCGGATCTGAAATTTGGCAACATAAGTACCAAGGATTTATTATCGACACATCAGAGAGCGATGTAATTTTTTGACCCTAATGCCATCACCCTGATATTTCTTATCCAGGGTTTCTGAAATAGGGGCATATTCAGCTGATCCTTCTTCTTCGGCTTTACTGTGGTTGTGGTGAAGTTAAACTTCCTTCTCCCTCAGTCTCAGTCGCCTCTCTCAATTTCCCCTGCGTCAACGTCAATATTAGCTTTAATTGGAGCTCAGTGATCCCAAATCACAAAGTCATCGACGTCTCTTCCATAAGCGGACCAGGGATCTCGTTTAACAGGATATACTCTTTTTTCCGTCCTTTGGTTCTTCCTCACGGACAATAGCCCATCGCTGCATCGGGATCGAGTGGTTTTGTACATGGAGCAAATCCAGTATTTCACCCTTGTCCAGGCTCGTGTATGCAAACTCATTAGACTGTTCGTCCTTGCAATCGGGGATAATTGGTAGTTTTGACCACCTCACTTTCCTGAGCCTCGGAGCCTCATGCATTCCTGGGCATATGGTCAAAAGTTCCTGCAGCTAGTACGTCTTCAATCATTTTGCCACATTCGTAGGAATACTGTCCATTTGGTTTCCCGATATCCACTACAGCGACCTGTAGCGGGTTCCGAGATACCTCGCTGTATGTCATCTTCTGTCTGATGCTCGGTTCTGACATTGGGGTTTTGCCCTTCTCATTTTCGGTTGGAGTCCTTCAATGGACGCTCCGCCTGCCCTTGACTCTTTGGAGATGTACAGTCGGAGATTAGACGCTCCACCTGTTTTTGACCTTTGGGGATACACACGTCGGCTTCATTTAACATCGGCCTTTTGCTCACAATTGATTGCAATTGATCTGGGGTATCGCATCATGCCTTTTTGCAACTTACGATGTCCCCACGTCTGCTAGTCGTTTAAGCACTTAAGAAAACTCTTCGTTGCATATGGCTCCAAAATCAAATCTTAACAACTGAAGGCCATGCGGCGATTACAGGTTTTTAAATTCAATTACATTACCAGACAGATACTCCGTATCACGGACCACAAAGTGGACACGGCGAGAAAAAGGACAATGATTTGTGAGTGTGCTCCTGGAATGTAAGAAAACTCCACTCATAAACTGGAAAATATCCTCCCGCAGTGCAAGGCGGATATTACTGCGACCCAGGAAATACGCTGGATAGGACAAGGGATTATGCAAAAGAAAGAGTGCGACATAAATGACAGCTGTCATAAGAGGTTGCTCATGGGATGCAGATTTGTAGTGGGAAACGGCCTAACAGTACCCGGATGGCCCGCTTCGTGGGTTTCAGTTATTTAAAGTCCATAATGGATGGGTAAGTAGTCCACATCAAATTTTTGTAGACTTATGTCCCACCACATAAGAAGACCGAATCTCCGGTGTAAAGACCAAGTAATCGCGGATGCAAGACAGCTTGGTCTTGATGACTGGAAGCAGCATGTTTGGGGTCGACCCGTATCCGCACTACTGCTTACCACCCACAGGACAACGGAATGGACGAAAGGTCTTATCGCCAACTTAAGACATCCATACATGCATCGGGAAATAAAGTTAACTGACAGAACGAGCTATAACTCTTGCGGATATTGTTGGTACTACGCATACGTGATGGATTCTGAGCTGTCAGAATAGGGATAGGAATTAACATACAAATGGCAAAATGTAGTGGGAAATTAAAAAAAATAGAAAAAACAGAAAATAATTTGCTTTTTATTCCATTAACTGTTGTAATGCCAAGTTAAAATGCAGTTTTGTTTGAAGCTGTTGCCAAGTGTCTATGTGTGATAGTTTTTGAGGAATGTTGCTCTGAAAAGTGTAATGTTGGTGGCGTGTATTGATTCAATTAATTATAAGAAATTGTTTATAACACGAACTATTCACTTGCACTCCTCGGAGAAAACGCCCTACTATTTCAGACATTGTTCTAATATAATACAATGAAAAAACAACACTTAATATTATTCACTATTCACAAAATGATAAAATGTGCTATGAATAATGGTTGGCATAAGTGGTTTGTTCACATTTTTCATTATGGGATTCCAAGTAAACTATTCCTTCCAAGCACTTAACAATAGGGATGTTCGATGTTCTTTGATGTTCACAAAACATCGATTTCAGAGACCAAATATCGAAATATCAAATATAACCAAAAAAATCTGTATTCTTTGAAATGGTTCATGGATTGTTTGGACTTAAGTTTGACCCCAACATTCGCTTTTCCGAGTAAACAGAATGCCATGAGTTACATGGTATTTTCTGCTGTTTCTACTGTTTTGAATATGTACTAATGTAAGTACATGTGTAGATAGTTTTTTTTTATAAATTCATTCTGTAATATCGATGTTAACGAACATCGATGTTTTGAGCTCAATTATTATCGGTCATCGATGTTGACATCCACGTCAACATGTTTTGCCAACATCATATATCCCTAGAAGCACTAAAAACAAATCTGACACACCTTTTTCCCAGTATGCCACCATTAATTGTATTCAAAATCAATTTTTCATATTAGTTTTAACAAATGTAGATCCACACCGAATTTTAAGTTTCCATACAAATTGCTTCGCGCGAATGTGCTGTCAGAATTGGTTTTCGAAATTGAGGTGATAATAGGTAAAGATAGGTTAATCGACAGAATTAAATCATTTTTCAATGACAACTGATGTAATTGTTTTACAGGGCAACTTAGATTACGCATTATGCTGGAAGATATAGAGGCCACTGGGAGTTAGAATTTGTAACTAGTTGTTTGTAATGTGACTTACAGAGGCCTCTCGTGATTCTTTGAAGGAAAAGGAATAGTATTGGTTATGAAAGGAGAAGATGGATTAGTGTGATTAGTCTTGAGGAAGTAGCTATATAGGTCATGTCGCTAGATAGTAAAAAATTAAGTATTTCATAATTAATTAAAATAAAATTAAAAATTGTGTTTCCTTTTGAACCAGATACGATATATACTCTCACCATTTACTCCAGAAGATCATATTCCGCTGCGCAGTGATTTTAGTTAATTTAGACAAAATTTATCATGTTAATTTAGCCAAAGCCTTCTTGTACCGAGCACTTGCTGCTACCAGCTACGTGCCCAACATTTACCAACATGGCTTTGTTGCACCAGAATCATAGTGCGTCGTTTTTACAGACTTTGGCTACGTGATTTTCCTCCTACATTTTCTGCATTGTTTAGATCGGTCATGTGGCCGAACTCCAAGCACCTAAAGCATTTGGTGAGAGCTTAAATGACTCGGATGCGGCAAATAACCCGGCCGACTTTAACTTTGCCAGAGTCCAGCAGTATATTCTCTTTTTGCGCAGGTAGTCTCACTGTCGCAATCTGTGTGCCACCGTAGGCTTTCCTAAGACTAGGCACGTCTGCTTCGCTGATCTCAGTATTGTGCTGGGCCTTGAAAGCTTCGCAGATGTCTCTCCTAGTGGTGACTTCGTCTATGTCATTAAGTTCGATCGTGGACCTCTGTGTAAAGGATCGTATCGCCACTTCAAGTATAATACTTCCAATATTCTAAAAAGGCAATGTTAATCAAACATGTAACTATCGTGAAATATCATTTATGAATTAGCAATACAAAAAAAAAAGTGATAATGGGAATACTAAGTGAAAGATTATTCCTCTGGATCGAGAATCATGGAATTATGACAGAGTATCAAGCTTCAATAGTCCATTTGAAGTTTCTCGAAAAGAAAAAGGTGTATGCATTCTTTGTGGATTTTAGAGCAGCGTTCGATAATGTTTCAAGAAAAAATCTGATTTTTAAACTACACAATTTTGTAGTATCAACAAAAATAGTAAATCTTATCGAGAGCATCTATAGTAATCCAAGATCTGCAGTATGGACGGGTGGAGAACTTTCGGAGGACTTTGAAACAGTATCCCCATTACTTTTTGCCCTATATTTAAACGACCTACAAGAATATTTAGGTGGTGGCATTGTATTCAGTGAAGCTAATATAAGACTACTTATGTATGCGGATGACATCGTTATCTTATCAGATGATTTTAACTGCTAATAATAATGCAACCTATGGAATATGGATTTCAATATGGATAAATCGGCAATTATGGTATTCAAAAACAGAGAAAGATGATCATCTACAGAATGGTGGGTATTTAAAGGAGAACAGATTGAAAATGTATCAGAGTATTGCTACCTAGGAGTTATTCTTACTCCAAGAATGACATTTTCCAAGCACGTTGATAATAGAAACAACACTGCAAAAAGTAGCATTAACGCCACATGGATAAATTTTCTGGGCATATTGCTTAAATGAAAGAGGCAATTATTCCAAGCTGTCTGTAAAGCAGTCCAGGTCTATGCAGCACAAATATGGGGATGTAAGAATTTTCAGGACAAGCTTCCAATTAACACACCAAGTTATGCCTGAGTGTGGAGATTTGTACAAGTTAGAGCAACATTTGCAATACATTTATAAAACATTGTTTGATTACGATGGTAGAATATTGAATTATATAGTGTCGAAAAAAATTATGGAAAAAAACATTTTTTGAGCAAAAGAAACATATAATCTTGGAGCGGAATTTGATTGACAATGGCGAGATAGAAATCTGACGCGAAATGACTGGTCTTCTAAAGGACTAGAGCTATTTTAGAAGCTTAAGCAATAAAGATGTGCAAAGTTTTCTATATAAAGCATCAAGGAGCGAAAATAGAGTTTGTAGCCAACTTGATTACCCGAATGGTTAAACATACTTCACTGATAAACACAGTCAGACCAAAATATCATGGATTTCAAGGCACGCTGTGATCTCATCTGACTGAATGGGAGCAGATTTAGCACTCAAGATTGTAACCTATGCTCACTATGTAATAACAGGGAGGTAGAAACAATATAACATTTCATTGGTATTTGTCCGATTTTGGAAATTTAGATATAAATATTTTTGCTAAATAACACTCGCTGAAGAAGAAGTAATTATTGTTTTAAATGGAGTAAATGATGAGTTTTGGAACAAGCTCAGCAATTTCGCTATCGGTGCTCTTAAATATAGAAATGAATTAATTAATTATTTTGACTATTGAAAACCAGAATTTAGAGCTAATAACAATACATTGTATTAGATATTAAGTACATAATATAAAATAAATATAGTATGAATTATATAATAGGTAAAAAACAAAACGAAGAAATTTACAACATAGTTAGAATATTAGATATTAGTTAGATATCACCAAAGCGAGGAAAAAAAAGGAGGGAAAGGAACAAGGACACCGACGAGAACAAGGGAAATTGGTCGGAAGTGTTGGAAAATTGGTTCGGGAATAACGAGGGAGACTGCGGATACATATAGAAATGTATATATATGTCTATACACACGGATAAGTATCTCTTTGTGGGAATGGTTTTTTAAATTATTTTTTGTTAATTTTGGTAATCTTCTTAAGGAGTAATATGCATATATTTGTGAAAAGTGCGGTACGGAACGGAAAGAGGCAAAGGTCGTCTCAGAGCCAGGTTCGCAAGCGGTTTTTTTTTTAAGTTTTCGCATCACAAAGGCAGCCGCGTTCGAGAAAGTGACCCGTAATTGTTCGGTACCAGACGAACATAGCGCTCTTATTTGGTGGAGTATTTGGGTCGTCGGAAACCCGCCATTTTGTGTTCGCTTGTTTGTGTGGGGACCTGAGCGCGTCTACCAGCGTAAATAGATCGGGCTTCGTCCCGACGTGCAGACCAAGGTTCCCGGACTGAAGGTCTTGTGTCCTCCCCAAGAAATTGCAAAATTTCCTCGATTCTTGTATCCGTTTATCAACCCGACTGCGAGGCGAAGGGTTCGGAGGAATTTCGAATGTTGACTTTTAGGGTAACGTCGTCTCTGCGAAAAAAGATCACATCCTTAGGGAGGATTTGGGGGTTTTTTAGTTTTGTGATTTTTTTTAAGGGACTTTTGAGGACTCGCCCCAGCTGAGTCTTGCGCGGCCGGTGGTCTATTGGGACCAACAGATGTCGCTAGTTGTGCGACGTTTTTGGCGCACGACGTGGGGCAAGATTTTTGGACCATAGGGTCGAGTTTTTTTGAGACGGGACATGGTTTTTCTTATTAATATTGTTTTTTTTTTTCAATTTGAAATATTTTTCTTTTCATGTTTTTTGTAACGGGATTTTTAATTTTCATACCCGTTTTATTTTATATTATAGACTAGCTTTTACCCGCGACTCCGTCCGCGTGGAATACTTACTTTAGGTAGCCTTTTTCATTTTTAGGACACTAATTTTCCGAATAATAAAATACAACAAACTACCGTGATTAACTGTAAATATCTTATTTTAACACATTTTTATAAACTACATTTTTTTCCATCCTCTGCTAAAACATAAAGATTTTGCGGACACGACACTCGTGAGCACGGCACTTAGAGTTTCCCATGGGAAAAACAGGTTTTTTCTAAATGTATACCTACTTTAAGCATTTGTCCTTGAGCTTTATTTATTGCCATTGAAAATGCTGTTTTTAAGGGAACCTTAAAAACTTTTAAACTGAAAGGGCATATCACTCGAAATTATTGGAATGCGTGGAATTCCAGTTATAATTATTGCTTTTATAATATTGCGTCCCAATTGAGTAATTTTAATTTTAGTCGTGTACCATTACATAGCCTCGGTGCGTCAAGGTTTCTCTTCAACAGGACCGGAATACCAACTTTTAACCAACCTATGAGAAGGCACTCCTAATAATTCTAAAGAATTCAAAATCTCTAAAGGATACGACGTTACTTGTTTAGTGCTCATAACATTGTCTACCTAGAGTTACTCGACAACATCCCCCTCCACGTATGACATAATTTGTTCGTTAATCTGCCGCACTGTCTCATTTGTCGGCGCTAAAATTGCTCTATCACACAAATGCCCATATTTATGCCCATTATTTTCAAAATCATCTATATTATCGACAATTTGTTCAGTATATCATACGCTATACGATCTTCTCCGATTTTTAGAGGAGCAGTCTCATATTGCCCTGATTGTGCATCATTGTGCAGTTGAACTCGCATATTTTTAGTCAAACGAACGAGCACCCATAAAATAGACGCTTTCAAACAGGCATTTATTTCATCTCCTGGTGTATCCCTAGTAATCACTGGCAGGGTCTGTCTAAAGTCACCAGCTAAAAGTACCACCATACTTCTCAAAATACTCAAAATACTGCTCATAATATCTTTCATAGTATGATCTAGTGCTTCGATTGCTCTTTTATGAGACATCGTACATTCATATCAAATCAACAGTCTACACTTTTCTTTTTGTATTTCATTTTTGTTGAATTTCCAGGACAACTTGTACCAGACAAAAATTACATAAAAATCTATCTTAGTATTTAACAATTCATGTCCTTAAATCTTACTGACCCTTCGCGGGTACTCTAAAATATTCTTATCTAATTTACTATTTGTCTTTCGGCGTCAAACTATTGTGTCTGTTTTTTTTAGTCCATAGGACAGGCTTTATTATTTCAGACTTACTGGCCAAGAAAACTACGAAAAACTTAATCTAACTTATCTAACTTAATGTATGTCCGTAATACTACGTGCGTGTACACAAGGGCGTGTATGTTATGTATATGCGTAACATATATAATCCACACGCCCTTACCTTGTTTTTTTTTTAATTTTTTTTCTAATCTAATTTAAAACTAGGTAAGTGGGCCGTTACCACCAACTAAACGATTTATGACATCATATAGGCAGGAGATGGCAAAGGCGGATACTGGTTCTGGTGTAACCACCAAAAGAAGTGCTCTCCTTATCACTCTCTCTCCTGTCTCCAGCAGGGATGACTCTACTGAACCGGAGAAGATCTTCGTGTTCGCGGACGACATCCGGTTCGTAGAGGAGTCGCCTGTCAACTGTTCGGCGCATCGCGTGATAGATTACAGTACATCCTTCCGTGTCCTGGATCAGGCCGATCGAATCAAAATAAAGGAACGCTTCAGGTGGAAAAAAGCCGTTGTGGCGCACCCTCTCATGGCCCCGAAGATCAGACTGTTGGTAGAAGTCATACTTCTTGCAATGTGACATCTTATTAATTGAATGATAAAATTGTCTATCCTTTTCACGTTTGCCCTGTTCTAGAGGACCTCGTTAGGATACTACTTGTTGTACTCAGACTCGGGTGTTCGATACAACCGGAGACAAGTCCTAAGACACCGTCTCTCGAACACCCTCATCTTTTCCACCTGGGAAGGACTCACGTTGAACCGCAGGGGACAACTATACACCATGACTGGGCTTATGAGGACCATGTAGCAGATTCGTTCACCCTGGTGTCAAGTTGGCTACTGTAAAACAGCTTACTTGCCACAGCAAAGGCTTTTCTAGCATTGGTCAAAGCCTTCTCTATATGTTTCATAAAATACAGAAAATGATCCAACCAAATGCCAAGATATCTACATTTTTCACGGCTAACGGCTGACCCTGGGGGTCAACTATGCCGAACTTCTTCCAGTTTAGGCGCGTATCCCTTAATGCTATGGCCAGCGGGGTGCGAAAAAGGACAGTTTCACACTTCTGGAAGTTGATACGTAGCTTCCAGTCATCGCAATATCATGTATAGCAATGTTTTATGTAAGTCTAGTCTGACAAGCTTAAGGAGAAGGCCCTCTAGCCAAACGGTGTCGAACGCCTTCTCTAAGTCGATCAGACAGGCACCCGTACAGTGTTTATTATTTTTATAACATTAAATGTCGGATACCAGCTTTGACGCAGCATGTATGGTGTCATGCCCTGCCCTAAGTCCAAACAGGTTGTCAAGTATAATTTTGTTGTCCTCGACCCACGTTTTCAGGGCTCGAATAACAATCTTTCCGAAGACCTTGCTGATGCAAGGAAGAAGACTTATCGATCGGAGGTTTGACGGGATGCTATTGTCTTTGTCCCGTTTAGGGATTGGTTGCACCACAGCTGTCTTCCAACGTTCCGGGTAATATGCATTACTGAGCGCGTTGTTGAACAGTGTAGTGTAAATTTTGACTACCGCCGGAGGGAGATGACTAAGCACGATGTTCGGGATACTATCCATCCCAATTGATTTCTTGTTCTTTATAGACTTAAGGATCCCCTGGAGATCTTCTTGGGAAATCACTATCTGGTTTCCATCATTGGCAACAGCGTTGTTTGCCATATTTTCGTCATAGAATCCGGTAAGACCGTGATTCTCCGAACGCCATTGACTAATCTCGTTACGGAGATTGAAGTGGTTTAACCAGGTTCTGTTCTCCAGATCGTGGTTCGGCCTACGAACCTCGTTGACCGTATACACTCTCTGGAAAACAGCACCAATGGTTTTAACCTACTCCTGGGGATCTTCGACCACGAAAAAGTCATTGTCTAGCACGGCCTCATCTGGATCAACATTGATTGAGGTCAGTAATTGTTCGTTGTCAGTTGTTCCGGGGAGTCGAACGATCTGAATGTCATTTTGATCTTTCCTTCTGAATATTTTATTTACTTGCGGGAACATACCCGGGTTGGTAGATCGTACAGACCGGATCTTATTGCCCCAGTGCAAGTTTATAGCTAAATTGTAATTGATTTTTATTAGTTGTTGGAGGTTTTTGATCTCTGACTTCAGGGATTTGACTTCCAGACTTCTTGTATCTATAAACCGTCTTTGCAAGAGCTTAAGTCTTGAGAGCAGTCTACTTTTATGCACGTGAAGTGAATCGATGGTGGCATTCCGATAAGCATCAGAGTCATCGGAGTGCGCTACCTTCGGTATTGTCTTGTGCATTGTACGTATTACGGCGTTGTCCCTTCGTCTGAGGTACC
The DNA here is from genome assembly GCA_964034865.1 of Eristalis intricaria. Taxonomy (NCBI): domain Eukaryota; kingdom Metazoa; phylum Arthropoda; class Insecta; order Diptera; family Syrphidae; genus Eristalis; species Eristalis intricaria. Next base: position 60,449,374 of record OZ035873.1, on the reverse strand, counting down.
CCCACTCTCTCTATGCCTAAAGTTAAAATCTCCTGCTATGATAAAATAGTTATCTTCCGAGCCCAGTATTAGGATTGAAAAAAGAGTTTCGACCTCTGGAATAAGAATATGATCGAGATTTGCATTATCCGGTGCGTAGAGAGCGTTCACATATAGTCGCTTACCACCCAAGAGCGATATGCGGGCGATGCACGTCTCTAGCAACCGGAATCTATGCGCTTTATTGCTATACACGATGTTGTGGGCAATGTTTTTCTTAATTATTAGGGCGACTCCGCCCCCATGATGGGTGCGATCCCTCCAGATTATAACATGATTATTATACCTAAGTTTGTGCATTTGGTAAAGCTTGGTTTCGCTAACCATTATCACATCAGGATTGTGGTCTCTTAGCAGATATCCGAAGGTGAGTTTTCTATTTGTCCCTATTAGTGAATTTACATTCACCGCGAGGATCTTACACAACAGTCAACAGTCTACACTCTTGCAACATTCGTCCACGCTCACTGTTTTTGCTAATGTTACAAACTGGTATTTCCTTATGAGATAAGTTCAAAGGCAATTTAAGAACTGAGTGCGTCGTTCATCTTCCATTGCGCACCGTAGCAGCTATTCCAGAGGAAGCTACTGCAACAGCAATTTTTTTTCTTTTCTGACTTGTGCTAATAGTAAATTTAAAATAAATTTTTTGCCAGTGCCTCCTGTAGTATCCAAAAGAATAAACCGCCTTCGCCACTTTAAATTTTTTTACTAACTTTATCAATGATTAATTTATGTCCTGTGTTCAAAAGTGCAATGGCATAAATTATTTGGCGTTTTAAATAATGAGTATCGTAATCTAGTTCTCGCATTAAATTACTACTTACTTCCCAATTCTTTGTGGTCTGCTCATCCCAAAATCAGAAAAAAATGTTTTCCAGTAATAGCTATCACTTGGTTTTCAATCACTCTTGTCTTCAACCTTTCTCAAGGCGTCTTTGTAAATTAAATTATTATAGGCCGCATAAAAAAATTATGTCTGGCCGAACCACGCCGCAGTCTGCACTGGTGACTATCGACAACATACAATCAGCAGTGGCGACCGACCATTAGCATGGTGTGTATGGGTAGTCTTAAGCACGCAGTAACATGTTCAATTTGATTATTTCGCAGAAGGGTGGTTTCTGTTTTTGTTACGATTTAAAAGAGAGAACTCACTGGCATTTCGATTTGGAATATATATATGCTACTGCATGCGTAGAACCACACACACACCATGTCAATAGTCGCCACTGCTGCTTGATTGTTCCCGATGGTCTCTAATGATGGATATTTTTAAACGATAATTAATTGCAAGGGAGTGAGTGGTAGAGTGAAGGTGGAGTGAGGGGACAATGTTTAGGGCGGCGGTTGATTTATTCGTAGGGAATGCTTTACTTTGTTTAAACCAGGCTCGAGCTTGCTGAGCCCAAAATTATTGAAGACCTGGTTAGACTGGGACGTCAAATGGCGATCATGCTAGTGAATGTGGAAACGTTCGCACTCCCATGAACGGCATGGCCAAACAACATTTTGGAACCAGATGTCACGAATATAACTACCAAGGAGCCGAAAATAGCGTCGACACGGACGGATACACCCTGGGAGTGTAGTGAAATGCAAGCCCAAGAAAACAGATCGCCGGCAGCACAAAAAAAAACATCATCAGCGCGTCGGGGCGAAGGGATACCCCACCCACAGGGATAAGGTGCTTTGACTATATTTTGAGAGGGGCACCTCTCAAGAACATGTCCAGCATCAAGGAGATGCTACCGGAGCGGGCAGCCCTGTGTGATCCGAAGTGATTCTAGAAACTACTCGAGAAATGGGCAACGGCCATTTCTTGCGGCGTTGGACATAAGGAGGTTGCCTACTGGCAACCAATCGGGTTGAAGGTTCGCTCTTAGATTCTTTTTCTTCTTCGATCTTTTGTGGGAACGGTTGGGATAAGTAGAAAAAGATAGGCTTAGCGAGTAGAATAGCGCTAAGCCTATAAATACCAAAAAAGTGTTTTTGGCAAACGGTGCAGGGGTAGGTGTAGCGGGATCAGTGTGACTGCCACTTGAGGTGCATGCAAGAGCCTGCCCCAAATCCCAATCTTATGTTTTGGGGGCGGATTTCATGAAACGAGCGGGGATTGTTTTGAAAATATTGGCACCGGAGAGCGGAGCTTCCATCATCAAGCAGTCGTTTCAGTCACCGCAATTATGGAAAGAGCGCAGTTGAGCGAAGACCAGGAGCTAGTGACCCTTGTGAACGAGGCCTTCAGGGACGTGTCCGAAGGTAATGGGGGCACTTTTCTGGTAGAGTACAAATTCCGGATGTCGTCTGAACCAATGAAGCAGAGGTTCTATCCAGTATCTCCTGCGGTTCAGTGACATGTAGATAGAGCTTGAGGACATAGGGAAGCCTCCTTCGTTATTGGAAAATCGAACAGTCCTTAGGCTTCGTTTCCGTTTCCGGTTTTGTGTTGGTGCAAGGTTTTTGTTATCCCTGGACATAAGATCCACATGGTAGATACCAGTAGTGAAGGAGCCGGAACAATACACGACCTTTACGGTCCCGAACAGAGGTCTCTTCCAGTTAAAGAAAATGCTCTTCGCGTTGCACAATGGACCAGCAACGTGGCAGAGATTCAACGAAACGGTACTAGGTAAATAGAACATGTTTTCGTATAACTCGATGTTCGTGTTAACGAACGAATTTACCAAACACCACGATGACCTTGCAGAAGTGCTTAAACGGATATGTGATACTGGCGAGGAAGTGCAATTTGTGTATGTCCTCTTGCAGGTACTTAGGTTACGTCGATGACGTACCCGGTTTACACGTAAGCCCGGAGAAAGTAGAAGGTAGGAGCAGTATGATATATGAGAATCCCTGCGCCGAAAAATGTTAGGGAAGTTAGAAGTTCACTAGGGAAGGAAGAGCTCGAAATTTGACGAGTGCGAGGGGAGTTTCCAAAATGCAAAGGAGTGCCTCTTTCCCGATACTTACCGGATGTTGAACGTCCTTTTTTGTTACAAACCCACGCCTCGGACAATAGGCAGTTCTCATTCAAACTATCGAAGACGGAGAGAAAGTTATTTGTTAAGCCAGAAAGAAATTATTCTACGACGGAGAAGGAGTGGTTAGCCGTACTAAGGGCGGTAGAGAAGTTACGACCGTACATTGAAGGGGTTCGGTTTACTGTCATAACGAACCACTAGTCTCTGATATGTCTAAGAAATCTGAAGGACCCTGTAGTAGGTTAGCGAGATGGGCGGTGAAGCTCGGAACATGTGAGTCCGGAGATGCTCTCTTGGGCAGTGGAGGTGTCTGCCGGGATAGAGGATCAAATAGTTTCAGACCAGTGGACCAACAATATGATTCAAAAAGTTCTGGCGAACACTCTCTCATATCTGAAATGTAAGGTATAGTCTGGAAGACTCTTTAAGTTTGTTGTGGCCAACCAACAAAGGAAACTCCCGTCTCCTGTCCCTCCACGATCTGGGCTTTGGTAGCAGCACTTTCGTTCGAGTGTACGAAAGCCTAACTAAGCAAAATCATAGCATACAGTTATGAAATTGCGAAGGGAAAATCTACTCCACTCTGTTGACAAACCCAAAGAGTGATTGTGAAAAAAAGTGTGGATGACAAACCTGTTCCAGTTTGTGACATTCACGCTCTTCTTTCTGTCAGTCAACTTTCTCGCTCTGTACCACCAACAATTCAACTGTTGCTGATACTGAAGGTAGTTCTGCTTTTGGAGATGGCGCTGGACGTGTTGCTTATACTGTTTTGTTGCTGTGATTTATGTGGCCAAATGTGAATCAGTTGCTGGAGTTGCCAATGCTGCTTTTGTAATAAGCTTTTTGTTATTTATTCCCTTCGTTAATATTAAGTAAATGTGTATCAAATGTAAATGTGTAACAAATGTTTTTGAATTAATTTTGATAATATTTTTGCGAAGAATTTATGTCAACTTCATTCTATTATTTTGAAAAACTGTTCACTCCTTTTTAATGTTTTCCTATTATTTTTTGTTCATCGTTTTCTTTTAATTCATCTTAATTTGAACTGTCATTGCATTGCAAGATTTCTTTCGTGTCTATATATGATGCTGACTTCGCTGTTGCTTTCTGAAGGCGGTATGTACTATATGTGTAAGTCCTCACCGTATGAGTGTAATCCATCCTGATAACATAATTCCTGTTCTCAATGTGATCTGTGAATCGAATCAGGGTATCGAAATTGGTCACATAAATGCCGAAAGTGTAAGATCTAAATAAACGGTTTTACACTAAATTTTTGGTACCACTAAGATTGACATTCTAATGCTCTCATGAATCCCTAATTTTACCTTCTTTAGAAATTACACTAAGAATAGGGTGAGTGGTGGTATGTTTATAAAACTGTTTGAAACCGAAATGTGTGTATGCGTCGTCTAATATACAATTTTATTACTTGGAAGTCAGTTCTGCACATGAAAAAATGCTTCTTGTTGTAGTGTACTCACTCCAGACTGTTTCATTGAAGAAAATTTATTGGATTTTACAGGACACATTACAAAAATTAAATGTAAAATATTGTAAAATGTTGGTAGGTGGTGACTTTAATGTCACCATTCTAACGTGTAATAATATAACTAGTCAAATGCATTATATCTGTGATAAATTGGAGTTGTCTGCAGTTATTCACCGTTATCCCACCTGTTTTAAGACCATAAATAATCCCTCGTTACTCGATTTGTTTCTCACCAATTGTGCTTCTAGTGTATTATGTTTCAACCAAGTTAAACCGACATGTGAATGCATCCATGATGTCATTTTATGTTCTATTACCATTAATAAATATAGATTCTCTTGCGATGACAGCTTTAGCTTTGTATCGTTTCAGGACATTAATCTTATAAAGCTCACACACACGCTCTATGTTTTAAATTGGCAAGATATTTACCTAACGGCCAATATGGATGAAGAGGTTGAAATCTTTAATAATCTAATCAACTCTTTTTATAAAAATTGTTAAAAATATATATTTTAATAAAATTCAAACGTAATCCCACATTGGAAAATAGGCAGCAATACGGCATAGCACGCAACAACGTTACATCTCTTATCCGTAGCTCTAAGCGGGCCTATTTTTTAAAGAAGTTTAATGCTTAATTAGGCTCCAAGCAATTGTGTAAGAATCTCAAAGGTCTGGGTGTAGTTGCTGATAATAAAATGCCAATGTGTACGTTATCTCCAAGTGCAATAAGTACGTTTGTACGAATCGTTCATGCAACCATTCTGCAGTATCCACAATTTTGCCATTTACTTATAGTTGCCTATGTTTCAATTTCTCGCTGACGCCATGCGCCAAGGCGTCATTTCCATAGTTGCAATATTGACTCCAGGCGCTGGGTTAGCATAAATTTCGAACAACTAACTCAAGGAATAAATACGTGTTTTATGTGGTAACAGTGGTAAGGTGGTAATAGTTCAGGTCTAACATTTGGTCCTTCGAGTATAAAAATAAGTATAGAATCAGTGAAGTGATGTAGTTTAACGAAAAGACGATAAACGAGTAAATAATATTTGGAGACGATCATCAAGAGAATCATTTCAAGAACAGCAAGCATTTCAAGAACAACGAACACGAAGCGAAAAAAACGATTCGAAATGGAAAGTCTTGACGACTTAGTTGAAAAGCTATGGCAAACGGTAGAATGGGTAAAAAAGTAAGTGAAAAGTATATCAAAGAGCCAAAGGTCAGAAGAACGCGAGCATTCGTTCAAGATCGATTGGACGATCTGGATTGGATCATTGGAATGCATTCGAAGAACGAGAAACGAACGAGCGTCGAAAGTCATTTGTATGTGCAAACGATGTACTTTGATAACGTGCTTGAAAATATGCTTGCAACTAAATCAAAGCTAGAGACAAAACTGAGGCAATTGGAAGAAGAAAAAAAACGAAAGAAATTAAGGTATCAGACACCGTCCAAGAAAAAACCAAAACAATATTAGCAGCCAAGATGACGAGCAAACGAGAAGGCTAAATCGACAAGAAGCTCAAAAACACGCGCTCTTCAGGTCGATTGATCTTATGATAAAGAAAGACCACGGAACAAAGGAGTACTATAAACAAAAAATGATGGTCATTAGGAACATCTGGGACATAATCAACAAAACCCATAGTGACATCTTGGAGAACGCCAATGCAGAAGGAGGCACGTGCACATAGCTGCTAGATAATCACGAAGGACTCGAGCAAATATATGAAGATACCATGGTAAAGCTTCAAAAGTACATCGATACTATGGCGAAAAACGAAGAGTGTAAGCCAAAAAGAGACGAGAGAAATGGGGTACCACATATTGATATTAAGCTCCCCACAATTAAAATGAAACGTTTGGAGGAGGCTATCAACAATGGAAACCATTCAGAGATTTGTTCGAGCAAACAATCCACAAAAACAAACAACTTCGCTATGCGCAAAAACTGCATTATTTAAAGACAAACCTCACCGGAGAAGCGGCAAGTTGCAAATTGCAAGTTGTACAAAGTAACGCATTGGTTGCACGGATGCAAGAAATTTATGAGCATGCGGTGTCACAGAGACAAGACTTTGTTCGGAAGGAAAATGTGTAAGAATTGTTTCAAGCCAGAGCACTATACATCAACGTGCTTTTCAATCAAAACGTGTCAGATCTGCAGGCAAAAACATCGAACGCTACTTCACTCGGGAGAACGGCAGTTAAATGTTGCGGACACAACGGAGAATACAGTGCTTTTGGCAACCGCCATAATAAAAACAAACTGGGAAGGTCGTGACTATCATCTAAGAGCTTTAGTTGATCAAGGCTCACAGACATCTTTCATCACTGAAGACGCTGTGCAACGGTTACAACAAGAAGAAAAGGGCATCAGTATCAGTTGCGGGCAGTAAAAACAGGAACTGCTACCAGTAGCGTTGAAATAGAAATTCAACCAATTCATTCATCATCATTTAAGCATTGGGCATCCTTCTTTGTACTTCCTAAGCTCACAAAAGTACAGCTAGATAAAACATTTGTTGGGAAGGGATGGGACTATATCTCCTATCTTCGGCAAAGGCAGCAGCTATAGACGTATTGATTGGAGCAGAGGTGTGTTGTGTGATTAAGGGTGAACCTCCGTTGTTATCATCTACGAAACGTTGACAATACTACTATTTGCAACATAACGAATGTCGAATTGAACGATCATCTGAAACGCTTCTGGGAAAAGGGGGGAGCTGCAGGAGGAAACACATCTTACAAGCGAAAAAAAGAAGAGTTGAGAAATCTTTAAGAAAACGTTTCAAAGAGATTAAACTGGGAGATATACAGTCCAACTACCTTTCAAAGAAAATGCAAAAAAGCTTGCCGAGTCAAGAAACAAGGCCTTAGCACGATTTTTGTAAACAGAAAAGAAATTCACACGTGACAAGCAATTTCACAAGGAGTACAATGTCTTCTTACAGGAATACATGAAACTTGGACACATGGAGATAGTCTACTCTTCGAGTGACCCTACAAGGGAAATTTACTATCTTTCACATCAAGCTGTATTTAGGCCAGAAAACTCCACCACAAGACTACGCGTGGTTTTCGATGGATCGTCATAGACCAGCTCAAGCATAAGTTTAAATGAAAAAATGCTCACTGGCCCTGCAATACAACAGGCCTTGTTTAGCGTACTAATAAGACGGAGAAAGTATCAATTTGTATTCCGGGCAGACATAGAAAAGATGTAGACGGATTCATATTGCCCCTGAAGATCAAGATTACTAACGAATTCTATGGAGACAACAACCCACAGATAAAATTAAAGAATACAGATTGAAAACTATAATGTCCATTACTGGCCACACGAGTTCTACACCAACTGGCTTGGGATGAGGAGAGGATATATGAACAAGCTTCGAAGATAACGCGTCAAGATTTTTAGGTGCAATGGAAGCCCCCAGGCTAGGGGTTAGAATATACCCGAGGTAAGGCATGCCTGTCGTAAGAGGCGACTAAAAGCCATAGTTTGTTCTAGGACAATCAAAAGAAATAATAATGATGCAATGAACAAAAACAACGGAATTAGTATCCCAGATAAACTTCAAAGAACTTACATTCGTCTACACATGAAGAACAGGCTCTGGCAAGGTTCGAAAGTCTCGAAAAGGAAAATGCGGAATTAAGGACTAGACCCGCTGATATGGAAGACCTCTTTAAAGAACTAAGAAATGAACTTAGTCTATTAAGGGCAGAAAAAATTGGAAGTGAAGAAAAAAAAGGCCAGCTCTGACGGATCAAAAAAAGATGTGTGTTGTACGGATGAAGAAGAACTCGCTCGTGAAAACAACTGGATTACAGAAAGGCGACCGGGCAAAAACGGCCGGTTCCTCGCCGGAGGTAATAAGGAAACTAAGTTACCAAAAAAACGGGTACCCCCGCCAATTAATATACTCGGAATACCAGTGAACAATAATTTACACTCTGTTTTGAAGTCAACAATCCAATCTGAGTATAAAGTAACAGTGCTCAACAACAATGCGTGGAAGATAAATGTCAAGGACTCTGACAGATATAGGTTACTCTCGCAAAAACTGAATGCGCAAAAAATCCAGTGGTATACGTAAGAAAATAAATCCGACGGACCTATTCGTGTCATAGCTAGGGGACTTCATGCGTCTTGTCCAAAAGAAGATATCATCGAGGACGTGAAACTTACAGGCCTAAACATAGTAGATGCTGCTAATTAATTATCCAGAAGGAAACAACTGACAGATGGATCCGAAACTGTGAGACGTGTCGGATTACCCCTTTTCATGCTTAGCTTCGACAAATGTGAAAGCATAGACAAACAAATTTATTGGTAAAAAACAATTCTAGATGTGACTGTTTAAATAGAAGCCTTGCGCTAAAACTTGAACTCAATACCGCAATGCAAACGTTGTCAGGGATTTAACCACACTCCGAAGTATTGCCAAAAAGTTCCGCGATGTGTCAAATGCGCCGGCGAACATCTGTCGGCAGAATGTAACGAGAGAAAGCATCCGGCTTACTATCGAGGCTCCGAAGTAGCAAAGGAGCTTCAGAAAATACGACACCAAATCAAATCGAAACTCCGTCAACAACCAAAATCGGCAACAAAGGACGAAGTTCTAAACACCGTGCCGAAACCAACAGTGACTCGATCGAAACTGCTGAAAGTCTCAACCTGCGACCCCAATAATTCAAAAAAGTAAATCATCTAATGTGAAATCATCGCACGTCGGAGCAAAAACCTTCACCCAAACAATAGTATCTACAAATGGAAAAGCTGCGAAGAGCAATCTCCCATCTCAATATATTTAATATTATTTTTGAGAAACTTGACGAACAAACTAAAACGAACAAACTTATTTTCGAAAGGCTACTCGACCACGAAAATATGATTAACAGCAAGCGTATTTTAACATGAATATATCAATTAAAATTTGAAATCGGAATGCGAATGGTCTGCTACAAAAAATTGACGAACTTGAATTATATATTAGAGAAAAAGATATCGATATTTGTCTGATCTCTGAGACACAATTGACAAAGCAATCCTGTGCAAGCCTAAAAGGGTACTGTGGTTACCACGCTTGCCATCCATCCGAACGGGCAAGAGGCGGTTCATTCCTGTGTATACGCGAAAATATAGATCATTAAGTAGGAATAAGTATAGAAACTGATTCTATACAGCTAAATATGGTTTATGTAAAAAATAAACATTACTCATTTAACGTCGCGTCCCTTATCTGCCCTCCGCGCAGTTTAACTGATCAAAGCGAGCTCGTACGGACTTTCCACACTCTAGGCCCAAATTTCGTAATTGGTGGAGATTTTAATGCGAAACACACTTTTTGGGGGTCAAGATCAATCTCACAAAAAGAAATTTATACAGAGCTGGTATGAAACTAAACTGTGATTTTTACTCGATAGAAAAACCAACCTACTGTTCGTCGGATGTTACAAAAATACCTGACGTTGTTGATTTCTTTGTCATAAAAGGTGTTTCCCGAAACTACTTACGAATTGAAGAAAGCTTTGATCTTAGCTCAGATCATTCTCCCATTGTACTATGTATACATGATGCCCTTGTAAAAACGGAATTAATTAAATAAATTAAAAGCATTTAGAAATCACTTACAAGATAATATCGAACTCACAGTACCGAGAACTCGATAAATTTATAGAAGTAATACAGTGCGCTGCGTGGGGCAATACACCTCTCGCTAGAAAAACTACGAAAAGACATGTATAGCGATATCAACCGGAAATACGAGAATTAGTAAGAGAGAAACGTAAAGCTCGCAAGAAATGGCAGCAGACCCGTTCGCAGCAGCATAAAACACGCATCAACCAACTCTCTAACCTTCTGAAAGCGAAAATTAAGTCGTTTAGAAATGATTATATTAATGCCTACTTAACAGGCTTGTCAGCGAAAAAAGATACCAAATACACACATGTGGTCCCAATTCGGAAAAACCAACACGAGTGGGCCAAAGACGATAGAGAGAAATTTTTCAATTTCTTCGCAGAGCATTTGGAAGCGATGTACAAACACTTTACTTTATACTGCTACGGTTCAGACTCAAACAATTTATCTATAAGAAATGCTACTTTGACAGAGCTTAAGGAAGAATTTCAAAACTCAAACCCAAGAAAGCGCCTGATTATGAATTAATCACAGGAGAAGTTCTGAAAGAATTACCTCAGAAAGCGCTGCTTTGTTTCTCTACATTATTAACGCCGCCTTTAGATTAGAACATGTCCCTTGTCAGTGGAAAGTAGCGGAAATAATAATGGTGTCGAAACCGGGTAAACCCCCAACAGACAAAAAGTCTTATATACCGATTTCACTTCTTCAGACAATGTCTAAAGTGTTCGAACGAATATTTAGACGTTTAAGCCCGGTTGTAGAAGAAAGTCGACTTATCCGTAGCCACCAGATCGGTTTTAGAAGCAAGCATTCAACTATTGACTAAGTACATCGCAATACTGATGTTATAGAAAACTCGTTTGATCGAAACAAGTTTGCTCAGCTGTATTTCTCGACGTATCTCAAGCCTTTGACAAAGTTTGTCACGAAAGCTTGAAACATAAGCTTCAACAATTCCTCTCCAGAAAATTTTGCGCAATTTGATCGAACTATCTGTAGGATAGAATCTTCCGTGGAAATATGGGAAAGAATACTCACTATTTAAGTCTAACAAGCTGGAGTACCACAAGGAAGTGTTCTTTGCTGACGACACCGCCATTTTGGTAACTGCCAAAACGGTCGAAGAATCAACTAGAAAATTGCAATTTGCTTTAGACCGGATACACGAACGGATGAACAGCATTCATATAAATTTTACGAATAAAAACGTGAATAACTTTTTATAAATAAGGTTCAAATACCCTTCGGCAATGAAGCGAAATACCTCGGAATGACTCTCGATGGAAAGCTTAAATGGAAGGAGCACGTCAAAAAGAAACGTGATGAGCTCAAATTAAGATACAAAGACATGTACTGGCTTATTGGAGAATTTTCCAAGGTAAGTACTGACAACAAATTGCTTATATAAAAGCACGTGCTAAAACTCATCTGGACCTATGGTATACAACTACGGGGTTGTACCAAAGAAAGTAATGCAATCGAACTTTTCAAAATAAAGTGCTAAGGGCCATCTTCAATGCACCCTGGTATAAACGAAACAACGAAATCCACAGAGATCTTGGAATTTCGTCAGTCCAAGATGAAGTTACGAATTTTGCTCGTAAGCATAAGCGTCGCCTGGAAGAGTACATAAACTCTGCTGTCCTCCCAATTCTCGACGAAAGAAACTCTTTTCGCAGTCTTCAAAGGACTAAGCCTGTTGACCTAGCACGGTGAATTCATCCCGCGTTAACTGCCGTGTTAGAAAGAACTCTGAATGGAGAATCTCTTGCCAAATGCGTCTAAACCAAGAAAGAAAAACTGCTGGATAAGTGTAAAACTTAGTTGTAGTAGAAATAAATTTTATTTGAAGGGAGGTGTTTTACTGGGTAAGAATCCCTTTCACTATGTGGGAACGGTCCCCATAGTGTCCCTTGAAGATTTTCACCTACCCCCGCAAAAAAAATGGCAAGCGGAGGTTTCAAACTACGCAAATGGGCAGCCAATTCTAAACAATTTCATGGAATATATCCCCGGAAGATCAGGAGAAAGGAATAATCAACATTAGTGCGTTCGATCCAGTCAAAGCGTTGGGAGTTATTGGCAAACCGAAACTGACAACTTTGAATTCAAGATATGCTTGCTATCAAAAAGCGAGTGGCCTACAAAAAGAATAATAGTATCCGAGACGGCAAGACTTTTTGACCCTTTGGCATTATTTTTCGCGAAACTAATAAAAGAGACGATGATAGCATTGAATATAGGTAGTGCGGTACGCATGGGTAGACTTGAAAATCACACAAGCCTGGTTAAACGGCGACCCAAGCAAGAAAAATTACGTAGCTAATAGAGTGGAGAAAATGTTTGAAATAAAAGGACCAACAAAGTGGCATTATGCCAAAAGAAAGCGAGAAGCCAGCGGGTTGTGCATCAAGAGGAGTACAGCCCTCGAAGCTTAAGTTGCATGTTCAAGAAATAGTAATCGACATTGACGACCAAAATTCTAAAACAGAGTAAGATGCAAGAACGTTCACCGGATGCTCAGTGATTTCGGTGCAGAATGAAAAGCAGAGTGATAAAAGCGTCTAGCAAGAGTATTGGCATACTGTAAGGGATTTATCATAAACTTGCAAGGTCAAGACCGAAACAAATATTTTGGATGCTTAACAAGTGAATATGGAGCGAAACTAAACTTCTGATAAAAAGAGTACACTAAACGAGCTATGCGTCAGAAATCAAAGACTTGAAAGCTGGAAAAGAGATCGGAAAGAAGAGCAAATAACGGTGCCTCGGTCCCTTCATTGATAACGACAGAATCATACGAGTGACTGGAAGGCTATCAGAATCAGACCTTTCTGATCAGCAAAAGCATCCATAGTTCCACATAGCAGCAGGCTTACAACTCTGTTAAGAGATTACGCTGACAAGTCAACCCATGGAGGCTATGCATTAACTCATTCCCATCTGCGACAGCAATACTGGATAGTAATCGTACTAAGTGCAGTCAAACAAAGATAACATGGATGTACCACTTGCTTTAGGCATAGAGCCAGCAAGGCAAACCAATTAATGGGAAATTTGCCACATCCGAGAGTCAAAAGAAACAAGCCCTACCAACACAAACTTCCAACACAAAGGAGTTGACTATGCCGGGCCTATAGATCGAAGGATGTCTAAAGGAAGAGGTAATAAATCTTACAAAGGCTGCATAGCCATATTCATAGGTCTAGCAAGGAAAGCTATACATATCGAAGTCGTAAGTGAACTGTCGGTGAACATAAGCTGACATGAACTTTCAATGTTGCTTATTCAATAGAAGAAGAACAGGCTCTAGCAAGGTTCGAATGTCTCGAAAAGGAAAATGCGGAATTAAAGACTAGACTCGCTGATATGGAAGACCTCTGTAAAGAACTAAGAAATGAACTTAGTCTATTAAGGGCAGAAAAAATTGGAGATGAAGAAAAAAAGGCCAGCTCTGACGGATCAAAAAAAGATGTGTGTTGTACAAAAAAATCCAGTGGTATACGTAAGAAAATAAATCCGACAAACCTATTCGTGTCATAGCTAGGGGACTTCATGCGTCTTGTCCAAAAAAAGATATCATCGAGGACTTGCAGGCCTAAACATAGTAGATGCTGCTAATTAATTATCCAGAAGGAAACAACTAACAGATAGATCCGAAACTGTGAGACGTGTCGGATTACCGCTTTTCATGCTTAGCTTCGACAAATGTGAAACCATAGACAAAAAAATTTATTGGTAAAAAACAATTCTAGATGTGACTGTTTAAATAGAAGCCTTGCGCTAAAACTTGAACTCAATACCGCAATGCAAACGCTGTCAGGGACTTAACCACACTCAGAAGTATTGCCAGAAAGTTCCGCGATGTGTCAAATGCGCTGGAGAACATCGGGACACATTTCCGATCGCAGTTTAACCGCCTGCATCTGGTGGAAAAGAATATGCATAATGTAAGATTTTTAACAAAATGTGCAATGTTTTATAACATTTTGTTATTTTTCAGATCAAAAAGAAATACAACACAAGGCGAACTTTCAGCAACAAACTGAAACACACTCAAAAACGAAGCAAATAGAGTCACGAAGTAAATATGTAGAAATAAACTATTATACATGAATTACGTATTTGTATCCCTATTTATTCTCTTCAAATAAAAAATCGGGTTGAAATAAACATTTTACTTTAAAACAGTATATTATGCGCTCAAGTTCCAGACGAGAATGAATCAACAAATTTAATTTGATGTTTTACATATTATTTTTTCATTGTTACGGTGAAATTCAGGCGAATTGATAAACTCGCGAACCGTAATAGCTCGACTTGCTACATTCGCCATACAGATCGGTAGTAGGCGAACGTTCGACTCGCCATCGGTAGCAAGGATATAAATGTCCGACCTGCCGCGGCGATGCTTTAGCTAAATTTTTGCTAAAAGCGTAACATAGTGGTTTGTGGTCCGCGAAAATGCAATAATTACGACCTTCTAGCATGAATCGAAAATATTTGACTTACATAAGGGCACTAAGTATTTCCCGGTCAGAAACGCTGAAATTCGCTTGGGGCTGGGTTAGCTTTTTAAAAAAAAACCCAAGTGGTTCCCATTTGCCGCTTGAAAGTTGTTGAAGAGCACCTCCTACAACTACATCAGATGCATCTACCATCAGTGCCAATGGCGCATTCGCTTTTGGATGGGCAAGTAGAACTGCTTCCGCAAGAGCAGTCTTGCACCTTTCGAAATTTTCCTCCGTCTCTGGTTGGTAACCACTCGATAAGCCTCTTGTCGTGTTTCTTGATTCCTTTAGGAACAACTTTCTGCAGTACCACTTGTTCGTTGGCAGCATTTTTCAGAAAACGCATATAAAAATTTATAGAATTAAGAAAACGTCTTAAGTCACATACCTATTCTGGCTTTGGGTAATCCAGAATTGCTCTAACTTTCAGTTCCGGCGGCTTAATTCTGAAAGCGTTGACTGTATGGAAACTATGCCTAGAAATTGTACTTCCTCCTGAGCGAATTGGCTCTTGTCTACGCTAAATACTAAGCCGCACTCGCGTAAACGTTCAAAAACAAGGCGAATATGCTGTCGATGTTCTTCCATGATTTTAGACGCGATTAGGATGTCGTCGATATATGGGAATAAAAAACCCAAGACTCTTAATACGTTGTCTATGATGTGCTGGAACGTCTGTGCGGCGTTCCTCAGTTCAGGTGGTATAAAAAGCTTCGAATGACGTAATCATGGCTGTAGGCCGTCTGGCTCTACGGGTATCTGGTGATAAGCCTTCTGCAGTTCCAGCTTCGAATATACGGTAGTCCCCTTCAAGGAATTGTTGAAATCCTGCAGGCTATGAATGGGATAACGATCCAGAAGCGAGTTGGCATTAAGTCGCCGATAGTCCCGCAAGGTCTCCACTCCCCGTTTTGCTTAAGAATCATATGCAGTGCATTGCCACTGTTCCATTAGGATTTCAAACTCTCGCGTACCTCCTTTTAATTTGTCCTGTGGAAGTCGTCTGTATGTTGCGTCTGTTGGCCCAACCGTTGGAATGTGAATGTAACCCCATGCTTTATTGTTCTCGCTGCTAAGGTTGGATGAGTTATACCCCATATATCCATTCAATAAATCCTGGAACGGCATCTCTCGATTGACGTTTGTTAGGTCTGATGATGGTATTTTGGTGATGTATGCGATTGTGGATATAACCGTTAGTTGATCTATAAGACGGCGTTTCCTTAGATCGAATAATATTCCGAAATGCTTAAGTCCGCTCCTATCGGTCGTGATGCATGCGCAACGACAAAATTATATTTAAAAGCTCGTCGATGTCCAAGTTCAAGAACGATGGATTTGTTTCCAAAAGTAGAGATGGAAGTGTTATTAGCTGCGTATATTTTAAGCTCATCATTATGGCGCGCTTTCATTTGTTGTGCTGTTGGTGGAATAGGAGAAATATCAGCACCATTGTCGACGAGAAATGATGTGTTTGCTTTTCTATCTTTAACAAAAAGACGACAGTAATTAGGGCCAGTGCTTGCCGCCTCGTGGTACTGGCCTATTAGTTTAACGAAGCGTTGTGTGTGCATAGCAGCCTGCAATTCCTTGCCTGTGCCCCGACCTTACGAGGGTATCAGCAAACTGTTACTCCTTCTTTGTTTTCCGTAGTGTTTTTGCTGTAGATTTTAAGATGAAAATGCAAAAAAATATATAAAAAAAAATAAAAGTTAATTTAGTTTAAGCTATTTTTAAATTAGTATGTAAGTTAGTATGTACATTTTTTAATAAAACAATTAATTTATTAATTTTTTTTTGCTATTTTTCTTAATATTAAATTGTACACTCAAATTGATTTTCATTTCGTTAAATAGGCATTGTTAGGTTAAGTCGAAAGCCATAGTTTAATATTAAGTTTAGCTTAGAAAGCCCGCCGAGGGACAGTAAGTTAAAATAGAATCATTGTTCGTCCAACTAACTTATGCATTTTTGTCTAGCATGTAAGCATATACGTAATGAATTGATAAATGAAAATGAATCAAAAAAAACAGCAGCTCTGACATCTCCCTTCGGTTTCTCCAACTTGGCAATCTTCCATTTGTGTATCGGAAGATGCGGATTGCATGCCTGAATGAACTTCAAGATGGAGATGGCATCGAAAAGTATAATTTGTAGGTAGGCACGAGTGTACCCTGCCGTACCTCCCCCAACTCTAGCATGGTTTTATTTTTATAAAGGTCAGCTGACCTTTGGTCCTTGAAGGCCATGCGTCTTATATGGCCTTGATGTCAACCAGCATCATAGGCGATGGGTGCCACCGCACCGTTTTCAGCAATCAGCTGAGCGAAATAGCGCAGTCATCATCGCTCTTAACAATAACGGCGTAAGTAAGGCCCTCTTTTAGTCCCGACATACGGCCGATGTGGCTTAATGATCCTAGAAGTACGGCAAGTCTTGTTACCTTTTTGTAAGGCTGGGCGACGACTATGTCGATCTGCCGCGCTTGGACGTTGAGTCCGTAGATGCTGTTCTCTCTTCCAGCTCCTGGAGTATCTTGATAGCCCAGTCCATGGACCTTTTCTTCGAGTTTCTCCTGAGGGATGCCCCTTAAGCGCTCTAGAACCCTAGAGGCGGATCGCAAATCCTTGTGCTTCTTTTGAGAAGGCCCTATAACCTTCGAGAGCTTAACGGCTCCTCGCATAGGATTGCGATATGCGTTTTTTTTTTGTGTTGCGCTCCAAGCGGCCTTTGGAAGGACTAGATGCAGACCTAGTCGCTTTCCTAGACCCCGGCACTTCAGGAGCTGGTTTTGTGCAGTACGGGTACGGGTACTGCTTTGGATTCCCAGTCGGTGAGCGAGCACCGGTCTCGTGTTTTTCGGGTGGTTTCTTTTTTGGGTTTGTTGACATGACTGGCCATGCTAATAGCGGAAAAGGTAGGGTCGGGGTACGCAGAGATCCGCAATGCGTAGCTAAGGCTGATTAGCCCGGAGGGTCGCCAGGTAGCTCCGGCAAACCGTTCGCTACTGAGCTACTGAGCTATATGTGGCGTATCATACTGAATACATTCGTACTAGAAATAATTTTAATAGTTGACGCTGCAAGGGCAACACCGATGATTGTCTTGTCTTGTTAAAACCAGCAGAGTGAACGGAAACAAATAAATTATTGCATTATCTGTATCGTGCGTTTTATTTAATCACGGCACATATAAGTGACCCCATACACTGTACATCTACGCGAATATGCACACTTATGGCGATACACCGGGACTCAGCGGACTCAGAGAGACAAAAAACACTCACGTGGCTATAAATAAAGTGAACGTTACCAATTAAGAAATCGCAAATGTTTTCATACGAATACCACCGATCTGGCACGCAAAACCGAAGCTCTAGATAGCCCAAGTTGAGTCCCAATTTATTGCTGCAGCGATTCCCAGCGATAGGACCAAGTACCATGCAGTAGTAGCAGCGATGGCAAGCAACTTGCTAACTCAGGTTAGTGACATACCATATATAGATATAGAATCCTCCATATAGATAGAGCAATTTGCGGACTTAGAACAAAAACGAATCAAAAAGTTATGGCAAGACATCGAATTGGGCGACACGCGGCCGTTACATTTATTGCGAGGGATGCGTGATCTAGGCGGGAAGTAAATGAATGACGGAATGTTAAAATTTATGAATAGACTACCACCAAATGTAAGGTCTATCAATTCGATCAGCACCAATCCCTTGGAAAAAATAGCACTACTTGCAGACAAAATTATAGAGGTCAATGAGCCGACAATATTTAATTCAATGTCTGCCACAGTCTATGTTGCAAAAACAGCTAGCAGAGGTTTTTTTTTTTTTTATAATTTGCGCGTGCTCAAGGGATTGCTAATACCCTTATGTATCCGGGGTCAAGACACAGCACGGGCCGAAGGTACAGAGGGAGAAAGGGAGAGGAGGTACCTGTGCACATTGGTCTTAAATATCTGCGGGTTGTAGTCTGTGGGAAATATTAGTTTGGGAAGAGCATTCCATATTCGTGCAGTGCGGCTGAATAACGAGTCTCTGAATTTAACTGTGCGTCCGAAAGTAGGCTTAAGGGTATACTGATGGGCATTCCTGGCGAGACGAGTATTGCGGGTGAATTCGTGGAGAGGAGGAATGCAGTTGGCTAGCTCACTTGAGCATCGTTTGTTGAAATAACGATAAAACACGGACAAAGAAGAGACGGTAAGTCGATGTTCGAGCGAATCTAATGACTCTGCGATATTGTTGTCTCCTATAAGTTTTATCGCTCGCTTTTGGATTTTATCAAGTAGGTGCAGGGTGGTCTAGGGAACACGAGACCAGATGTGAGCGTTGTATTCAAGCTTGGCGCGGATGTACGCCTTATAAATTAGAGCCAAATCAGAATGGGTGAAATATTAGGAAACCTAAGCATTTCGCAGCATTTTTGGCGACCTCAAATATGTAATCGTCCCAACTAAGTGTTGTGTTGATACACATACCAAGAATGGAAAGTTTTCCGGTTTCATCGACACAAGCGCCATTAATGGATAATGGCTGATTAATAAGGGTTCGCTTGAGTGACAGCAGACAGCATTGAGTTTTTGAAGCATTGAATTCCACTCTATTGTTTTTTCCCCAGTTAATTATGCTGTCAAGATCGGAATTCAATGTGCTTAACATACGCTGCCGTTCCAATTCTACGGCCGAAGGGCGGGGTCGGTGGTCTTGGAACGAATATGAAAAGCTAAGGGTGCTGTCATCAGCGAAGGAATGGATTGGATTAGAAGTAGCAGACAAGAGATCATTTATAAAAATGAGAAAGAGTGTCGGAGACAGAACTGAGCCTTGGGGAACACCAGCATTAATTTGGTGGAAATCAGACTTCAACCCGTCCAAAACAACTTGAATTGAACGGTTCGAAAGGTAATTTCTAATCCATAGAAGAAGGGTTTCATCGATACCATAGGCACGCATTTTCGACAAGAGAGCTTGATGCCAAACTCTGTCAAATGCTTTATAAATATCAAGCGTGACGATCTTGCTTTCTGCTGCATTGTGCAAAGACTGGTTCCACTTTTCGGTGAGATAAGCTATCAGATCACCAGTGGACGCTGCGGAAACCATATTGTCGGTCATTAAGAAGCTTCCGCGATTTAAAATATTTCATAAGCTGACGATTTATCAGCGTTTCCATGACCTTAGAAAGAAGGGACGTAAGTGATATGGGTCGGTACGAGGTGGGTGACGAAGATTCGCCCTTTTTAAGGATTGGCTGGACAAATGCTGTTTTCCATCTGCTCGGAAAGAGACCTAAAGAGTAGGATAGATGAAAAAGCTTACGCAGTGGTTTTACCAGCACAGAAGAACACATCTTCAGAAGTATAGGGGGAATACCATCCGGGCCAGCGGATTTGTGCACGTCGAGATCTTTCAGTACTCTTGCAACTGTACGAGTGCGGAAATAGATTTGTCCCATGGTGAAATCAACTCTCTCAAGTACAGGTGGAGACAAATTGGAATCTGGCAGTGTTGAGCTAGCTGCAAAATGAGCCGCAAGCAGATTAGCTTTGTCTAAAGAGCTGACAGCTGGAATGTCATTGTAAATGAGCGTGGGAATTGAAGACGAGGCGGAATTCTTTACGTTTTTTACAAATGACCAAAAGTTTTTGCTACACTTGGGACATTGAAGCACTTTTTGCCTCAACTTTTGCTCATAAGAGAATTTCACACGTCTGATAGTTGCATTGCAGTCATTTCTGGCACGTTTAAACTTCTTCCGGTTTTCCTCAGTAGGGTTGGCTTTGTATGTCCGGAAATTCAACTCTCTCATCCTAATAGCCTTTTTACAACTCGAGTCATACCATGCGTTTGCTTTGGGCTTGATACTCTTCACTCTGTGAGGAATGAAGGTTCTCATGGCCAGCAGAAGAATATTTGTGATCATATCAGCAGCGGCATCCACGTCACTATCGAGTTGCACGGGATTTTGCGTTACACGGGAGATTGCGTTCATAAAAGCGTTAATGAACTACGGCACCAGGGATCGGGAAAAAAAGCCATAATCGTAACTGCTCACGTTCGTAGTCCACCAGCACAGAGCACGAGGTATGTTGGTACCATCGAAAGTTTGGAGACAAGGCTAAAAATTGTTGTAAGCCATGAGCTTTAAACTCAACGGCCTGGCCGCAGCGACGGTAAAAGACAGGCGCATAATATCACCACACCGGCTACAAGTTCACGACCTTAATCGCACTTGAAATTCCTCGTCGACACTGGCGCAGTCAGCGTAATTCCAACAACACACATGCAAGGAGAATATCCGAACAGCGGCTTTAACCTCAATGCAGCGAACAAATCTCAAATTAATACGTTTGAGGAAAAAAGCTCTGGTACTCAACATGCGGCCCCAATTCAGATGGACTTTTGTAGTGGCCGATGCACCTTAACATCTTAGTAAGCCTGCGCAATCGCAAACTCAACGACGGACTTACTAAAATCAATCAATCGTGCCGTGTCATTAATACGAGGAAGGTATTACAAAATCTAACATGTAAATTATGGTAACATACCAACGCCAATTTACCACTCCGTCGCAGCAGTAGTCACCATCAACGCGCAGTAGCAGTTTCGCCGTAGCAGTCTGCCATCCACGTGAGTTATGTATCCGGTTCAGCTGGAGGTCAATCCAGTTGAACGGACTAATTACCGCAATATTGACTTTGTGAAACCAACAGCAAAGTAATCAGCATATTGTTGGCGGTAAACGAACGATTGAGCAAATCATCAGAGATACAACCGATGCATTTTTGCTGTCCTATATTGATCTGCAGTTCGGGAGTAATAACTGAATTTAGCCCACTTGATCGTTCACCGCACCGACGATGAATGATTGTTTTGGTGTTCGGTGTCCGTTCGTGTTGCACCGTTACTCAGAAAATAATAAAGTGTTATTTTTGTGTTTTGCTTCTTTCTCGTTTTGGTGTTTTATTCAATTGCCAATAAAATACATTTCTGGTGCAGTCGGCGGGAATTCCGAAACATTACGGAATCTATAAGAAAACGACCAAATACGTTCAGGGACAATATATCAGTGCATATATGTACCAAATATCCGTATATACAGTAAGTATATATAACAA
Source organism: Eristalis intricaria (assembly GCA_964034865.1). Taxonomy (NCBI): domain Eukaryota; kingdom Metazoa; phylum Arthropoda; class Insecta; order Diptera; family Syrphidae; genus Eristalis; species Eristalis intricaria. Next base: position 60,427,549 of record OZ035873.1, on the reverse strand, counting down.
CATACACAACATAACATATATAAAGTAAGTTGGAGAGTTGCAGTGCAGTAAAACAAAAAATTTAATTGAAGAAACAAAACGAGAGTGGAAGTAGAATAGTGAACAGAAATAGAATAGAACAATAGTGAACAGCCGAGAACAGGAACAATATTTAATGTAGTATGGCTACCGAACAACCAACATCAACAGTATAGGTATGGAAATTACAAAGCTGTACAATATTACGGAAATTAAACGGATATTATTGACATATGTTGGGCATGACACAGGAAATCCTAGAAATTATAGCGAACCTTATAACAAGCAATATACTTACATTATCTCAAACAAGCCCACATATTCGACGCAGCCTGGAGAGCAAGCTCAAGCTAATAATTCATCCAATAGTGTCCACAAAAGCCATTTCAGAAACCCAAATAATATTTGATATCAGAATGCATTCACAACTAGGCAGAATAGCTTTAATACGTCAAGGCAATTTCCAAATAGATCACAAAACAGTCACCCCAAAAAAAAAATATATATAAGGAAGACATATAACCACGAAATAAATTCTATAGTACCAATAGCAAATGTCATCGTTTCAAAATTTTCCACGAAAGAGATATTGTTATGAACACCATCCATAAAACAACAAAAGAGCGAATACAGATAGTAGTAACAGAATATCACAAGAATTTCGGATGGGAAGCGAATATAAAATAAATATAATATATAAATGATAAATATGGTATATAAATAGTATAAGATGGCATTAGGAAGAAAGTCTTACGATTTGCTATAGGGGATGGATTTTAGCTCTAAAAATGTTGGAGAGCTAAACGTTACCGAATCCTACTTAAAGTTGAACAACACCACAGAACTAAAATTGTTCTCGGAAGACGAAGAAATAGTCCAAACTTGTGAAATTTCTAGTCTAAGTAATAATTACACAAATACTGAGGAGTTAAGTAAGGAAGAAAAAGAAGCAGCAACTAACATTCTCAAAAAATATTAACACTTGGTATAGAAAGAGGAAAATCAGTTCGAAAAATGATTAACATCTTAGCTCAAGACTTTATCGTCTACCACCTAAACACGAAGAAGAAGTGAAAAGACAGGTAGAAGAAATGGAACGCCAAGGAATAGTCAGGAAATCTAAGAGTAGATTTGCATCTCCGATAGTGCTGTAGCGTAAAAAAATGACAAATCCGGGAACCAAAAATTCAGAATATGTGTCGATTATCGGAAACTGAATGAAATTACTATCGATGAAAAATACCCCTTTCCCAATATAGATAGTATATTGGATAATTTAGGGCGGGCACAGTATTTCACCACATTAGACCTAACAAAAGGTTACCATCAAATTAAAATCAATCATAGCGATATTCATAGAACTGCATTTGTCACACCGAAAGGCTCATTTGAATACACCCGAATGCCTTTTGGTCAAAAGAATCCTCCAGCGACATTTCAGAAGCTAATGAACGAAATACTAAGAGATTACATCAACAAAATCTGTGTTATATACCTGGACGACATATTGATATTTTCCACGAGCCTACAAGAACATATAATAGCAATCAGAACAAGAGCCGAAAACAGAGACCGAAACTACAGAGAAACAACTAAAAGCTTTTCTTGGAGCTACAGGGTTTTACAGAAAATTCGTGAAAGACTACTCGTAAATAGCGCACCCCATGAACAAGTACCTAAATAGCAACAATAAAATCAATGTTGACGATCCAGAATATATTCAGGCGTCGTTGAGACGCTCAAATTATAAATCGTCAATCACCAAATACTCAAATATCCGAGATTTGACAAACAATTTACAGTGTTCACTGATGCCTCTAACCATGCAATTGGTGCAGTATTGACACAAGAATGACTACAAGTGAGTTGTGTAGCAAGAGCACTTAACGAACACGAGCAAAATTATTCAGTAACGGACAGAGAGTTTTTAGCCATTGTATGGTATGTCACATATTTTTGACCAAACCTGTTGATTAACAAATTTAAAATAGTAACTGACCATCAACCAATAAAATACTTAAGTAAAAAGTATTATGGAAAATAATTTTCTCAAAGAAATCAAAGATGGCTCTTGAAACTATCTGAGTTCAACTATGGGATTGATTATATCAAGGGGAATGAGAACAAAATCGCAGATTTCTTAAGAAGAATGGAAGAAGTAAATGATTTTGATGACGAAGCAGCGATAAATCCATCTACCACACAGAACCAATCATTGGACAAATTCCAAATAAAAGAAGAAATAGTAAATAACTATACCTGACCAGAGCTGATAGTAGTTTATAATGTAACAAAAGAAATAGAAATGATACACAGAATTAAAATTATACAAGCTGATATGTCCGAAGATCAAGCATATTAGTAAAACTTGTTCCCTAAAACCATTACAAAAGGGAAAGTAGAAATTTACACAAATCTTAATGACCATGAACATAGCAAAATCGAAAGGGTATTGATATCTCTATTGCGACAAAACCGACAAGTTTCATTCCATAAATGCACTCTCAGAACTAAAGAAATAAGGAATGAAGAAGAAGTTAACGAACACATATCAGCATATCATACCAAGGAAAGTCATTCGGGCATTATAGAAACAAGCCATATGTTAAGAACTAAAATTGACTATCCAAAACTTTTAAAACATATTCTTAGGATAATTGGAAATTGTCAAACTTGTTTAGCATGTAAATATGATATGAGACCGACAAGACCCAAATTTCAGTTGACAGAAACTCTAACTAAACGTAACGACATCATACACATGGACATATTTCACTACAGTAAATAAATTTACTTGAAATTCATTGACAAATTGACTAAGGAAGGATTTGTATACAGATTAACAAACAAAAATCATGTTCACAAGATAGAAAGTTTGGAAGAACACATTAATAGAGTGAGAAAACCTAGAAAAATAGTATCTGATAACGAGTACAAATCTGCAAATATTTTTAAATTTTAACGAGAACAAGGAATCAAAATTCACATCACGAAACCTAACTCCCATACAGGAAATTCGTCCCAGCTTTTCCCCAATTCATCTCCAATTTGGATTGTCCCAAAGAAGAGAAATGCAAACGGCAAAGAGAAATGGAGATTAGTAATTGACTATAGGATGTTAAATGAGAATACCATTGATGATCGATACCCCATACCTAACATAACAGAGATTTTAGATAAACTAGGCAAGAGTATGTACTTCTCAACTTTAGATTTAGCTTCTGGTTTCAACCAAATTGAAATAAGTGAAAAAGATATTCCTAAAACGGCTTGAAAATGGCCATTATGAGTTTCTCCGCATGCCCTTTGGACTAAAAAACGCACCATCTAATGTCAACGAGTAATTGATAACTTTCTTAAAGGCCTTCAAGGAAAAATATACCTTGTCTACATGGATGACATTATTATTTTCTCGACGTCATTCCAGGAACATGTAGAAGCTCTAAACGCCGTTTTCAAAATACTCCAGTCGGCAAATTTCTAAGTACAGATAGAAAAGTCAAAATTTTTTCCGAAAGGAAGTATCGTTTTTAGGGCACCTAGTTATAACCAACGGCGTAAAACCAAATCCTGAAAAGATTAAAGCTGTAAAAAGCTACCCACTACGCCGGACGCCCAAACAAATAGAATCGTTCTTGGGGCTACTAGGGTATTATAGAGAATTCATCAAGGACCTTGCAAATTTAACGAAACCGATGACAGTGTGTCTTAGAAAAGGGAAAAAGGTTAAAATAGACTCAAAATACATTAATTATTTTGAAAATTACAAGAACCTCTTGTGCAATGACCCAATCATACAATACCCAGATTTTACAAAGCCATTCAACGTTACTACAGATGCGAGTAATGTTGCAATTGGTGCCGCACTTTCTCAGGGAAAGATTGGAACGGATAAACGGATTTGCTACAAGTCGCACTTTATCCAAGTCTGAGCAGGTTTATAGCGCAATTGAAAAATAATTGCTTGCAGTAGTATGGGCTATTAAATACTTCCGCCCATATCTCTTCGGTAGGAAGTTTCAGATAGTCACGGTCACCATAAGCCCTTTACGTGACTTTTTTCAATAAAAGAACCTAATTCTAGGTTGGTACGTTGGCGGCTTAAGCTAGAGGAGTACGATTACTTCGTGACTTACAAGAAACGCAAGCAAAACTCTATTGCGGACGCTTTATCAAGAATTGAGATAAGCACGAATGACGTATCATTATCCGAAAAACCTAGGAAAATTTGTCTACATTGAACAACGTAGGTGACCTTGATACAGAATATAATCACTAGGATATTAAATAGTTGTGATATTTGCCAGAGATATAAGTGCGCTCGGAATATGAAGCAAATAAAGTTCACATTAAGTGAGACGCCGTCCAAATCATTGGAAATACTGCACATCGGTATATATCTAGTACATAAGCAAAATTCCTTAACAATTGTGGACAAATTTAGTAAATTCGCAAGTGCGTATTTATTAAATTCTAGAAACAGTATACATTTAATTCAGTATCTGAAACATATTTTTGCACACAATTGAACCGATTTTGTATCTTCACTTTTTAAGGAATTCTTGAAAATGTATAATATTACTTTCCATACAACTTGCGCAAAAAGTTCAACTGGACATTAACCTGTGGAGGGATTTCGTTCAACTCTTACCGAGATAATTCGCATTATTTACAACCAGAGTACGAATAAACCCATATCAGAAATAGTCGATGAAGCAGTTTTAACCTACAATAATTCCATACACTCTACAACTAAATTAACTCCTTTTGAACTTTTATCTGGACATTATAATAACAATACCCCATTCCCTTCCCAAATTACTTCCGGCATAACTAAAGAAGAAAACATTAATGAACATAAAAAGAATTATGAATATTTAGCTAAAATAATCCACAATCGAAGTTTAGCACACAAAGAGGGAATTATAGCTAACCGTAATAAACTCCGAGAAGATCCTCCATCATTTCTCCCCAATGACAAAATTCATGAAGTAGATGATAGATGACTTGCCCCTAGTTCCAATGAATAAATGAAAGGTCCATAAGCAAAAAGTCAAAAAGAAACGAAAGTTTACATAGATCTCGAGTTAATTTGGTGGCGTGGTTGGTCTTTAATAATATCCCTGAGGTGACGTTTCTTATTTTGTAGTTTAGAACAGCTATTTAATTTTATAATGTGTATGCTTTTATTGTTCAAATGCTGAAATACATAATAATATTATAAATAGCGAATAGTGTGTTATCATTAATGATCAAATTACCCATAGCATAAGTAATAATTACATTGCGTTGTATATAATTTCTAAATTTGTTGACGTATTCATATTTAACCTAGGAGAAATAAGAACAATGTAAGATTTGTACAATAATAATAAAAAAGTACCTTAATAAGTAATTAAATGAATCTGTAAGAATCATCCATATTAGATTTGTAACTAAATAATTAATCAAACACTTCACTATAAACAATATACATATACTTACCTTTATATATGTTTATAATATTAATTCATAATAATAACTAGAATCACATTCAAATTATGTATAAGTAACAATGCGACAGAAATATTTTTACCTTATATTGAAGAATTTACCTCCAAAGCTTTAAGTTCTTAGTTAAGCTAGATTAAGATATTTTGCTGTATATAATTTAATAATAGGAATGAAGAGCACAGAAACGCAATTACCCCTATGTACCTCGACCCTTAATAGCATAGCATAATACCATGATACACGGAAAAGAAAATATTACGTATACGACAGCATGACAAACTAAATAATGTATGCTAACATTGGCAACATGTTCAACAGTTCCGCCGAGAACATGTATGTTCATTATTTTCATTATTATTACGTACATAGATATACTCTATGTATGTCACCCATCCCTAAGTCCATCGTCCATAAATCGATCAGCAAGCATTCATCCGTTCATATAGCTCAAGCTGAAACGGACAGACTGTACAGCAGAGCTTGGCACCGTAGCCAAGCCAATCATGCAAACGGTTTTGTTATTTCTTTTTCAACATGCTGCTAGTCCAAGCCGAGCCAAACATGTTCATCAGGTCGTTGGTGGTGGTGGTACGATGGGTGGCGTTGTTTTTGTGTTTTTACTCTGTCGATAGTATAGAACATACAAATATGATCAGTTGTGCTGAGATCGTTGTGTAGTGAGAAGGTTGTGTTAACAAAATAAAGTTTCCGAAAGAAAAAAGTATTGTCTTTCATTTGCTCCCAAAAGGGGAAACCATAATTGGTGCAGTCGGAGACTAAAGTTAATAAGTACCATTAGAACATAAATTCATTCAATTAGGTGAAAAATAGTTAATATCAGAAAAGCGGAATAAGGAAATAAAATAATTGGGCGTTGAAGTTAGCTAATACATTCTATTATGGCAAATCAGTTGAGAGTAGTTAAAACTGAAAGAAAAAGAAAAAATAAGTGCAAAAAGAAAAAAAGAAAAAGAACAATTCGTAACAGAAGTGCATTAATAATCGAGAAAAATTGCTGAGAAGCGGAGAAAAATGCAAGACCAGCAGATCCAAGACTCAACAACGGGGTAAGCTCTTTCGATAATTCACTATTTCGGATAGCCTCTCAAGAAATCGACTCGTAAATAAGTGTTAAAATAAAGTGTTAGAATAAATTTTAAAACAATAAAAACAACTTCATAGTTTATTCCATTTATTAAATAAGCCAATTGTTTCGTTGATTTACATTTACATACATACGCATTTCGGTACTTCGTAGTCCGCAAAGTACAGTCTCACTATGAGTTGCGAAAAAGAAAAAATCGCAGAAGTTTTGAATTCCCTTCGAGTCCCGGATATTGTTCGAGACCTCCCCACTTCCGATGGTAATCCGAAGTTATTATACGACTTTGTTGCTAATGTCGAGGAAATTTTAGGGCTTTTAGTGGAAATAGCCGGCACACATTTTGCAAGAATCGTAATTAGAATTATACGAAATAAAGTAGTTGGCGAAGCAAACGAAACGCTTAATATGTACGGTACAAGTTTAGATTGGAAAGATATTAAAAGTAATTTCATAACTCATTACGCCCACAAGCGAAATGAGTCCAGTTTGATTCGAAATCTGCATCAATTGCATCAACGTAATGGTACGGCTGATAAATTTTACTGGGAAGTACTCGAAATCCTTTCAATTATGACAAATTTCATTCGAATGAACGAAAAATAAGTAAGTGTTATTAAAGCAAAACAAGCATTATATGAGGAAATGTGCCTTAATAACATTTTGTGCGGTCTTAGAGAACCATTAGGATCTACAGGAAGAGCTATGAGACCACAAAAATTAGCGGAAGCCCTAAATTTCTGTCTCAAAAAACAGAACTCTGTCTACTCTTCGCGCTATTATAGCTCAAACCGGCAATTTTACCCCGCTCATATACCTCAACGACCAACCTCACGTTTCAATAGACAAGTACAGTCAAGTAACGTTCAACACATACAACCTTCAAGGTATAACACCCAAACTTCATCAAGTAGAATTTTCAATCAGACGCAATCGGGAATAAGGAAAAACCAAAGTTCGGGTAACAGTAGTGCTTACACTTCTAGTTACTTTTGCCAGAACCTATGGATGTCTCTAGCGGCAACCATTATACAAATACCAATAAGTGGTCAGGCCCATTTTATAGGAGCAACTACGCTCAAAACCGCAATATGAGTACCCTTTACAACTTAGAGAAGGAAAACGGTTCTGAAGGTTACGTTCCTGTACGAAACAGCCACAAGGCGTCTGACAGCCTTGCTTCTAAATAAGCCTAACTTCAACTCCAATCTGCTTCCATACATTACTATAAAACATTATGGGCATCAGTTGAAATTTTTAATCAACACGGGTAGTAATAGGTGCTTTATTGATCCAGGGAAAGTTAGTGCAGATGATATTGAGGATATTGACCCTATAGAAATTAAGACGATTTTTATTAACCACGTAGCTACCAAACAAATCAGAGTGCGTGGCTTGGAAGAATTTGAAAATAATGAGGAACTACTGTTAATTCTTTTTAAGTTCCATAATTATTTGGACGGTCTAATTGGAGTAGACATTCTTAGGAAATTGGGTATACAAATTAATTTAAGTAGATCTGTTTTAGAAACAGAAAAACCAAACATCAAATTGTGGTACATGCCTAACCTTATGTCACAAACATATACTGTTCCAGGGCTAAGTAAAATCGTTTGCCGTTTACCAGTTGATGTGATATTCGGGGATGTATATATCAAACCAATGCAGATCAAGAATAACTTAACAATACCTGAGGAAATATACGGGTGTCACGATTGGCATGCACTTATGGAGGTAATTAACACCTCCGATTCGCCATTAAACTTCGTAATAGAGCAACCAATAAAGAGCAAAATAATGGACAGTAAACGCTTTGTTGAGTTCCATAGTTTTGACATTAAATATGACAATACAAAGCACAATAAGAATATTTACGAGTCGATTTCAATCGATAATCTTGTAGGATATTAGAATATCGAACAACCGTACACTTCAAACGATTGATGCGTTTTTATTTCTGTGTTCTGAGCAGGCAGGGCTGCCAATTATCCACACCAGGGTTGTTATGGGTGACAGGGAGGTCATCTCCGACATCCTGCCCGGTCGCACCCCTGGGTTCGAAATCCTCCACATCTAGGAGTACGCACAGCTTCTGTATGGGACGAGTACACGTTCCGCTAGCAGTCTTGAGAGTCACGTTGCGAACCAGTCCATCGCTGCCCGGGTGAACCTCTGACACTCTGCCCAAGCGCCAGTGAGTTGTTGGAAGGTTCTCTCGATGAACGATCACGATATCACCGACCTGGATGTTACGCTGTCGTCGCTGCCACTTGCTTCTCAACTGGAATGTTGTCAAGTAGTCTTCACGCCAACGCTGCCAGTGAAGCAGATGTATCTTCCGCAACTATTGCCACCGTTTGACGTGGCTGATCGGGATGTCATCGACTCTCTGTTCCGGTAGGCAATCAGCGGGGCGCCGATAAGGAAGTCTCCAGCCAGCTTGTCATCCGGGTCATCGTAAAGCGGGGTGATTGGACGGGAATTCAAACAAGCCACAATGCGTGCAGCCAATGTCTGTAGTTGACTGTACCAGAGGGACTGAGCACTCACAAACCGCAGTAGATGATGTTTGGCTGATTTGACGGCGGCCTCCCAGAGCCCACCTTTGTGCGGGGCGCTGGGTGTGATGAAATGCCACTTAGTCCCGCGATTGGCAAGATCCTGTTGATTGTATGTGCTGTGCCAAGCCCTCAAATCATCTTGGAGTAGACGGTTGCCTCCCACAAACGCCGTAACGTTGTCACTGTACAAGTCCAGTCATGGACCCCTGCGGCAGACGAACCTGGTGAATGCGTCCAAAAAGGCCTTCGCTGTCAGATAATCGACCACTTCGATGTGCACGGCCTTCGTCGCCATACAAACGAAGATAGCCAAGTAAGTCTGCATTGTTGCGTGACCGTTTCGTCCCAACACGTATGATGAACGGTCCACAATAGTCCACACCAGATCCCAAGAAAGGCCGAGACGCCGTTATTATCTGCCTCGATAGAGATGCCATTTGCTTAACCAAAGTCTGCTGCCGTTGCCGTCTGCAGGTAACGCACCGCTGAATGTAACTCCGAACGACCTGTCATCCATTCAGCACCCAGTAGCGCTGACGGAGAGTTTGAAGCATGAGCTGGGTTCCACCATGAAGGGTGCTGCTGTGTGCTTGATTGATAAGCAGCCATACAAGTGCTCCGGTTTTCGGGAGAATCGCTGGAAAACGATGATTGTCTGGGGTTGATGCCCTAGTCAGCCGTCCGCCAACTCGTAAGATATCGTCCTCGTCGAGAAAAGGGTTCAAGGGGAGCAACCGACTTGAACGAGGTAGATTAGATCCGCTACGATTAGCCTGGGGTCCGATGTTGAATGCACTGCCTTGTTCTATTCGAATTAGCGTTGACAAGGCACGATCCATTTCTTCAGGGCTGACAATGGATCCCAAGAGAGGTTTCCGTTTCGGACACCACCGTAAAACATAAGCCAGAGTGCGTACTATTCGCTGCAGTGAGGTAAAACGCTCAGTGATGGCTATTGGATGCCCGTCTCTTCTTCGCGTCGGGATCGTCTCTCGAACTACTGCTGTCATCGTCACCAGGGATGCTTTCTGTTCGTTCTGCACTGTAACGAGTTCATCCGAGTTGAGTTGCGCCGCTGTCCTCAAATGAAGTGCGCCCGTCAATAACCACTCCGGGCCCTGCCACCAGAGCTGATGTCACATTTCAATAGACAAGTACAGTCAAGTAACGTTCAACACATACAACCTTCAAGGTATAACACCCAACCTTCACCAAGTAGAATTTTCAATCAGACGCAATCGGGAATAAGGAAAAACCAAAGTTCGGGTAACAGTAGTGCTTACACTTCTAAATACTTTTGCCCAGAACCTATGGATGTCTCTAGCGGCAACCATTATACAAATACCGATAAACGGTCAGGCCCATTTTATAGGAGCAACTACGCTCAAAACCGCAATTTGAGTACCCTTTACAACTTAGAGGAGGAAAACGGTTCTGAAGGTTACGTTCCTGTACGAAACAGCCACAAGGCGTCTGACAGCCTTGCTTCTAAATAAGCCGAATTTCAACTCCAATCTGCTTCCATACATTACTATAAAACATTATGGGCATCAGTTCAAATTTTTAATCAACACGGGTAGTAATAGGTGCTTTATTGATCCAGGGAAAGTTAGTGCAGATGATATTGAGGATATTGACCCTATAGAAATTAAGACGATTTTTATTAACCACGTAGCTACCAAACAAATCAGAGTGCGTGGCTTGAAAGAACTTGAAAATAATGAGGAACTACTGCTAATTCTTTTTAAGTTCCATAATTATTTGGACGGTCTAATTGGAGTAGACATTCTTAGGAAATTGGGTATACAAATTAATTTAAGTAGATCTGTTTTAGAAACAGAAAAACCAAACATCAAATTGTGGTACATGCCTAACCTTATGTCACAAACATATACTGTTCCAGGGCTAAGTAAAATCGTTTGCCGTTTACCAGTTGATGTGATATTCGGGGATGTATATATCAAACCAATGCAGATCAAGAATAACTTAACAATACCCGAGGAAATATACGGGTGTCACGATTGGCATGCACTTATGGAGGTAATTAACACCTCCGATTCGCCATTAAACTTCGTAATCGAGCAACCAATAAAGAGGAAAATAATGGACAGTAATCGCTTTGTTGAGTTCCATAGTTCTGACATTAAATATGACAATACCAAGCACAATAAGAATATTTACGAGTCGATTTCAATCGATCATCTTGTAGGGGATTAGAATATCGAACAACCGTACACTTCAAACGATTGATGCGTTTTTATTTCTGTGTTCTGAGCAGGCAGGGCTGCCAATTATCCACACCAGGGTTGTTATGGGTGACAGGGAGGTCATTAATCTCCGACATCCTGCCCGGTCGAACCCCTGGGTTCAAGATCCTCCACATCTAGGAGTACGCACAGCTTCTGTATGGGACGAGTACACGTTCCGCTAGCAGTCTTGAGAGTCACATTGCGAACCAGTCCATTGCTGCCCGGGTGAACCTCTGACACTCTGCCCAAACGCCAGTGAGTTGGTAGGAGGTTCTCTCGACGAACGATAACGATATCACCGACCTGGATGTTACGCTGTCGTCGCTGCCACTTGCTTCTCAACTGGAATGTTGTCAAGTAGTTTTCACTCCAACGCTGCCAGTGAAGCTGATGTATCTGCCGCAACCATTGCCACCGTTTGACGTGGCTGATCGGGATGTCATCGACTTTCTGTTCCGGTATGGCAATCAGCGGGGCGCCGATAAAGAAGTCTCCAGCCAGCTTGTCATCCGGGTCATCGTAAAGCGGGGTGCTTGGACGGGAATTCAGACAAGCTTCAATGCGTGTAGCCAATGTCTGTAGTTGACTGTACCAGAGGGACTGCGCACTCACCAACCGCACTAGATGATATTTGGCTGATTTGAGGGCGGCCTCCCAGAGCCCACCTTGGTGCGGGGCGCTGGGTGTGATGAAATGCCACTTAGTCCCGCGATTGGCAAGATCCTGTTGATTGTATGTGCTGTGCCAAGCCCTCAAATCATCTTGGAGTAGACGGTTGGCTCCCACAAACGCCGTACCGTTGTCACTGTACAAGTCCAGGCATGGACCCCTGCGACAGACGAACCATAAAAACAAAGATAGCCAAGTAAGTCTTCATTGTTTCGTGACCGTTTCGTCCCAACACGTATGATGAACGGTCCACGATAGTCCACACCAGATGCCAAGAAAGGCCGAGACGCCGTTATTCTCTGCCTCGGTAGAGATGCTATTTGCTGGACCAAAGTCGGCCGTCGTTGCCGTCTGCAGATAACGCACCGCTGAATGTAACTCCGAAGGCCTGTCGTCCATTCAGCACCCAGTAGCGCTGACGGAGAGTTTGTAGCATGAGCTGGGTTCCACCATGAAGGGTGCTGCTGTGTGCTTGATTGATAAGCAGCCATACAAGTGCTCCGGTTTTCGGGAGAATCGCTGGAAAACGTTGATTGTCTGGGGTTGATGCCCTAGTCAGCCGTAAGCCAACTCGTAAGATATCGTCCTCGTCGAGAAAAGGGTTCAAGGGGAGCAACCGACTTGAACGAGGTAGATTAGATCCGCTACGAATAGCATGGAGTTCGATGGTGAATGCACTGCCTTGTTCCATTCGAATGAGCGTCGACCAAGCACGATCCATTTCTTCAGGGCTGACAATGGATCCCAAGAGAGATTGCCGTTTGGGACACCACCGCAAAACATAAGCCAGAGTGGTGATCCGGTGTCCCTAAACCACGACTTGCGCAGTCAGCTGGATTTTGCGCTGATCGGATGTAGTACCATCTATCCGGACCTGTGAGTCATTGTATTTCGCGGACCCAATTGGAGACATTTGGTTTCAGACAAGTAAGGTGTTTGTGTAGCCAACTCAGAACAACCACTGAGTCGGACCATAAAAAGTACCGGTTATCCTTCAGGTCCAATGCAACGCGGACACTATCTAACAATTGCGCAAGGAGATGCGCTGCACATAGTTCCAGTCTGGGAATGGTGGAACCTTTCAAGGGAGCTACTTTAGTGCGAGCTGTCAGAAGCGACACGGTAGCCCGCCCACCGATGACACTCGTCCTCATGTAGAGCGCTGCTGCGTAAGCGCGCGAGCTGGCGTCATAGAACCCATGTATTGTGGTAGCTGCTTCGTTGTGCATACACAACCCCCTGGGTACCCGCAATTCGTTGAGAGCATGGAGGGTGCTGCGAAACTGCGTCCATACTTTGCTCAGGTCTTCAGGAAGGGGAGCGTCCCACGCGACGCCAGCGGACCAAAGCGTCTGGATGAAGATCTTGCCCGTAATGACAACTGGTGCCAGGAGCCCTCTGGGATCGAACATTCGGGCTACCTCGCTCAGCACTCGTCGTTTGGTTGGTACCCTGGTTAGATCGGCCCGGTCGACCTTGAAGAACTGCTCATCAGTCACAGGATCCCAGCGTAATCCAAGCACCGTCCCCATGGATGGATCAATTATGAGCTCTGTGGAAGGAGAAACATTACCAATTAATTGATGGACTATCTCTACGCGGTTGGAATTCGACTTCCTGAATTTTAAGGATCCTTTCGACAGTATCGTGTCAATGTTAGTAGCCAATAGCACTGCTTCTGAGGTCCTGCAGCAACTTGTCAGCAGGTCATCTACGTAGAATGAAGACAGAATGATGTCTCGTGCCTGCTCGTGATCTGCCAAGCATGTGTGGTTGTCGTAGGCGCACTGGTGTAGGGCACACACCGCGTTGAATGGGCTGGACGCCATTCCGTACGTTACAGTACGAAGTCGGTAGATGCCACTTCCTCCGCCTTGGATTCCCGCCAGAGTATCCGCTGATAGTCCCTGTGCTCCGGAGTCGTTCAGTGCGTCGTTCAGTGAAACTCCGTTTCTGGTGCATGCCGATGCATTAAACACCACATGAAACTTGCTCTGCATAGCGTGGTGTGGAATATAGTACGAGCGTTGGTGATCGCCAGGTTGATCAACCCGCTTCATGTGCTTGAGAGCACTGTACTCGCGCATGATTTACTTCTGTCGCAGAACGTCATTGCCAGCCAAGCGCCGCCCGAGTCCGTAAAGATGTCGCAAGGCATTGTTGTAGGAATCTCCTAGCTCCGGAACTTCGTGACGGAAAGGGATGTGTACGACGTAGCGACCGTCTTCCTCTCGTGTATGTGTTTCCAAAAACACACGTTCGCACTCATCCTGGTCCAAACGAGATTCAGGCAGCTCGTCCAGCTTCCAAAAGTTGAGTACCAAGTCTTCCAATTGAAGGTCATCATCATTCACACGAGCGCAGAATGCATGAGGTGGATGTATGTCACTGGAGGTTGTAGCCGCTGGTCCATAGACAACCCATCCCAAACGAGTGCGTTGAGCGCAGGGCTCGGTTGGTTTGCCACTGACGATTCCACCTTCGACTATCAGACCCCAGACGTCAGCTCCAACCAAAACGTCGATGGGTCTAGGTGAAGCAAATTGCACGCCCGCAAGCTGAAGCCCGAATATATGTGTCCACTGGCTTGTATCCAAAAGCGCCGAGGGGGTCATCCCTGTTATGGCGGAAATGACCAGAGCGTCGATCTTCACTTCAAAATCGGAGTACATCGATTGGATCTTGAGCATCACTCTACCATTTGTGCGGGCTTGAAAATAAATGGCTGGTGTGCGTGTACGTACTAGTGTTGTACATTGTATGTTGCGGAAGAATATACAACATAGTTAACAAATATATAAATATAACTCCTGGAGGACTCTAGAAGGGAGTTCCACCCTATTACCCAAATTAACAAAAAAAAATTCTAATTTTGGTAATCGGGTGGATCTCCCATCTGGAGCCCTCCGGAAGTAACATGTATGTTTATACTTGTGAAAATTTAGTTACCCCATGAAAGGCTATGCAGCGCCCACATCCTTAGTGAAGTTTTGAAGTTTTTTTTTGGCAGAACTCACCACAGAGTTTTGCGGGGCCGGAGGTCTACTGGGACCATCCGGTGTCGCTAGTTGCACGACAGGTAGAATTAAGAACTCGAATTGTTAAGTATTAAGATTTTTAGTCACGCGTCTGATATAAATTGTCCTGAAAATTAAATAAAAAAAATCTGCAAGCCAATCGCCCCCCGTCAAAAATCGTGGTAGAAGTTACGTCGCCATCAAGTCGTAGATCATGTATATCAATGGTTTACTTATGCCAAACCTGACCAGTTTGAGGAAGAGGCCCTCTAACCAAACAGTACCAAACGATTTCTCCAAATCGATCATATCATATCATTTTTCATAATTTTTTTATTTTGATAATCCCATTATTTCATTATTTCAGTCGTATATACCGTATCGTACTATCCATCGTTCGTTTTATTGTCTCGTCCAATTAAATTAAATACATGCCATGCTCTTTGTTTGAAAAGTTTCTATTGGACGGTATGTGGAGCTCGATCGAAGACAGTGCTCGCGTCATTTGTTTGGAGAAGTGTGCTCATCGTGCCCTGCTGTAGCGTACGTTTGAAGAAACTCACCTCACTCCTCAACATCGTTGGGGATTTTGATTTCGGCACTGATTTCGCAATGTTCAAACAGTTTACCGTTTGTGCGTTTGTGTCTGTCAGCTGCAGTCTAGCATTTAACAGCAGGAGATCCAGTTACGAGCCGCTTCTAGGATAGGACGAGATCTCTGTTGCTTTCAAATCCAGTCTTTACTCGACACTGTGCGAGCAAAACCAGCTATAAAGCTGCCATGTGCGATTGGACAACATATTCCCACAAAATCTATCCCCGGCCAAAATGAAATAGTTAGAAAGAAATAGTTAGCTAGAGTTGCCAGATTAGTAGACCGACACCGCATACAACCTCTTTCCACTGCGAAGCGAAATGCACACTATGCAGGCGTTCAACTACTGAAACCTTCGTACTTCACTACTATACACTACTTTATGTCTTACGATATTTTTAATGAGGATTGCAACACAGCCTCCCTCACTCGAATTTAGTCGAGTGGTGCCTCTCCGAGCTAGCTTGGTTTCGCTTTTAAAGGTTTATATGGTTTCGTTTATAGAGCTTGGTTTTTTCCATGGGTACCTGTCATTAAATTTGCATTCACCGCCAAGATCTCGATTGCATTCACTGCCAAAAGGAAATAATTCGTATGCGCAGCCATTAAAACGGTTGACGTGGTTGGTACTGCAGGAGTGCCATACGTCTTTCAGTGCAGAATTTCCAATCCGGCGTTGGATCGTGTGCTCTTGGCACCGAAGGCTGCGGCACTACTTTCGGTACTTGCTGCTCCGTACTCCTCTGGTCGGATAAGCCAATAGCCTTCGTATTCTGTCCCACTCGCATTTATGGTAATCTTAAAATTTTTTTTAGACAATATAGAATGGTAATTTCAGCTCCTCTCTCTCTCTCTTAGCCTTAACTGCGGAGAAAGGCTTTACTCCGACGAGCTCAATTTAATCGTACACTTGCTCCTTGAGCTGTTGGATGACCTTCTCCGCTTCGAGTCCCCAGGTTCGCTTTTTGGAGTGAAAGAAAAGTACTCCAATGTCGATCTCTTTAAAAATATTAATATAATATATATATAAAATATAGTATATATTTAAATAATAAAATAACTAGTCATTTTTTGCTAGTAAAAGAATTACCTGAACCTACGGCCTCCTTGCAAATCTTGGCAGTTTGTTCAATATCTGCTGCTATTGATTTACTTCCTGCTGTCGCTTTTGTGTTGCTGAGCGCTTTTGAGTTGCTTCCCGTTGATGTTGCTGAACAGCTGGCAACTGTTTATTTACTTGCAGTTGTTGTTTCAGCTGGCTTATTTACCACTTGTGGTTGTTTCTGCTGATCCAGAATTTTCACCACTGTTTTCTTAACTTTCAGCTGCTCGATTTCATGCAGGAGGCGCGGAATTTTCCCCTGCATGTGTTCAATTAGCGTTTCCCTTATACGAAGTACACCAACAACTTCGTCTTCTGGCCTACCCCTCCATCAGACACGTATTGTACATCATCTTCCTCGGAGTAAACTGCTGATGTTCCATCCGCCACTTCACCCTTTTCTCTCCCCCCCCCCCCCCCCCCCCCCCCCCCCCCCCCCCCCCCCCAACTGTTGAATGGTGGCTTGATTCTGCCGCCGATTGTAGTAGGTGAATGTCCGGTTCTAAGTGCGCAGACCGCTCATTCGCTTCCATTTTTTCCACTCAATTACTTATTATGTGAGTGTTTGACACAATACAGGAGAAAAATATGGAACTGGAAGGCGAACATGGGACGCGTACAGTCTAGAGCACTGGCTTTACCTATTCGGCCACTGTTTCTTATAGCAATAAGGCGCACCTACTCTACTACACAACTCTTTGACTAATTGCTTTTATTATTTAAAGTCGACACTCTCGCGAATTATCACCGCAGTGCTCAGAGGCCTGTGGACGACTAACGAATAATATGCTGGAAAAGCAATTCTGTTTCATAACGCTGTTTCGAGGCAGATCAGTGTTTGGGTCCTGTCCATCCCGCTTTTGAATGAACTTTCTCCGTAAATTTGCCACGACTGATTATTTTGTTTTATATTATTTCCTGGTGTATCAATTTTACTCTCAATTTTCCTTTTTCTTGGACATTTTTATATATCATGATTAATACAAAGAGAACTATTGATGATATAACTAAGAAGGATTTAGTACATATTATAGTTATTTGCTTTTCATGGTATTTCAATAATTGCAAGGTATTGGTTTATCAATTACAGTTAAATTTTTAAGTTTATCAATTTCAAAATGATTATTTGTCTTGGTTATACAATTAATTTGTATTATGTAATCATATCGTTTTTTCAATTACTTATACTGATAATCTTCAATTTTAACTACAATTGCTTGGAATGGTTCGCCCTTTTTTGCGTTTGGCATATGGGCAATGATTTTCAATGGGAGATTGATTACTTCGGTAGCTATTTTTAAAGCTATTATTATTGATTCGTGTTATGACAACCGATGCTTGTACTGGGTTGGTCATTATATGTTTTTGTCTCATACATTACCTCATACATATAATATTAAAAATATTACAATCTACCTGAGAATCCTTATATTATTGTGCTTGGTGACCTTATTTCTGATTTAACATGGATTTTCTCTGAAGACGACAAATGTATGTTTGCTTACAACGTTACTGAAAATTACGAATTTGAAGTCATTAACTCAATGAAAGCTATGTACTAATACTAATACAAATCGTAACTCAATTGACAACATTTTGGATTTAATTTTTGTTGATGAAGAACCAGAGACTGTTGTTATAGAAGTAGATTCTCCGTTACTGCTTTATTTATCGTAAAGCACTGCGAGTGTCATTTAATATGATTATTTTCAATTCCTTTGTTTCCGATCCTTCTGAAGATAACCCTAAGTTGGATTTCAAGAAAGCTGATTATAATTTATTAAAAAATGTTTAAAACTTCTCAAGCTTAAACGCAGTTTATACTAAGATGCGTAACATTTTAAAAGATGCCGTATCCAAGTCTGTACCGTTTAAAATATCTGTTTGTTCCAAAAAACGCATCCGGTTAAATAAAAGCTTATGCAGACTCAAAAATGCGTTAAGCAAGACATTAAGGTGATGTATTAACGACAAAAACGTTTGTATGTATCGTATGAATCGTATGAAGAAAGAATGTGAAGAGATTTGTTTTCAGGCAATACATATTTTCTCTCGAGTCAAATATCAAACAGAACTCAAAAACTTTCTGGACATTTATCAATACGAAACATCTGTTGGAGTTCTATGGAACATGATCTTTGCTAATGTATCTACTGACGACCGTAAGCTTATATACTATATGTTTGCATAAAATTTCCAGTCAAACTTTGTTTGTAAAAATAAAAAATGATCTGTCACGGGCTATTTTCAATTTCGCTGGAACATCTTAAGCTAGTCACCTTGGCCCTCTTCTGTTTCTTCTTTTTATTAATTTATTTACCTTCCTATATTTCTCATTCTAATTGCTTTTTATATGCCAACGATTTAACAAAAATTAGGACTCTCTCTCCCTCTCTCTAGCGGATGCAATGAACAATATCTCATTTGTATGTCCTATATTATGTGAATATATGAGTGATAATAAAATCTTAAGAAGAACATCATAGCGTAAAGATCTAGAGGTTATATTCGACAATCAACTGACTTTTTCAATGCGCATGGACTATATTATTGCAAAGGCCAAATCTATGCTGGGATTCTTGTTCCGAGATTTTCAAGATCCTTACACTCTTAAGTCTGCGTATATTTCTTTTATTCGGTCTATATTAGAATATTGTTGTCTAATATGGAATCCCTTATATAACAATAGCACTATTCGTATTGAGAGAATATAAAAAAGATTTACTAGATTTGCTCTTCGAAAAATGTCTTGGTATTCAATTATTCCCAAAAAAATTTTAGATGTCAGCTTATTGATCGGAAGCAACTGCATGTAAGAAGGACTTATTATGGAGTTACATTCGCTCACGACGTCACTTTTTTATTTTCGACATTTGATGCAAATTTGTTCGTTTTTGTGCACAGAGACTAGGTACTTTTTACTTACATTTTATTATTATTTGCATTATTTATTTACTTATTTATTATTTTATTATTTGCTTAATTTTTATAAATTTTTATTTGTATTACTATGGAATATAACAGTAAGAGAGAATTGTTGACGACTTCATAAAGTTAGTTAGTTCCGAAAGGAAATAATGGGAGGTTTTGAAGGCGACTACAACTGCTAAATGCTGGAAAAAATTTATCAGAACTCCTGAGTAATGTGAGAAAAAAGACTGTGTTCCTTTGCTTTTAATTCGGAATCAAATTTTGTCAGAAAGATCTGACTTTACAATATTGCGTAACCAAATGTTTCCAAAACTGAATGGATCTCCGAAAATCTGAATAACGTAGAAGAAAAAGAATTTTCAGGTAAAAGTGCGGAAATGGAAGTTATACACGCCTAAAGTGAAAATTAAGAGTTGATAAAATGCTTTACAACATGCTTGCAGAGTGAAGAACAAAATGAACTCAACATTGAAGGAATTATGGCCGAGTTCATAATTGTAAGCAGTATGCTGTAAATTTGCTGTATATCTTCTTTGTGTACATTTATGACACATATATGTCGTATTTTGTCTACAAACAATGCGGCAGCTGTGCTTTTACGGAAATTGAGATCATAAATGTAAATTTGAAAAACGAGTGTCCTGTTCTGTCAAAAGTGACATTTTGTGTAATTTCCAAATTTGTTTTTTCGATATTGAGCTGCGCTAATTTTTTTAATAAATGTCTAACAAAAAAATTATTTTTAACCTTCTTATTAGTATTTTAAACGACATCAATTCGGAAGGTGTGCAAACGAAGTTACTAGAAAATATAATAGGTCAATACTTAATCAAAATCTGGTTGCTTCCTAAGTATAATTAACAAATACCACGAAGACGTACTGCAATTGCGTTTATTTGATTTTCAGGTTTATTCAATCTTATATATTTCAGGTGGTTTTGCATGTTCTCAAACCCTTTTGGACAAAATGTCGTGTTGGTCTTCCTAAAATACATCTGAAGGTGGTTCTTTGTCTAACAATTTGGAAATTTGCTTACAATTGCTCATTTAGACAAGTTAGCAATTTGTTTAACGTAGCCAAAATAACAGCTTTTAAATAATTTATTTAAATCACACAACTAATATTATGCTGAGAAAAATATAAAAAAAATGGACAACAATGATTGTTCTGCAAGCTTGCAGAACACTGTTTCTACTCCATATGTGACTCAAATTAAGAGTTCATTGATATATGTTTTGGATATCCTGGTAGTTGGCATGATGCGTCTGTGTGGGAGCGCAGTTATATTCGTAAAGCTTTAAGGACTGGCTCCTAAAGGATTATTCAAGACTAATAAAAAAGCCTGTCGTGTGACACGAGCAATGTCATAAGCATTTATGTAATCAATTATCATTCAATTATATTACATAATATTAACATTTATTAAGAATATTTTTCATTATATTCATCGCTAATAGAATACTTCGGAAAACAGAATATGAATTGTTTATTCATACAAAAAGCTCCATCTAGATTTGAACATAGAACGTAAAATAGCATGACCAACGCATTGAGCCAACAGACCTGATATCTTTATTGGATTTTTTTTCATTCACACTCGAAAACACATACTTACAAAAATTCATTCGAAGTAAATCCTACATGCATTAGCAAGATCGAATTTTATGAGTGGGATGATTTTGCTTAGAGGCGTTACCAAGTAATCATGACTCACGAGCTTCGAGTCACCATATCATTAATCTGTATGTAATCATTCGCCGAAAGTAATTTCGTTTTGTTGTTCTTGCCTTTGGGGTTCGCTAATGCTTATGTGTCGCTGCCCTACGACAAATTTAAATTTTTCAAAGTGAAGAACTCAAATTCAGCTGAAATTTAAACTGAGTTAAAATGAAATCTGAAATCTGAACTTCGTTTGTTCAATGGGACCGAAAAAAGCCAAACTTTCCAACTTGTGCGAGTACACAACTTGATTTATTTGCTATACTTTGTAGGTTTAGAGTGACATAAGTGCAGTCCTTTGGAGCTTTTGTAAGCTTTAGATAGATGGATAACAATCAATGGGACCGAAAAAAGCCAAACTTTCCAACTGGTGCGAGTACACAACTTGATTTATTTGCTATACTTTGTAGGTTTAGAGTGACATAAGTGCAGTCCTTTGGAGCTTTTGTAAGCTTTAGATAGATGGATAACAATCAAAGAAAACAAACAATGACCAGTGAAAGGCGGTTAGAGCAACAAAAAGAGAAAGAAAATTACTGTCTTAAAAATGTTAAATTGTTACGATACTTACAAGTAAAATTGCTTACCGCAGAAAAAATGGGCTTCTTTAGTTACAGCTTTGGTAAGGCTTTCAGATGTCATTTCTTCAGTTGTAATGAAGTCAATTTCAACATATTTGTTCTTTATCATATCTCATTTGATGGTGTCTCACGTCGATATGTTTGTTTCGAAAACTATATCCGTCAAATTCAACTAAATCAATTGAACCCTTGTTGTCATCGTTGATCTTGATTGTATCGGCCAACGTCTTTTCGAGCTCATGAAAGTTGCTTTTACTAATCTGCCTCTTTAACTACAGTCGACATTGATAAGTATTCAGCATCGGTTGTTGATTGAGCCACTGTCGACTGGCGTTGGCTATACCATGAGATGGCACCATTTGACGGTGTGAATAGATAACCGGTGCATGAACGCAGATTTTCAACTTTAGAAGGATAGTCGGCGTCACAATAGCCATGGACACCGTCACTATTCTTGTTATAACGCAATTTATACTCGTTCATCCCTTTTAGGTAACGTAAAATCCTTTGGACAAAAATTATTGAATTATGAATCGAATCGATTTACATCATTTACCGAGAATGCCGGGTCGGGTTATTGAATGATGAATTGAATCGATTTTCATCATTTACCGAGAAAGCAGGTCTTATTTTGATTTTCCATGCCAAAAGGCAAGTATTTCACTTATAAAGGCTTTTCCAACCAGGCCTTGACAACTTTTTTTAAATAAAATGCAAGCAATTTGAGGTATATCAAAAACTTTACTATCGGCTTGAAGTAATATTAAAACATTTATGAATGAAACTTGACTTCGTTCATATGGCCACCACTTTTACAGCGATCGATTAGTTGGACCCAATTTTCAACGACTCGGCCATACATTTCGGCCGAAACCACCGCTATTTCGCGTTCCTTGTTGGCTCTGAGATAACGCTAATGTCTTAATTGTAACCCCACAGAAAATAGTCAAGCTTCAATAAATAAATAAATAAATAAATAAAAAATAAATTGTAACATGTGCTGTGTGGCTTGTGGCACCATCCTGTTACTACAACGTTACTTTGGTATATGCACCATTACGGAAGAAACAAAAACGCTTAGATTGGAAACATCTACTTTACAGCTAGTCCATACCTCTTCAGGAGTTTTATTAACAAGCGATACAAAATCTGACCTATTAATTAAGTAAACTGCCATATTGCATGCCTCAGTCCAAAATTCATCATCCAGACCACCATCGAAAATCATACACTTAGCCCGTTCGATTATTGTGCGGCTTATCCTTTCGGTCACACCATTCTGTTCTGTAGTAGAAAGGTTTATGCGTTGGTGCTGAATTCCATTAGAGCGCCAAAAGCGATCGAAATTGATGCCGTATTCAGTTCCTCCATCGGTGCACAGAATTTTAATTTTTCGTTTTGTTTGATTCTAAGCAAAGGCTTCAAGGTTTTTTCGTTTGTTTGCCTTCAGCGCACACCTCGCAGTCTGTGATAATATTTTGGTTGCTAAATTTCATTTCATATACTATGCATTTCATTAATTTTTATTATGGAATTCATAACAACTTATATACTAGACAAAAATGCTTAAAACTAGTTGGACGAACAGTGTTAGGTACTTACTCTAACTTACTGACCTTTGGAGGGTACTCTAAGCTAAACTTAAACTTATTATATGACTTCCTACTTAACCTAACATTATTATGTAAAAGGAAAATCTTAACCTGACTAATATATATAAAGAAAAAATTTTAAAAACTTAGTGACAGTACATTTTTTCTTATAGGAAATTACAAGCTAACTTACATTCTATCTTAAAATAAAACTTACAAACTATCCTAAGCTAATCTACATAAATATATGTATACACATTTGTATAGCTATATACACATGCGTATACGCATATATCCTTATATACATAATGCATATATATATCGCTTTGTATATATATACATTCTTCCTTTTTTTTAATTTTTTTATTTTTTTATTTATTGTAATTAACATATATATACAGCTTACTCACCACCTTTCAACTGCCCTAAGATATGTAAGATGGCCATAGGTTAAAGCTGATATGTGTATAAAATCCGCTCCAAGTTGTAGACCGACTACTCCCCATGAGGGGGTCTGAACTACCCTTTCTAACCGATGTCTAATGGGATCACCAGAACCTTCGATGTTGCATAGAAACATCCCGCACATCCCGCCGAGATACCGCCGTACTGAACCGTACTGAATCGGAGTACTCAACTCGTTGTGCGACGGAGGGGTCGTGGTTGAGTCGTCCATCCACAGTTGATCTGGCGATGTGATGGATGAGCGGTAGCGCATTTATATTTCGTATCAGACCGTGCTTATCCAAATGGAGGAATTCTTCTGGGGGGATGAAGCCGCTGTGTCGTACCCTTTCGTGGGGTTGAGGGTTGGGTTAGTAAGCCCCAGAGATCAGATTGTCTACCGAGTTCATCGCTTTGGCTGTATGACCTCGAATCAACTTCACCAGGAAATTGTCCACTCTTATCAGGTTTGCCCTGTTTAATTACATACACCTGCGGCCCTGGCCAGAGCAGCATCTACATGTTTGTTAAAATAAAAATACTGACCTAGCAAGATCCCCAGGTTTCTCACTACAGTCCCTTGCGCCAGTGGTTGCCTGTGTCGCCTAACGATTGAGAACTTTCGCCAATTCTTTTTCGTATCCGCCGCGGCCTTATATAACGGCGTCCTGAACAGAATGGTGTCCGACTTCAGGAAGTTGATACTTTCAGTCAACGCAATTTCTCATGAATAAATCGAAGTCACCCTGCGTGACGATAGTGATTTCCTCAATCTTTTCGCTTGATCTGTACACGATCAAGTCACCGGCATACACAATTGGAAGGAAGAGAACTTATCACATCGCTCAATTAAATGTTGAACAGGATTGGCGAAGTAAAGGCACACTTTTGGAGGCCATTTTTAACTTGAAATGTACCTGTCGAGGTCATGTTGCCATTCTTGACAAGTAACCGTCTACCGGTAAGCATGTTACACAGTAGGTACAGCAATGGTTTGCTAATGCCTCGCCGATTGAGGTTGTAGAAAAGACCTTTTAACCATACGGTGTCAAAGGCCTTCTCCAGGTCAATCAAGCAGGCACTTGTATGTGCTTGTTGCGTCTGGCTTTTGCTCCAATGGATATCGGACACCAGTTTCGACGCGGCATGAATGGTGTCATGCGCCGCTTTGACACCGAATTGGTTATCCGGAATAATATGTTTGTCCTCAGTCCAGTTGATCAAGGCTCTATTGATCACCTTCTCGAATACCTTGCTGATGTTCGGAAGGAGACTGCCGGAGGTTGCAGGGATTCGAAAAATCTTTTCCTCGCTTGGATATGGCTTGGATTAGTTTTTCAATGCTCCGGATAATGTGCATTATTCAAAGCATTACTAAACAGAATAGTAGACATATTAGCGACTTCCAGAGGGAGATGTCTTAACACAATGTTCGAGATCTCGTAGATTCCAACAGACTTTTTCTTCTTAAGCGATTCAAAGACCGCTTTGAGCTCTGTCTTCGTTATGAACGGGGGATGAACTCCTTCGTCGGCGATGGCAACGTCTGCCATATTTTCATCATTGAACACGACAAAGCCTGTGTTCTCAGATCGCCATTGTTGCATGTCTTCTCGAAGTTGAGAGTTGCTAGCCATTATATATACAATGCGGTGCCAAGTAAATGCTGAATTTTCTTCCTGTTTTGACAAAAGGCAGATCTCAAAATTTCGAAATCTGTAAACTCCGTTATTAGGCTTACAATTGGCAAATGGAATATCTTTATTGTACCGTACAACCCCTTGCTGTGGGACATGACCTTCTTGCCTGCTTAATTAAAATGAAGTTATTATATATGGAATTAGTTAATTTTTTCCATGTATTTAAAATAAATGTTAAAGCTGAAATTCTGAAATAGCTTTGAGCAAAACTAGCTTTTTCGAAGTTTTCATCGTTAGGTTTGTTTCGATGAGGAGCATTAATTATGCCCGTAAATGAGAACAGCCTTTTTACTGGAGCAGAGGAATTTTGTATGGAACTGTACTTCATAAAAACCTTTAAATTTTTTTGCATATTTCTGCAAAGATCTCAATGACATTCCCATCTGTGAGGTACGTAAGGACTTCCTTACGGCTCCCCCGCTCCGATCTCGACATCCGTTGAAATGTGTCGTCTTCGTTTGTATCTGCTGAGGTATCTAGTATTTAGTGTACAATTTTGGGGATAAAAGCAAAATCTATTGACCATCATATGTCATACAAATTTTTCTAACATCTTCTAGATTCTTACCCGATGTAACTTCTATAATAACCACTTAATTTATATTGGTGGGCAAGTAATTGCTGTTTTTTTTTTTGTATCGTAAGAGTCTGGGCTCAGCTGAAAAATGTAATCAAATCTACGCATCAGCGCTCCTTCCATTGCCGCAATATTTATAGTCAAGTGTTTCAAACAATTAATTGAAAATGTTTTTTCGAATTTGACCTTGAGGAAAACTATCGAAAGTATCAAATAGCCATAAAATGTATGCTTTTCATCCTGCATTAAATCAACGCACTCAGCTTATGGTACAATACACGTACCGTCTAAGTCTATTGCTGTAAAATTTGCTATAAGGAGTTTGTCACAAAGCTCTCCAAGATTTTTCTTTTGCTCTTAATATATTCCTGATCGTGTTAAACGTGGAATGCCATCCTGTTACTATAAGATAGCAAGAATAATGCCTATGCTTAAAGAGGTGGTGAATAATGGTAAATGCGTACAACAATCATCGGTTATATTCATGTCCTTAATTC